>CM049605.1:6600738-6999885 GCA_026979955.1 Megalurothrips usitatus
TGTGCGCGGCGGTCGGATTTTCCGCCAGATAAGGCAAAATTTGGAGGAAAACAATCCGGGAGTGTATATAGGAACACGCCCTCGGCAGCAGCTGACGCACGGCTTCAGCGGGGCGGGGCAGGGGGCCCTCAGCGAGGCCTGGGTCTGCGAGGCCTGCGGAGGCCTGCGGAGGCCTGCGGAGGCCTGCGGAGGCCTGCGGAGGCCTGCGGAGGCCTGCGGAGGCCTGCGGAGGCCTGCGGAGGCCTGGGAGGCCTGCGGAGGCCTGCGGAGGCCTGCGGAGGCCTGCGGAGGCCTGCGGAGGCCTGCGGAGGCCTGCGGAGGCCTGCGGAGGCCTGCGGAGGCCTGCGGAGGCCTGCGGAGGCCTGCGGAGGCCTGCGGAGGCCTGCGGAGGCCTGCGGAGGCCTGCGGAGGCCTGCGGAGGCCTGCGGAGGCCTGCGGAGGCCTGCGGAGGCCTGCGGAGGCCTGCGGAGGCCTGCGGAGGCCTGCGGAGGCCTGCGGAGGCCTTGGCGCGGGGCCCCGATACAGGCAGGATGGGCGCCATCAGAAGTGTGCCAGCGCCTTGAAATCACACAATATCTCCCCCGAGATATAATCGGTCCGCTCCTCTTACACGGCGGGGGAAAAAAAAAAGCTAAGACCCTGCAGACCCACAGCGTTTTCAGTTTTGAAAAGCAACAAAGGGAGAGAAGAGCCGGCCCGGCCCGGCCAACCGTCGTGGACAGGTGGTGGGCGCGTGGCGGGCGGAGAGGTTAGGTGATCAGCACGCTCAAAAAATGTTGTCTTGTTATTTTGAGGAAATTCCGACGTAGCTCCGCGCAGAGGAGTGAAAATGAACTCATCTTTTGCCCTCGGTGGCTCATGAAAATTTTTCTGTACGTAAGCTGAGTCATTGAACATCGAGGCAGGCTCGTCCATTTCATTCCAGGTCGTTATACTTTTTAAAATCGCCGTTTAAAAAAAAACGTTCTAACCAACAAAGCGAGTGACTTGACGAGCGCTGCGTAACCTGACACGGGAGGAACAATTATTCACTTTTCCTCTCTGCTCTCACTTTTTTCCAAAAATATTTTTTTTTCCTGGTAGGTTGTATACTATGTATAGAGCCTGCCAAAATGGGGCACACCGCACTGCTGTGTCCCTGCGCCGGCCCCGCTTTGCATAAAGGAGACGCTTAGAAGGAGTATAGCAGCTGCCCCGTCCTGCCATACAGGAGGTCCTGGACGGAGGCACTCCGCTACCTGAGGCAACGCCTCGGCGAAATCCGATCAACTGCGTGGGTTTTGCCACATACAAGGCCGTATGGCGACTACATACGGCCGCCGTCGCCGCGACGACGAATAGTATCAAATTTACTTTTCGTCGGCTCCCCCCCCCCTTTTTTTTTCCTTCTGACGTGGCGTTCTGGAGGCCCCGTCCACCCGCAGTGCAATGGTGTGGTCCACGTGGCAGGCGGAGCCTGGATGCATAGGCAGCGAGCGCCGTCGGTGCCGCCCACACACTCGAATCGTTTTCGTCAGCCTGGGCCCACACGAGAGCAGAGTGAGAGAGACAGAGACAGAGAGGGGGAGGGCAGGTGTGGTTTGTCGTGTGGCCTGTCGCAAAAGGGTTTGGCCACGCGAAATGAGTCGAAGCAGCCAGTCGTCGGCCACTAAAAACGTGTAAAAAAGGAAAAAGCAGAGAGTTTGGGCCCGTCAAAAAGTCATTTATTTTACTTGACGCCCCTCAGCCGCCGCCGCCGCCGCTGTGCTACTGCGTTTCAGACGCGCACGATTTACAGCAACGCCGGCAATGGTCCGATCCGAAATCTGTGTGTGTGTGTGTGTGTGTGTGTGCGTGTGTGTGTGTTCTGTTATCGCGTTGCAAATTTCTAAAGATCGTGCGCCGGTGCTGCTGTATATAACGTAGCGCAGCACCAGCGTCTTGCTTCTTCTGACTATCTCTCTCTCTCTGTCTCTCTCTCTCTCTCTCTCTCTCTCTCTCTCTCCTCTCTCTCTCTCTCTCTCTCTCCCTCTCTCTCTCCCTCTCTCTCCTCTGGTCTGGACCGCCCCCACCGGGCCGACTCCCGTTTTCCAGCCCACGTTGGCCGGCGCGGCCCCGGCGGCCCGGGCTACATCGGACCACTTCCGGAGCCGTGCCAACGTTATATGCTAATTCGCTCAAAGCTTTCTTTTGTCGTCCGCGAAAACCCGATATCCGTTCGTAGTATCATTCATTCGGCCCGCACGCCCGACCCTGCCGGCCTCATTCATTCGTTCTGTCACCGTAGTAAATTATTTCAATATTTATTTTTCAGAAATTTAGAAAAAGCGGAGAGTATTTTTTTTTCAACCCTTAAAAAGTAAAAGTTGGACTGGAATAAAAAATTGACAATTATTTTTTTTACTGTCTTCCACGGGTTTAAAAATTCTCTTAACTTCTAGGACAGAGAGAGAGAGAGAGAGAGAGAGAGAGAAAGGGAGAGAGAGGATCAAATTTTCAAATTCGTCAAATTTTCCTCTTCCAAATATTTTCCCGCGGGCTGCGGCATGTATATTGTTACGCTCCTGTCGGGCGCTGCCGCCGCCGCCCTCCCCAACCCCCCGACTGTTGCCCCTTTCGTCCTCCGGCAGATGTTCCCGATCTGGATTCGCCGGGTCGGCCGGCGGCAGCGGCACACGCACGCACGCACGCACGCACGCACGAGGCTCCCATTCCCCCCGTAGGACGCACGGGCGCACACGGCAAGGGGGCCGCGCATTGTCCCACATAAAGAACGCGCACCCCAATTTTTCTCGGACCGAACCCCCCCGCCACCTCCTTCTCCACCTCCTTCAGGTCTTCCTTGAGGCCGCCGTCGTGTGCCCAGCTGTATGATCCCCCCCCCCCTCCTGGCGTGCTCCCCTATCGGCCGTCATCTCCGGACGGCCAAAAATTCAATCGACGCCACGGGAGCAGTGCGCGCCCTCGTGCGGGATCCGTGACCCAGCTGTTGTAACAGACCCCCCCGGCAGCCGCTGCGCGATGGGAATTTACACAAAATTCTCGAGCGGATTTATTTTGTAGAGTAGATATTTTGTACAAAGCGTCGAGAATAGCCACACGCAATGCTTGTGTACTATTTTGCAGATGACTGTGAACAGATATAAACCATCATAAGCTTGTAAAATAGTACAAAAATGAAAATTCCATAATTGTGTATAAATTTATACATAAACTATGCAGGTTTATATTACATTTTCATGTACAAAAATAGTACATGAGCATTTAGCGTGTAGAAAGAGCGTGTGTTAGGAACTGTGGAACGGCCCGCTGTACGTATTGCACCGGAACTGGAACGCGCTGCACCGGGGGGGCACGTTCGGGTGTCCGCGTATAATTCGGTGCCCGGATTTACATAATCGGTGCAGTCGTCGCAGTCGGGGAGCGCGGCCTCGGCGACGGACTGTTCCAAATAATGATGACGGCGGGCACCGCTGCCGCCGCTGCTGCTGCTGCTGCTGCCGGCCGCCCGGCGGATATACGGGGGTCTGAGCCGGCCACTGCAGGGTCTTCACGACGGCATGGAAAACGAATCGAATTGAAACGAAACAGTGGGTGGAGACGACAGCGACACACACACAGAGGAGAGAGAGAGAGAGAGAGAGAGAGAGAGAGACGGGGCTGTGCACAACAACAATCAACGACCGGAAACCGAGTCGATTCATCTATACCGTCCTGCCCATCTGCTAACCTGGACGGCGTAAGCCCGGCGCTACGACCCTCGGCTGCCCCCTTCCGGAAACGCTTCCTGCCCTGCTCGGTCCTCTTCCTTCTCGTGCACCTTTATTCGGAGGTGTTTCTTGTCTGGTGGACCCTGCGGTGGGGTGCGTTGCAGCAGGAGAAGCAGCACCCCGAGCGGTCCGCGGGAAATTCGAATCGCTATCCGCCTCTGTTCAGTGGAATTAGTACATGACCTGCTCACGCGGGCATTTGACTGCCGAACCACAAAAGTCATCATCGGTCTGTATCCGAAAGTGCGTTTTATAATTATCTTTTTTTTGTTGTTGTGAAAAGCTTTCGGAGTTCAGTGGGCCAGCGGAAGCGTTGCATCACCGCGGGGGACTGGCGGGGCCCGGCGGGGGCCCGGCCCAACGCGCGCGACGCGGCCGGCGGACGGATGGAGGCCCGAGGCCCGCCGTAGGCCGGCATGGGCCGCCGACCCGATATGGCAGGGGCCCACGACGGAGTGGGGCCCCGCGATGCTGCGTCCGAGAACGCTACGAAGGTGTGGCCCCCGCGAGGCCCCCCACCGGAAGCCGGCGGTACCAACACAGTAAAAACCCTACCGAGGTAATACGTTCAGATATTGGACGCGCCGAAAGAGCTCCGTGTGTTGGCATTGCTGGGGTGTGCAGTCACGGAGGAAACTCGTCCCACCTGAACGGCAAATCGCGCCAAATTCTATTTAAATTTTCGCGCCGAAGTTTGTGAGCGTGCCGGCGTCCCGGCGGTGGACAGCCTGACCGCGGCTCAGCCAGCCGCCAGCCGCCTGCCCGCGGTCGGTGCGAGAAGAAGAGTCCACTTCGTGAAATGTCGGAAATGGAAGGAGATCAGACGGAGATCGAGGCAGCAGACGACGGAAACGACGTGAGTGTGAGTGTGTGAGTGTCTGAGAGAGATGGTGTGTGTGTGTGAGTGTGTTGTGGGCCGTCGACGAATCGGCCAGCGACTGCCACGTGTGGCGTTGGCATCCAAACGGTGTAAACCGCGAACGGATTACGGACATCCGACCGAGGTGCACGGGAACCGCCTTGCCTTGGGTAAAGGGTGGGCCGTCTTTTGTCAGTCTCGTCGGCCAACATTGTCAAATTGGTCAAAACGTTTGGCAAATGAGCCCTTCATTGTCTCCGGGCTGCAGCGGCGTTGTATTCATTTTTCGAATTGGACTTTTCCCGCCCTCGCCACGCCCGCAGTCGCTGGCACGCCCGTTTCCTTTAGCATAATCACGTGACTCGTGGCCTCGGCGGCCCGCGCCCCCTGATTGGTGAATCTGTACCCGGTTCGTACGCATCCGGTAACACACGCCCCCACCGCCCCCTCATCGGCATCACCGAGACGAGGGAGGAAGATGAAAATTTTTGGGTATCGCTGTGTCTACCCTTTTGGGGGGGAGTAGGCTCGTACCCCCCCGGCGTCGCAGGGGTGTCCGGCTCAGGTAGAAAAGGTTCTGATTGGATAATGACAATAATAATCGATAATCGATACGGACCGGGCGTGGGTGGAGTCAAAGGGATCTGTTGGTGCCTGTGGGGTTTAGTCCAGTGGTCAAGGCGTGTGTATCTCGCGCTGCAAAGTCCAGGAGCTACGTTGTTGCGTTCGGGTTGTTTCAGGGGGAAGTCTGGAAAACGGTTGGTCGGTCTACCGATTAGACTGTCTGTCTCAAGGGGTCGGCCCGAGTAGTAGCCGAGTGACCCATAGCGGCCCGAGACCGACTGTGCAATTCTTTCCATTTTTGTTTCGAACCGGCCGACGGCAATCAACTTGTCACACTAATTTGCAATCGGACGGGCAGGCGGGGGCGTTGGGCGGGCAGGCGCCCAGCCCTCCCGGCCCAGGGCCGTTCTGATGACTTGGAACACGCTCAGACAGCGAAATACAGGCTCACCAACATGTAATATAACGTCGTCTCGGCCCGAAAACTTGAGCACAACAAAAATCTGCCGAGTTTCGTCTGTCTTTATTTCTGTAGAGGTAGTAGCTGCTCCAGCTGCTGCGCCGCGGCGTCTGGTCACCGGCCTCGGGGTTCTCACGATTATCTCGGGTCGATGGATCTGGCCGGGAATCAATTCGGATTCACATCGATATCATTCAGACAGTCGGCGGAGCGGCCGGCCGGCCGGCCCCCCCGACACGGCAGGGGGCGGCCAGCTGACGCCTAACAAGAGATTTGTTGGGCTTCCCGTGGAGGAACACCCACAGCACCGGTGACGAGGTGATATGAGAAATCCAGCGAGCGGGAAAACAGTGCGTGACAGGCGTGCACCATATGGCGTGCGAGGGGGCCGCTTCTGTGCCGGCTAGTAGTAGTAGCCGCCCTGGAAAATATAAAATGCTCGATTCAATCGAGATTTCATAAATTCAATACCACCTCGCCTTGCTCGTCTGAAATTCTCGAGTTGTGGCCCCACAATAGTTGGGCCCCTGCTGCAGGTGGCGGCAGCCGCTGCCGGGCCCCGCAGGTGCAACAGAGTTGGGCCCGCCCTGTCCCGCGTGAGTGCACCTGCCCCTCTATTGGCACCTGCCCAGCGCGTGCGTGCCCGCCGCACGTGGACACAGTCTCTCATGTCTGCTTCGCCGCGTGCCGCTTCCCATCCCGTTCCACTTGGCATTCGCGTTGTTCTACTTTGGCCAAACTGTTGGCCTGCGGGCACTTGTCGAATGAGGTGAGCCTCTGTACCGACACTTGTTCCCGATCTCTCTGTTCCCCATCTTTGATTTTCTCCTCAAGACCACCTACAATTTATCGTCCCCTCTCCTCATGATCCCCCACTTGATCTCAATATCTGTCATTCTGTTTTGCGTTGCCTGCAAGTGTTCTCTCCTTCAGTTTCAGGTACGCGATCGTTCGTGTTTGAAATGCGCGCCGTTTGCGACTCTAGTCCTCCTGGGTTCCACTTCTTTTTTCGTATGAGAAATGGCAATGTCGGCCGGTGCGCTTTGGCAGCGCCGCCTAGCGGTATCTGTGGTATGCCGTGGCGGAGCGTGGTCGGGAGCGCGTAGCGGAGCCGGCGGAGCCGAGCCGGCGGAGCCACGGTGTGGTCTGGACTCTGCGGTCAAGGCCCTTGGTCCGACTCTTGGCGGGGCGCCCCGCGGGAGAGAGAGAGAGAGAGAGAGAGACAGAGAGAGAGAGAGAGAGAGAGAGAGAGAGAGAGAGAGAGAGAGGGGGGGGGGGGGTGAGGGTAGACGGGGAGGGGGGTGCAGATGCGGGCACATGGCCTGCATCCAGTACGACAGCAACCGGGCAGACCGCTATATACCAAGCCAATGAATTAGCAACAAAGTCAGCCAGCCAGTGAGCCCGGCGCTGACTGTCGACTGCAGCGGGGGCCCCGCCGGCCGGGCAGCCGAGACAGTGTGGAGACCGTGGCCCGCGGGCAGGGTCGAATTGCCTCACCGGCGACCTCCAAAGCGGCCCGCGCCGCCGCCGCCGGCCGCCGCCGCGCCGCGCTGCGCCCGTCGTGCAAGACTGCACGCGTGAAGTCGACGAAATACCACCTGCATTTTCGAGCGGCCCCCAAATCAAGCGAAGGCTGGGCTGCGCTCGGGGCGTTGCCGTTGCGGTCTCGGCGGGCTGTGTTCTGGTTCGGCTAGACGCTGCGGGGCGGTTTCTTTGGAGGCTGGGTGCACCGCGGGGACTCAAACGCACGAAAAAGGGGTGGCCGGGTTTTTCCACCCTCGAACGTGAAAACCACATACACGTACCGTTACAAACTCTGCCCTGGCCAATTACACACGACGCGGTCCGATGTACCGGGGCCGGATCATGAAGCTGTTATCAATGGGGGCCGTACGCAACGCATCGGGTCGCGTGTAATGAGTGGGCATCGGACGTAAATGCGAGGCCGCCTCGCGCCGTCTCTATACTTTAGATCTCCCGAGATGCTCCCGGTCATGGCAGTGCAGTACAACAGGTAGGCATCGGGACGGCTAATCACACGGCGTGGTTGTGGGGAAGAAATGGCAGGTGAGAGGACGACAAGCCGATGCGGTTTGTCGTTCAAGACCTGTACAAAATTTTTGGTTCACAAGTTGGTACACGCGCTCGTTGTCGTGTTGGCAGAAATGTCAAACAAATCAGCCGTGACGAGCACGACATGCCAAGTGCTGCTAAAAATGTCGTCCGCTCCTCTTTTTTTTTTTTTTGGTGCTTCCGAAGCGGCGGTAGGATCAAGTTGCCGCAAAGGTGCCCCGCCGCCCGAAGGCAGCCTGACCCTGCAATCCTTCTAATAAATAAGCCGTTCCAGCCCGCCGTTTTTCTTGTCGTTATTATCATTTTCGTTTTCTTATTATCGTTCGCTCGCCGGCGTCGTTTGAACTCCCGCGCGCGCAGGTGAGCGCCGCTGCAGCCGCAGCGTGGG
Source organism: Megalurothrips usitatus (assembly GCA_026979955.1). Classification (NCBI taxonomy): domain Eukaryota; kingdom Metazoa; phylum Arthropoda; class Insecta; order Thysanoptera; family Thripidae; genus Megalurothrips; species Megalurothrips usitatus. The sequence goes on from CM049605.1 coordinate 6,608,835, forward strand.
GGCGTTCCTAACGAGAAGGGGTGAGCCGGGGGCATCAATGGAGCCAGCCTCGGTGAATGGGAGGGCGAGGCGGCGCAGCCGTTACTACAGTGGTTGCTACAGTAGTACACTTCACCTCCCGGCTCTCTCCCGCCGACTAAAATCACCACCTGTAATTACGAGAGGGCGCCGCAACGAAAACCCCCCTTGTGGTCCCAACGAGGAAGGGGTCGGGGGCCCCTAACCAGCCTCCGTCAGGAACAATATGAGAAGTGGTTGCCTCTCGCTTCTTAGCCGCTTCCGGTCCGAAAGGGGTTAGCGTGGACCACCCTTCCACCGGAGAGCGGCTCCCCCCGGACGCGTTCCGCAGTCAGGAATGTGTCGTATGACAAACTTTTGCAGCCACCAATCGCATGCCTTTTGCCCCAGTTCTCCCCCGTTTTCAAATCTTTTCACCCTCTCCGCGTTTGTGGTCCCAGTGTGCCGACGGCGGCACACATTTTAGGGCCCGAACCTAACCGACGGAAAAAAACGCGAGCAGAAGCAACAGCTTGCTGTTGCATGCGGGAGGGAAGGGTTGTGTCTCGGCCGTGCGGGGCAGGTGGGCGGCATGGGGGCAGGTGCGGCGGGCGGCAGGGTCATACGGGCAGATGGCGCAACCACGACTCTAATGACAGTCACGTAGGGACCGCAGGAAACCACACGCCCAGAGATGGAACAGGGGAATGCGCCGCGGGCGCAGGGCGCGGCGACGCACTGCGTTGACAGCGGTCCCAAATCATTTGGGAACTTGACAGGGCACGAGAAATCTCGTGTTCGAACGTACAATCCGTTCTCACTGTTGTACGATGTTATGAACAGTGTTGCCACAATTTTGCCATAAATTTTGTATCGCGATGTATTCAAAAGCATTTGCTTCAAATTGAGATACGGTACAGCATGTGCCAATAAGCAATATGAATTGCAAACTCAAATACAGCGTCCCTCCGTGTCCTGATCGTCGCGTGGATGCGCCTCCGTCAGCAGTGAGGCATTTCTTGGAAACGAGTTTGCGCATGGCACGCCGAGAGCTTCAGCGGGTCGTTTCGCGTGCGTTTGTAGCCAGGCGGATTACTTTTAGAACCCGCTTCTGTGGGGCGAGTGCCGCGGCTGCGGTGTGCCCAGTTGAGAATGCTGCTTACCTTTTCGGGGCACACGCAGGCAAACATGATCGTGTGTTCGGTAGGCGAATCAATTAATTTCCCAGCGCCGTCTCGGCGGGCTACAATTCCAGCTCGCCGAGGAATAAATGCGGCAACCAGGCGCGCCAACGTGAAGCAGAAAAAAAAGGAGGAGACATGAGCAGTAAATGTGCGCCGTCTCCGATGGGGATCTCACAAGGTGACATCGGCACCAAAAGGGTCCCGGTGGGGCCCCGCCAGCGGTGAGCCCGCTGCCTCCCGCACTCGGTGCACCTCACGTCCTCCAACAGTTTCCATCCTTTCACTGTTTGAGCAAAGCGAGGAGGAGCGGAGCGCGCGACGTCGTCGTTTGTGGTATTCAATGATTCCCCTCCTTGTTTCGCCCGCTTGCGCCTGACTGCCGCGCCGTTCTGTTTGAAAAAGAACCCCGCAATTATGGATACACTGGCTTGGTGCGCGGGCAAACTTTGTTGAGCCGAGCGAGTGTGGCTAAAGACCACGTTTACATTCATGCAGGAGGTAGTGACGTCCACGTAGAAGTGATTCCGAGACGAGCCTCGATATGTCAAAGATGGGGGTTTTCCACTTCAAAAATAAAAATCAAGATTGCAGTGGTGGGGTGATGATGGGACCTGAAAATAACTTCCTCGTGTACGAGCGGTACCTGGTCCGAAGAAGTCACTTTTTGCGGAGTCCAAAGGATCAGACAAGTCTAGCTCTCATCGTCCGAAACTGGTCTATTGGTCCCACGGCAACTGTGTAGCCGCCGATTTCCTTGTGTAATTGCGGGCGGTGTGTTTGCTCCGCGCCTATAGGCAGCTGCCTGCCACACCTTGTTACCTTCTCCGACACAGAAGACGCTGCGGCAGCTGCTCCCTGCTCCACATCTCCTCACCTTGCACGGCCGTGCGCTGCGCCGCCGCTGGCTGCCTGTTTGTCGGGGCCTGTTTGGGTCTGCAGCCACGCGCACGGATTATCTCCCATGCGTCGGCCGCAGCACGCGTCTCCTCGTCGGAATTCACACGTTCAAGTCCGACGAACGATTTCGGCGTTAAATGTTCGCGTCGTTCCATTCATGGACGCGCGCGGCAGAAGTTGTCCGTTTTATAGATCCGGGATGCGGGGGATTTTGCTCAGTGAAACAAAGCCAGTGCGCGGTAAGAGGCGGGGTGCTATTCCTGCTAATCGTGGCTGGCGATCAGGGCTCGTATGTTATTCCGACCTGCGAAACACGCGGCAGGCGTCGTCGGCACCAAAAAGGTGCAAGGCTGCAGCCGGCGGCGGCGGCAGGTCGAAGGTGAGATGCGGCGGGCGTCTGTCGGTCTGTCTGTCTGTCTGTCTGCCTGTCGGTCTGCAGCTGTGTACGATGGTCAAGGCAGACAGCAGCAGGCACTAGGTGAGAGAGGGGGGAGGGGGCAAGGTCGAGAGGTGATGTAACGCGCAGGGCCGGTGCAAATCAAGGCGCCGTCGGTAGCGTCGGTGCGTCGTCCATAACCTTCCCTAAGTCTACGTTGGTCTGATAAATGGTACCACTTGCCAGCTTTAATCCACCCTGCACGTGGTTATAGGTGAACGTGATTTGCAAGTGCCTTTCTAGCACTGGGCTCAAGACCGACACGGGTACCCCCGCGCCATAGGGTCGGTATGGCAATGTGTCCCGGCAGGTTGGGCGCTCGGCACCGGAAGCCCCTTGGCTCCCCGGCGGCGCCCGGATGCGCCCACAAAAGCGGATTAGATCTCGTCCGCCGCCGTCACTCCTGACATTCACCCAAAAATCACGCTCCAGTCGTAAAACAGTCCGGCTCATCACGAATCTGCGCGGTAATCCGTCAGAGCGGCGGAGCCGACCCTCCTCGGCCCGGCTCCTTCTCCTTCAGTGTCTCCCTCGGTGCTGCGTTGTCATTGGCTGCGTCCGACCGCGCCCCCCCCGGTGCGAAAGGCGACGCGGCCCCCCTCCGGACGCAGCCTCACGCCTAGCGGTGCCGGAGGACCCGGAGGAGGGCCCGGAGGAGGGGATGCCGGGGCATCCGAATTCCTCCTGATCTGGGAGATTAGAGCGCAGCCACGTCAGATCTGGACAAAGTCAACGCGGCCGACGGATGTCCCTTGGGTTCCCAGGGGACGCCGTCATCGCAAGGCTTTTTACCGTCCCACGGTAATCTGCTAGGCCTATCACACAAATAAGGGCGCATTCGCGCCGAAGAAGGAAAGATTGTCAACCTTTATTTTTTCTCTGAGCAAAGAAAAAAAATTAAAATAAGGAAAACTTTGTATCGTAGGCGAGGGGAAAAAACTTTTCAGAAGTTGGTTTTGCTCTACACGCGTTCACTTTTCTTCGTTGCTTCGGCTCCAATACTATTCGATTTTATTCTATTTTACTGAGAGCGCTCTGTTTGCGACGCGTAGGCAAGGGTTGCGGGCCGCGCCCCATCTCCGATCCAATCACGACCCTTCGACAGCCGACAGTCGTCTTCCTTGCGCTCCGCTTCCCTCACCTGCCCTCGCCCACCGCCTTCAGCTGCCGCTGACCGCCTTGTCCATCTCTTTCCGATTACCTTTCGCGCCCGCTCATCCGTGCGCCGCTCGTGCAAAACTCTCTCCTACACGGCAGGACCGGCGGAGCTCGGGCCACAATACGGCCGCTTTTTGGCACCGCAAATTGTGTCGCCATTGTCCGGTCTGTCCGTGCCGCCGCCGCCGCCGGCCGTGCGTTCGTACGGAAGTCCGTGTACCGGGCATATTGTATCCCCATTACCGACTCCGCCGCCGGCCTCCGCCGCCGGCCTCCTCCGCCGGGCCCCGCCACGCGTTGGCCCTGGCCTCGGCCGCCAGATACGGCGGTGTGTCGGGCACGCGCCTCAAGGATGCGGGCGTATCCTGCCGCCAGCAGGAAACTCGGCCGATTTGCCCAGTGAATGGACGCCGTCCGCTGGTCCCGCCTGTGTGTGTGTGTGTGTGTGTGTGTGTGTGTGTGTGTGTGTGTGACCGACAGGGAAAGTGTTTCCGTCCGCACAGAAGTCCCCGCGACGACGGCATCAATAGGTCCGTCATATCAGGGTTCCGGGTCTAATTCGACTTCAGAAAAAAAAATTATCAAAATTATTTTTTTGGGAAGAGATTGTGATGCTTGTGAGCATTTTGGTCACCTTAGTCGCTTGTCGCACTCAAAATCCGTTCTCTGGAGAACAAATAATGAAATCTTTACTCTTTCGCTGCGGCGGAAAATTTTTTCACGTCGTGCCCGAGTTTCGCTTCATTGGATCCCCTCTCTGCCTCCGCAGTTTTGTGCGCGAATGGTCATCGCTTGGATTTGGCAGAGCGGAGCGGCGGGCTGGTCTGTGTCGGCCCGCGCGCCCCAGCGGCGAGCCCTGTGTAGTCACTGGAGCGAGAGAGAGAGAGAGAGAGTCCACCTGGGCGTGGCGGGGCGTGGCGGGGCGTGGCGGGGCGCCGCATCTGTCGCACGCGGCACGCGCCGCCGACCGTGCGCCGGCATGTACACTCTAAAAAGAAATTTTAAAAAAAATTGGAGTAAAACGGATTGTTGTACACTTACGAATCAGAAAATAATCAATTGTCTAGCGCACTAGCATGGCCGAAAATTTGTCTTGTCTGATATTAGAGTGGTCTACAAAAAAAAAAACAGCTTCCGTACAAATTTATAAGGTAAAACTAGCAAAAAAATTTATTGTTATTTTTTTTCCTGTGTTCTTTTGAAGTTTGAAGGCGCCCCGTGCGTGACCCGTCTTCGCACCCGCGTGCACTCCACGCCCGCTTCACACGCAGCTGTTCGGATGCCGCGTTCTCGAGCCTGTCTCCGTCTCTGTCGCACGGCAGCGCGCGGGCCGAGGGAGGCGGCAGGTGTCTCACTCGGACGCGGCCCAGGTGACAAAGGATTCCCCCGCGCCGCAGAGGGTCGTGCATCCGCCGGCGGACTTTTAACCAGGAGGCACCGTCAAAAATAGTCCTCGGGAAATAAATGGGTAAAGTCCAACGCGAAACGTGATGTTTTGGCAAGAATATATACCAGGAAGCGATTATGTCTTCAAGAACAAGTCACTTTTTGGGGCACGACTGTTATGACAGTGTAAACTCCGGGAGCGCAGAGGGTGTGCATGCGTGCGTGTGTACCGCTCCTCGAACGGTACGGTTAGCATGCTTCATGACGGAGGTAATGTTCCTCGAGGAGGAGGAGGAGCTTGAGTGCGCCATACCAAGTAATTTGCTACCGGTACTGTAATTCTACGTTACCACTAATATTGAGAACAGAAGCTCGCCAGCCGTGTCGATTTGATCCGTTATCGAAGAAAAGTCTTTGTGAGCAGAGAGTACAAAATAGCACACGACTGTGAAACTTTTGCAGTTGATGTTTTGGTTCTTTCTCGTGATTTTTTTTCTACACAGGAACTTCTTAATCCCCAGCAACATACAGCCACCCATATGGAACACATTTTCTTCCCGGCCTAGCCCACGCTCATAATGAAATAATTGCAATTGTTTAGAAGCGCGGCAGAGGCTTCCTAATTATAGGGCTGCACGCAGCGCGCGCCGCCGCCGCCGGCAGAAAAAGATGCGCATGAGAACGTGAAGAAAACACTGCCCGGGAGAACCTGATCCGAAAAGAAGACCACTAAAAATGCGAGCATGATCGCTCCTCTCAAACTGTTTGGTCACATGGTGTGTCGAGCAGGCAAGGCTACCTGTTGACGGCCGGCGCCGCCGCGGCGCTCGTCGGGTCGAGGTCGACCAACCTCGGATGACGAATCGGAATCACGCACCTCAGCCCGCTCATGGACAGCCATGGACACTGCTCATGATAGCCATGAGGGGGCCCCGAAACGACTCCCAACCCGAACGGCGCTCGCCGGCGCTTGTGCGCTCCACGGAGAACACCGTTGTGTCTGATCGTACACATATCAGCAATTCCCGTTAGGCTCCGATACATGAGTAGGGCAGCAGATTGCTACGAAGTAATGCGCGACGCCAAAGAAGGTTGTCTTCGGTCCAGGTCAGAGTGACATCAGACGCGTCCTCGCGGAGTCCAAGGCCAGGTCGACACCAGCCTGTTTGGCAGCGCCGGCGGCTGGAGCATTCTGTGTACAGAAGCACGCCGAGTCGACACACATGTAAGTGAACGGCACACACAGCTGACGCCGGCCGTGGCCTGCGCGGCTAGCGGTACACTGGCGGGGGCCCGCGAGGGCAAACAAGACACGATAGACAGCGTCAACAGCACGGACGGGGCTAGTCTGTCCGCGGACCAGACCGTCATCGGCACGGCAAGTCCGAGAGGGCGGCCGAAAGATGAGGACGCGCTCACCTCGGGTTATGTCGGCCACGGCCGCGATCTCAAACGGGTGCAGCGTGAAAAGGTTTGCCACGAGGGAGCCCGCCCATCCAGTGGGCGCGGCGGCGGGCGGGGGCCTCTATGACTCTCGTATGACGGGATATGAGAAATGTGTGTGCGCGCGTGCGTGTGTGTTAGGACGGATAACCGAGGACTTAGCGGAGCCGCAAAGAGTTTTTGGCAGCATCGGATGCGTTCGGCCGTTTCGTTTTGTCTGGTCTTTTCCTGTACTGTACACTATTTCCGCTCGCGGTCGATTTGGCCCGGGCGGCGGCGGCGTCCGGTGGTGGTGGTGGTGGTGGTGGTGGTGGTGGTGGTGGTGGTGGTGGTGGTGGTGATGGTGGTGGCGGTGGTGGTGGCGGTGGCGGCGGCCACCTGTGGTCTGCTGCCGCTGCCGCTGTGCCTTCCGGCCGGCCGCTCAGCGGGCGCCCCCCACGCCGCCGCCGGCCCGTCCCTGACCAGCGCAACACGGATCCGGCCGCCCCGCCCCCTCCACTCACCTCCAGACTCTGCGTACGGGCGCGTGCCTCTCTGTGTGTGTGTGTGTGTGTGTCGCTACTATATTGCGTCGCCGAGTGTTCTAACCTCGACTCGGTTCCCCGGCCGTTTCCGGCAACACGCGCCCCGATACCGGAAAATGTCGGCGCGGTGAACGTGTTTGCCGTGATCCGCAGGAGGCGGCGGCGGCGGCGTCGCCGTCATACTCTCACTGCCGCCGCCGCCGCCGCCGCCGCAGCAGCAGCAGCCTTCGCCTTGACCGCCATCTAGGAACGGCCGGACGGCCGGACGGACCGAGCTGGCGGCCGCGCCACGTGACCGGCCGCTTCCGGACCGCACGATCGCCTATTGGCAGAGAGATTCGCTTGCGCGGGGAGGGCCGAGGGTTGATACGGCCGCAGAGTGCAAATAATGACGCGTTTGTTACAGAGCCACGCTCTGGCATAGGGCGCGCAGGCGACGCAAGGGATTTCCGATATAGTGTCTGTCGGCTGTAATAAATATTTTTACGGCCAATTCGCTTTACTATCATGGGAGGGCTCAATTGTATGGAATGACCGACATAAACTGAACGGCATTGAATGCGAAATCACAAATTGCAGTCATTAAACGAAACGAATTCGTGATATTAAAAGTATGCGATAAATATCATATGAATTTGAAGAATTTATTAAATTGGTTGCAACTGTTGCTCCCAGATCAGGACTAATGTAATCCGTCCCCCAGTGTCGCTACAATTAGTGTGGCGCCGGGTGTTTACACGGGGGCGGACGGATATGTAAATATGTATAGCGGATGTCTGCTCGCTTCCGGTCCCCTGCCCCTCCCACGCGTGCGTGTGCGTCTGAACGCGTCGCCACCGCCGCGTACCACGAAATTAACGACCCGCACTGATCGAAGCTGACGGTTCGATTTGACATATGTTTTTAAAATTTTGTTATTTTGCCACGCGCTAGACACTCAGACTGTAAAACAAAATATTAGAAAAAAAGAGACACGGGGACAAAAAGAAAGGACCGTACTGGTTGTCACGGCATTTGGCGATTTCGAGCGCTTTTTATTTTCAAATGGGCTCGGGTTTTCGTGAGTTTTGGCGCGCTTCCGGCGGATCGGACGGGTGACAGGGGGCGGTGCATCGCATGTTCGAGTCGCGCAAGGCGTTACGTAGGAAACGGAAATCCGTGCCGCGGCCACGTTATCGACGCGTCCTGTCTCTCTCCCTCCAACGGGTGAAAACGAGCGGGGGAAAAGCGGGACAGAGCAAGGACCAACGGCACATTATTTTTTTTTCCCACGAAAAAAGTAAAATTGCTGCAGTCACTGGATGGTAATGGTGAACTGCCAAATGGCGGAGGATCGAAGGAGCTTGAAGGTCAGCGGCGTGACCCCCCGACTCCCTTGGCGGAGCGCACACTGGGCCAGGAGGCCGCTGTGGGAGCAGCCGTCTCCGAACCTCACCAAACACATGGCTATGGTCCTCCCACGCGACGGGCCCGCCCGCCCCGCGCCGCTGCCGCTGCACAAAAGTGACGCTATTTTCGTACACCTTGTCGCGTTAGAGGAAGTGACACCTGGGCGGAAGAGAGAGAGAGAGAGAGAGGCCGGGGGGCTAGAGGGGGCGCTCGTGCCGACTTTGCGACGCGGCGGCGCGGCGGGCGGAGCTGTGGCAGCCAGCGCCGTGGGCTACGAACTTTCGTCATTGCAGCTCGTCGAGGCTGTAAAGCGCGGTATATGCTTTCCGAAGTAAATCAGAATTTTAATTTAAATAAGTTATTTTGTGTGTGTGTGTGTGTGTGTGGAGAGAGAGAGAGAGAGAGAGAGAGAGAGATGGAACCCCGGAAAACGGTCGGCGGCATAGTGCAAACACCGTAGGGTCCGCAACGAGGAGCCGCCCGGACCGCCGTGTGGGTGTGAGTGCGTGCGTAAGGTTGGTGGCCTCGATGGCGGCGGCAAAAAAAGTGCCCCACGCCGCCACCGCACGCCGCACCGGCACCCCTAACGGAACTCTCTCTCTCTCTCTCTCTCTCTCTCTCTCTCTCTCTCTTCCGGATACAAAGGTGAAAACGTGAACCGTGGCCGGAAGCGGGATCGCAGTGCGACAACCCCTCGCTCTGGCGGCGGAGGTATGGCGCACGACACACCCCGCCGCCCACGTGTGCCCGTGTGTGTGTGTGTGTGTGTGTGTGTGTGTGTGTGTGCGTGTGTGTGTGTCGGGGGACTGCGACGCACGGGGCCGGAAAAGGGTTCGATACTATCGAAAAGCTCGGCTGTGCAGCGGGGGTGCGCGGCGCGTTGCCGATTGTTCGTCGACTGAAACCCGAGCAGCGATCGGCCGCCCAGCCCAACCTGCCAGCAGCAGCCGGGCGCTGTATTGGCAGCAGACACACCCCCTGCGGCTGGCGGCACGGCACGGTCTTGTTTCCGAGTGCGAGAGAGACGGCGCGCGTTTTGACGATGGCGGTGCGAGAGAGACGCCCCGCCGGGGCGTCTCTCTCTCGCGCTGCGGCGGTCAAATGCGGCGGCGCGCGTCCTTGTCGCACCGCGTCGAGCCGGCCGCCGCCCCCTGCGAGGCACCCCGCCAGCCGGACGCGCCTACTCCCCGGATGCAGCCCCCTCAGACCGGAAGTGCAAGTGCAACCCCCCGGCGGCCGCCTGTGGCCTCGCCTGTGGCCCCGCCTGTGCGGCCTCGCCCATCCGCGGCCCCCCTGACGGAGTCGCCCTTTGATAGGCGTCCGGCCCGTCGTGCACACACAAGCTGTGCGGCCGGCCCTCGGGGCGGAGGGCCGTCAATGCGGGGAAACGACTTGGGGTCAGCGCCAAACCAGAAGAGGAAGACGGGCATAAATATATATTGCTATATATATGATGAGGATGGTGGCAGGGGGGCGGGCCGGAGGGTGGAGGCCGGCGGCGGCGGGGCAGCGGGGTCGTCGTGGGTATCTACCTGAGATGTCTCGACTCGGATGTGCAATGCGCGCGGAAGTGGACTTCCCCCCCGTCCCTGCCCGCCCCCGCCTCCCCGCCCTGTCCCTTCCTGCCTGCCTCGCTTTGGTGGGCCCGGCCCAGCCATTCCAAACGGTTGGGCCGCCGGCCCGGGCCCGACGGCGCCACTGACGCGAAAGGAAAGGTGGGCCACACGGACATGCTTGCCGGCAGATAGGCCGACGACGACGGCGGGCGCGAGCACGTCCCCGACGACGACACGACCTCGTTCGGAGTGGGCGAGGCCACGGCGGGGTGCTGCCGAAGGCGGCTAGAAGTGTAAGACATGATTCAGGGGGAAATTCGAGTTCCCACTCCTTTTTCTTTCCCGGTGCGTTCTGTGCGTCGTTTTGTCGGTCGGGGCCCGGCCGCATCCCCTTCGCATCCTGCTAGCCGAGCCCCGCCCCCACCGTGTGCAGGGCCGGGGGGGGGGGGGGGGGGGGGGGCGGACGCGTGCCGCTGGAGACATTTATTTAGGGTTTCCGCCCTGGAATCCGCGGCGGACGCGGAGCGCACACGTCTCCTATGCGCGCCGCCGGCGTATTTAGGTGAACCTTCGGGAAGAGAAGGGGGGGGGGGGGGGTGCTAGGTAGGGGAGGGGTCCTTTGACCCCGCCGCAGGGGGGCAGAGGGAAGCGCCTAGGGCACGACAAGGGCTCACGCGAAGGGCCCGCGGAGTTCAGGGTGTCACATAGCTAACCTCCCTGCTAAACAATTGTTTGAAGTTTAAAACTTTGCGATGGTTAGCAGGAAAAAAAAATCGCGTAATTTTGCTGTGGTCTCTCTATCTCTCTCAGCCCGGCCCGAGCTGCGATACGGGTTACAATACTCATTGACGTACCATTGCCGACGCTAGAAAATACTGTATACAATGGTAAGAGCCAGAGAGAGAGAGAGTGCTTTATCCGTTCTGAAAAGGGTGTTCACTCTGTCTATCCCTCTCTTTCTATCGCTCCCCCTCGCCCATTTCGCCCCCCGAAATTCCGGAAATCCTGTGTGGAGCAAGTAGCGGTGGTGGTGGAGCACTCCATACGGGTGGGATGTGTGTTGAGGGGGTGGGGGGTGCCCCGCGCCGCCGCCGCCGCCGCCGCCGCCGCCGCCGCCGCCGCGCACGCGACCGGATGCACATAACGCTCCGAGCTGCGTTCACGAATCGACGTAACGCTCCTCACCCGGCCGCCTGGCTGTGAGAGCGAGAGAGACGGCGCCCCATTCGAGCGCGGCTGTGCAAGAGAGACGCCCGCGGTCGGACATCCCCCGGTCAGACGCGTCGTCTTGTCTCTCTCACGCTCGGTCACGCCGCCCGCCCGCACTGGACGTTACGTCGTTTATGGACGTTTACGTCGTTTATGGACGCCCCCTCCCTCCCCCCGCGGCGGTAAAAATTATCTCGAAATTTTGGTGGGTCGCGTGAAGCCGCCGCTTTGCTCCTCATCCGGGAAGCAGCCAAGTAAAAGGCGCGGCTGCCGTCTGCAACAGGTCGGGCTCCGAGGGCTGTTGGCCCACGCGTATGAATATGGATGCATCCGCCGCGGGCCGGGCCGTCCTGCCGGGCATCCGCCCTCTCACTCGCACTCACTAACTAACCCTGTCCAGCTCTGTTCAAACCCCCTCTGTGCGCAGGAAACGTCAGGAAAACGCTCGCCGCCGCCGCCGCCGCCGCCGCCGCTCCGCCACGCTCGTTCACAATTATCTGACAGGGCCCCGCGCTGCGTGTGCGGCGTATGAGAAACTCGGCCCGTGTCGCGGTGTGTTGGAGAGCCTGGAATCCGTCGTACCGGCATTTATTCGCGTTTGGGAAGACGGGGATTTTTCAACCGTTTCACGCACAGACTTCATAAGAGTAATGACCGTTCAAGGTCGCAAAAATAATAAAAAAAAATATTTTTCGAAATTTGTAAAGACACGTCCGTAAAATGCCGAATTTAACTCTAAATTTTTCGATGTCGATGCGAGTCCGTGACGATTTTCGCCCGCGTTGACCACTACAAGGAGAGGCCGTGAGGGTGACTAAGGGTGTCTCCAAGGATGAGCCCAAAGGGTCACTCTAAGGGTCATACTCTAAGGGTCACTCCCTCAAATCCCTTGCGGCCCGGCCGCCACGCCGCCGCCCCCTCCTCGAGTCGGGCCGGACGGAAGGGCTGAGCGACAAGCGGAGCAAAGTCTTGGCTTCCGGCCCCAAGGTCGACGGTCGGCGGCGCGGCGGCGGCACGGCGGCGCTGGTGTGGGGCCGTCCGGGGCCGCGGGGGCCAAGCCCCTGTGGCCAGCACGGTGCGGCACCGCCCCGGGGGCCCAGGCCAGCCCGTCGCCGAACCATGCGGTCCCAGCCCCCGGGGGCGGGAAGGGCGTCCCTGCCAACATACCCGAGCTAAAGTATACCGTGGAACTCTCACTCCAGCACCTCCCGCCCCTGTCTGTTATCGGTTACGATATCGACACATTGCGTTACGTAACTGCCACCGCGCCCCCCCGCCCACCACACACTCCTTCCCTTCTTGTGGCCGACCACGGCGGCCAGCCGCGCGGGCACGCGACTGCATTACTAATAAAAGATTTAATTAGTGCTACATCCGTCCGGGACGTCGGCGGCGTCGTCGTCGGCGGCGACCGAGACGCCAGCCAAGCCAGGCCGCCGGGGGCCGGGGGCCTGCGGCCGGCAGCAAGGCACGGCGGCAACGGGGCCCGGCCGGTTTCGATATCCCGCCAGGATGGGATTTAATTGTCCCGCCTAATTGGTCGTGTGTGTCTGTGTGTGTGCGGAGGAGGGGCGATGGGGGGCTCGTGTTAGGGAGAGACGGGGGGGGGGGGGGGGGGGGGGGGGGATGAAATCGAGCAAGAAGCGACCGTCGGCAATCAGCAACTACTACTGGGCCTTACTCCGTGAGTAATGAGATCAAGTGTTCATCCCCGCGACGGCGTGTGCCCGCGTAGTCTCTCTCTCTCTCGTCTCTCCCTCTCTTTCTTACCCACACGCATACACACACGTCCCGCTATTCCCCAGCCCCAAATAAAAAATTCGCGATAAAAAAAGGAGGGATTGTGAATAAGCAATAATTGAAAGAGTGTGTGTGAAATCAGTGTGTGTGTGCGGCAAATAGGTGTGTTCACACGGAGAGAGGGGGAGGAGCCTTCGTGTCGTGTCCGTTTTGGTGTCCGTTTGGACGCCGAATGTGTCACCAATTTGTACCCCCGTGGTGCGGCGGGGGGGGGGGGGGGGCTGCGGGGGGGCTGCGGGGGGGCTGCGGGGGCCCCGCGCATTCGGCCAGGCGGAAGGGATCACGCCGCTCGCTTCCTCTGCGTTTCCTCTTCTCCTTCGCCCATTGTCCACACCTTTGTGTGTGTGTGCACAGAAGACGTGCCGTGAAGGCCCCCCTTCCCCCCCCCCCTCCCCTCCCCTCCCCCCCCCCCCCCCCCCCTCCCCCTCCCTCGCATTTTTCTCAGAGACAGCGATACCCCCCGGCCGCTATCCGCCAGTGGCATCGCCACGCTTCATTTGACGGCTACACGGGAGCAATAAAATCCCTCCCAAAACAGAAGAGGAGGAGGAAATTGCCTATCCGGGCCCGTCCGCCTGCCCGCACACACTACCGAAAATTTTTGGAGGGCAAATAACTAGAGACGCGGCTATTCACACCACATTCACGTCCCTTGAGGTGTCCTAGTGGGAGTGGCCGTGCGCTTCCAGAGGCAAAAAAGGGGTTGCGTGGGTTTCTTACGCGCGCGTTCTAAGTGCGTGATTTACAATGGGGATGCGTGTCTGCTCGCTTTGTTTGCGAGTGAGAGATTCATCGAACGCCGCGGAGACGGTGAAGCACAACAGGTTGTTTGTTTATACGTCGCTCTTGTTATTGTCGTTTGGGGGGGCGGAAACCGTGCCAACTCGGGAAGAAAATCGTGCCGGGCGGATGTCGAAGCGGGGGCGGGAGGGGGGGGGGGGGGGGGGGGGACAATATAATCGCGTTCCGGGGATATTCGGGTGGGCCGCGGCCAGGTAGAAGCGAAGCGGCAGGTCCTCTGCGAGTCAGGTGCCATACAGGCGGCGCGGCCAATGCGCCCGACGACTTCATTCATTCAAACCGCCCCTCCCCCCCCCCCTCTCCTCCACAATCCATTCATCCGGACCTGCGGCGCCGCTAATTCGTTTGTTATAATCGGTGGTACCGATCGATATAAGCCGGCTGTTTCTGTGATTTCTTCCCTTCCGCCGGAAACAAGCGGCTGCGAGTGGCATGGGAATGTGAAAAGACGACGTCAAAAGTCTTGGACTTGAGACAGCAAACCGTAGCAGCAGCAGCAGCAGCAGCAGCAGCGGCGGCGGCGGCGGCGGCGGCAGTGGAGGCTCCACTGATGACGGTGAGAGCGCGTCTCGCATGGCTACGACCCCCGCGAAGCGGCGGCGGCGGCAGCAGCAGCAGCAGGCAGGACAAGAGGAGCGGGAAAATAGAAGCAATTAATTAAGGAAGTAGCGGCGGTGGTGGTGGAAGTGATGAGAAAGGAGAAGAAAGGAAGGAAGTCGGGGGGGCGGGAGCGTGACTTTGACCGCTCCCGCGCTTCCCATAACCCCGCGGGTCCGCGGCCCGCAGCGCTCCCACGGCTCGTGTCCGGCCGCCGCCGCCGCCGCCGCCGCCGCCGCCGCCGCCGCCGCCGCCGCCGCCGCGGACCCACGCATCTCATCGCAACGCGTGTGGCTCATTGAATGTTCCGGGCCAACAGGCGCGGCGGCGGCACCCCGTCAAACGCCGCCGCCGCCGCCGCCGTCGTCGTCGTGGATGTCGCGGGAGCAGCAGTCAGAGAGCGAGAGAGACGGTACGGAGGGCGCCGCATTTGACTATGGCTGTGCGAGAGAGACGGTCGCTGCTGCATCTCGCTTGCACCGGCACGGTCGAATGCGGCGTCTCTCTCTTGCGCACCACCGGAGTCCCCCGACTGGAGACAGAGTCGGTCGGACAGACAGCGGACAGACAGACGGACAGACGGACTGACTGACTGACAGACGACACGGCGAACGTGATCGACAGGGGGACGTCGCGGTATTGTGATTTGCTTGCGGCCGTTTCCGGTCATAACCTGGCCGAGGGCACCGCCGCCTTGCCCCGGCCGGCCGCCAGCCGCCGCCAGCCGCCGCCGCCGCATCGGGAGGAACGTAACTGAACAGGCCCCGGCCTCGGACTTGAGAGGGTCCTCGGAGCGGGGCGGCACGGCGGCGGTCTCATTCGGCCAAAGCAAACGGCATGCGAATATAACCATTGGAATGGTCGCAGAGAGAGAGAGAGAGAGAGAGAGAGAGAGAGAGAGACGCCGACGACGCAGCAAAAACCCTCCCCTTTGCTGCCATAACCTGTACTGTACACCGATGTATATGGCAGGAAATCGCCCCGTGTTATGACCCTTATGGGACCGCCGAGCGCAGGGTTTCACAGCTCCTTCTCTCTCTCTCTCTCTCTCTCTCTCTGCCCCGCGCACACCCACGCTGCCGCTTATACCTCAGCGGCGAGTTTTAACGAGGTAATTGAGACATTTTTCGGGTTGTAACCCAACGCGCGTGTCGAAGCGGGTATGGTGGCCGGCAGCGGTGGAGCCGGATGGAGCGTGGTATACGGCATGGCGGCATTTATTCAAACGAGATCATTGCCGTGGCCGTGGGCCCCAGGTGCCCCGCCGCTGCCAGCCCTGCCCTCCGGCACCAGGGCACGTAGCCATGCGTTCCGGCGGCCGGTCGTACAACGAGGAATCCGTCCGCACACTGGAAACGACTGTTGTGTGTCTGAACTGCCAACTGTTTCCTCTTCCATAGACACTTGGAAATTGGTTTATGGAACAGTGCACTGCGGCGTTCCGAAAATAAAGCCGGCCACCATGACCTTTGGATCGTTTTCGTATAAGGAAAACGTAGGCCAGATATGGCGGGTATTATCCTCAAAACGCGATATACAGTACCGTAGCTTCTCATGGAGTTCCCGGCCTGGAAGTACGGCGTGTTTCTGTTCGTTAGCGGCCGGCTTTGGGGGATCTGTATTCGCGTGTACGGTTCTGTGAATCCTGAGCGACACGTCGCGTAGAAGGGACGTGTGTGTGTGTGTTGTCGTCGGCGCGCCCCGCCCACCGCGTCGGCGGACAGGTGAAAGGTGAGCAGGATGGTCTCGCAGGACACTGAGCCCTGCGGAGCCCCTGCGGCCTAAACGGATTAACGGTGCACCAACAACTCCCATTAGTCGGAGCATGACGGACGCCCGTCGATACATCATTTGGCCGTTCTTCATTACAGAGCGTTCGCCCGCCCGCGTCCACTGGCGGCGGCCTCCCCCGTGGCCGTCCCGGACCGACGCAGCTGACGGCGCGGCCGCACGGGGATGCCCTCCAGGGCCGCCGTCCGTCCGGGACGCACTTATTTGAATCGGCTCCAAATAGAGCGGACCTAAGTACCCACCGGTGCTCACCCCCGGGGGCGTGTTCTCCGTGAGGCCGCGCTCCAGGCTCCACGCTCCAGGAGCAGGCTCCAGCTCTCTCCAGGATCCGAAATTGACTGCGAGGTCCAGAACAGACTCTAGGATCCAGAATCGACTCCGAAGGAGCCTGGATTTCGGGTTACATTAGGGCGTCGGATTCAGGTCTTGAAAGTGCTGGTTGTCAGCGCAGGGCTGACTGCAGGGTTGCAGGGTCGGGCGGGATCACAGAGTCATTGCGTGAACAACATCAAAGGACGCACGGCCACGACGGCGGGGTGGGGCGGCCGGGCCGAAGTGAGTGGCTCATCTACCGCGCCGGGGGCCCCAGCCCTCGAGCGCCCCGCGGCGCCCCCTGCTTCCCTTCGGTCAGTTCGACGGCCACGTCGGACAGGAGGCGCCCCCCGTTTCCGCCCGCCGACGCCGCCGTTTCCTCCTCTCCAGGCTAGCGGAGGGGAACCGTCGGCAACCTCTCTACACCGGCGGGAACCGCGGCGGCGGCGGCGGCGGCGGCGGCAGCACCCCAAGCCGTCGACGGCACGGGAGCCCTCGTGCACTTCCGGCGCGCGGCCCGAGTTCTGCAGTGCCAGACTTCGCCGGGGGCAACGGAGGGAAGCCGGGGGCGGCCGGGGCACCGGGGGCCCGGCGGGCGGGCGGGCGGGCCGACGGGGGCCTCGGCTCTGCGCCGCCCGCCATCTGATGTGGCGCTTCCGCCAGCCTTCTCCTGCAGGTCTCTCCGCCTGCTCTGCTCTGCTCTGCTCCGCTCCGCTCCTCTCCCACGACGACGACGAGGGGGGGGGGGACACGCCGCCTTTCGGAAATCTCCAGCGGGGGCATTAGTAAGCGACGCCGTTTCATCTGATTCACGACTACTGCTGATCCGGCAGCTCTCTCTGTCTGTCTGTCTGTCTGTCTGTCTGTCTCTCTCTCTCTCTCTCTCTCTCTCTCTCTCTCTCTCTCACTGAGTCACGCGGTCGCCCGTTGCGCTCGCGAACCGCGTGACGCCGCCGCCGACGTTCGCATGGTGCTCTTTGAGTTTCCATCTCTAACGTCAGTCGGGCATCCGCGTCATAGAGCTAGAAAGAGAGTGAGAGAGAGAGAGAGAGGGTGAGAGAGAGAGAGAGAGAGAGAGAGAGAGAGAGAGAGAGAGAGAGAGAAGCTGGGTGACCCGCGCACTACGTCCTGCGAGAGCCACGCGATAACATTGCATGACGCGTGACCCTCCCATCTGTGACTGTACTCCTACGTCGATTCTTCGTCAGCCATCTCGTCAATGACGACTCTTGCCATCGCTCTCTCTCTCTCTCTCTCTCTCTCTCTCTCTTTCTCTTGACGTGCCCACTCACACACAACACGCACACTCACACGCCAGCAACAACAACAACAACAGGGGTGTGTCCCGCGGATATGACTAGCGTCCCGGAAGGGGGTGAATGACACGTCAGAGGGGTGGCCGGAAGTTGGGCGTCGCGGGGAGCCGCCGTTGCCGCCGCCGGGGAACAGCTGTTCCGCCGCCGCCCGAACGGTTCGGCAGCCAAAGGTAAACCTACGGAAACTCGTAGGTAAAATCTGAATCTTTTTTTTTTTCAGAATTACGATTAAAAATCGGATTGAAAATCGGTGACAGTCTGAAAACGTTCACCCGATCGTGGGTCGATTTCGGATCGATTTCCACTTAATGTCTGATCGAGATTTTGGGGGTTGAAATTTCCAATTTACGACTCGATTTGTTTCTCCAGCGATCGCACGGGCCCAGCAGCGGTAAGGAGCGCTAGGTACGCGACGATCGACGACGGGGCGGCGGCCCCAGACTCCGAACGTGGTGGAAAACCGGGCGGCGAGACGCGAGGGTCAGAGACTGGTCCGGCGTGGCGTGCCGCGGCGGCTCCGACTGAAATAACCCCCTCCCGCCCCCCTCCAATTTCGTGTCGATCAAGGTCGCAGACGCGTGGTGACGATTGGAATGGAACGTCTGCTCGAACTCGGACGAGTTGTAGACTGCATTCTTTGCGTGCTGCCGCCCCCCCCCCCTCCCCCCATCTCCCCCGGGGGTCTGAGGTGGTACAGCCCGCGACGGCAGCGCGCTCTGGCGGCAGGCACGGCCCCGAGCCGGCGCGCGCGCGCGAGAGAGAGAGAGAGCGACGGCCGCCCGAGCTGGCAGCCAGCACGAGCAGATGTTTTGGTCGGGGGGGCCCCGGCCGCGCCGCGCCGCCACCAGGCCGTCAGTCGGAGGAAACTCGCCGAGCAGGGAGGACCTGGTGCCGCCGCCGCTCCGCCAGCCCCGCCGTCACCGAGTCCCTGACGTGTGTGTCGCGCCGCCGCCGCCGTGCTCCCCGCCGCCCACAAGGATTACCAGTGCAAAGTAGTGTGCCCGCGAGCCGCGCCGCCCGCGGTGCCCTCTCGCCGCCGACCTCAAGACGGATTAAAACCTCGACGGACCCTCGCCCCCCGCCCTCGCTGCCGCACTGTGGATTACCCGTGCATCGCAGCGCACCTTCGACCCACGTTCGGCCGACCACTGTGAGTCCCTTGAATTCCTCCAACCACTTCCCCCGCCGCCCTTGTCGCTCTTCACCCTTAAGACACCCTTAAGACACCCTTAAGACACCCTTAAGGCACGCTTAAGACACCCTTAAGACACCTTAAGACACCCTTAAGGCACGCTTAAGATACGCTTAAGACACGCTTAAGACACGCTTAAGACACGCCTGAGTCACGGTCTCTCTCTCTCTCCCTCTCCCTTGGAGCCACCCCTGTAATGCCGCGCCGAGTCCTGCGCGGAGCACGGCCGCATTGGCATCCCCGCCGGCCGCTGCACACTCGGAGGAGTTTGTGAAAGTTGAACGGTACTCCTTGGCGGAGCGCCGGCAGCCCCGGCAGCCGCGGCCGGTACCCTACCCGTCCTGCGGGGAGGCGTGGCGCGGCGTGGCGCGGCGTGGCCGTGCTGTGCCGCGGCGCGGCGCAGAGTCGCATTCGCGGCTAGGGAAAAGTCGGCCACGGCTCTCCCAGGGCCCCCTCCCCCCCTCCCCCGCTGCTCCATTCAAATCCTGCCGCTGCCGCGGCTCCCGGACGCCCTCGCCGCCGTGGCGTCCGCGCGGGTGTTGGTGCAGCCGTCTGCGTTCCTGTACCGCGGGGGACCTGGCCGTGGGTGTGAGGACCGTCGACGTGCACCGCGAGCTCTCCCTCGTCGGCAGGCCCCGGCAGGCAGTGCGTGTCCGCCTCCGCGGCGTGGCGCCCGGGGGAGACCGCCTCGTGCTTCTTGTTGGGGTCGGCGAGCACGGACACAGCGAGTCGGACGGCCCGTCCGCGAGGCCGTGGCCGTGGTGGCGCCAGCACCGCGCCGCTGCCGCCGCCGCCGCCGCCACGCGCCGCCACCGCCGCCGGCGCCTGTACCACAACCTTCACGGCGCGGCAGTGGTCGAGGTTGCAGCGGCGGCGGCGGCGGTGGAGAGGGGGGGGGGCAGTTGCACCGCCCCGTGGCCAAGACACACATCTTGGAGGACACGGCGGCGGCGCCGCATCTGCTGGTGCACGCCGTACGCCCCGCCCTGTGAGGTACACTCCCGGCCAAACGAATTGGGCACGGGCGTTTTTTTTAAATTTTATTTTCTTGGCGCGGCCGCTGCGCCGCGCGCAGTCCAAGGCCGGCGACGTCGACGGGGACGTGTCGCTACTGTCGCTACTGCGTGCGCGGAGTGCAACCGCCCGCCGCCGGCGCGGGTACAGGCACCCGCGGATACCCCGCGCGCCGCTTGCTGCCGGGACTGTACGGTCTGGCCGGCCGGCCGTGTGCGTGCGGCCGCCCGTATCGTCAAGTGCATCACCTGATAGCGCCGCGGTGCGGGGGCCCCCGGGGGTAGATAAGGCGCGCCGACGACGCCGGTGTTCGAACCCGCGCGCCGCCCACCGGACGCGGCCGGAGCCGACGACGGCCTCCTTGACGTCAGCGCGGGCGTGCGATAATCGGCGTGGACAGCGGCGGAGGCGGCGCCCGTCGGCGGCCACCTTGACATCCTCATTACACGTCCTGGTGGACGCGTCACTCTTTTTCGTCTACTTTTCCCCCTCGCCGAGCATGTGTGTGTGTGAGAGTGTGTGTGTGTGTGTGTGTGTGTGTGTGATTGGGTCGCACGGGGCTTCCTGTGCCGGTGGTCCAGTCACCTGCATCCTTTTCCTCTCTATCCTGCGCGCATCCTGGCAGCCAGCGGCAGGATGCGCTGGGAGTGGGGGGAAGCGGTGGAGGCGGCGGCGCGCGCGCGCGGCCAGAAAACGTCCGCTGGGCCGCCGGCAGCGGCGGCGGGGGCCGGCTGGCACCCTCTGGCACCCCGCCCGCCCCGCCCCGCCACAGACTGGCTTCCGGGAGCGGCGGGGAGGGGGCGTAGGGGGGGGGGGGGCGTATCCTCCGACGGGAGAGCGGGGACCCATCCCCCCGCCGATGTAAACACAGATGTTCCAAGCCGGATCCCGGCGGCCCGCTATTCACCAGACAGGATGGACAACTTGAAACCCTCTGAGACGTTGAACGGGGTGCCGTGGCGGGCCGCTCCCGCCAACCTTGTGGCCGTCAGGACGGTCCCCGGGCCCGGAGTATTGAAATGCCCCTGGTTGGCCTCGTTTCCCATGCGGTCCCAATCAAAATGCGATTCTGTATTGCCATCACTGCGCTGCTTCTCTATCCGCCCCTCTCTCTCTCTCTCTCTCTCTCTCTCTCTCTCTCTCTCTCTCTCTCTCTCTCTCTCTCCCTCAGACGACGTGCATCACTGACCTTTGCCCTCTCTCTTCCCTCCGCAGAGATGCAGCTGACCATGGGAGTGCAGACGGAGCTGAGGTCCTGGGAGTGGAGGACGTGCCTGCCGCCCTGCCCGGAGCCCGAGCTGCCCAAAGGTGAGTGTCTGTGTGTGTTGAGAGATCCGCGACTCCACCAGCCGAGACGGGGGGCCCCACTAGAGAGCGCGGCCCAAGGGAAAGAGTCAAGCGGGTCCACATTTTTGTTTCACTCCCTCGGAGCGCCGCAGCAGACGCAGCTACGCCTCCATTCATTATCGGATCGTTCCCTGCGCGAGCCGTGTAATTTTTCATACCGCGCACTTATGCCGCGATGCCGTCCTTGTCCCTCCCACGGGCGTCCCTACGCCGTCGGCCCCCTCTCTGTCTCTGTCGCTCCGACGGCGCCGTGGGCGGCGGAGTGACGGAGAAAGGGATACACGCCGTCGGGAGGCCCTCCGGCCGCGCACTCTCCTCCGTTGCGTATAATTGCCCATTACACTCTGGGAAGACGAGGCCGCGCTCGCTGTCTCGCTCGCACCCGCCGAGAGAGACGGAGAGAGCGTGCCGGCCGGGCGGCGTCTCGCGTGCAGTCGCGCGCACCCACCCACCCACGCGCCCTCACACACACACACACACACGCACGCACGCACGCACACACACGCGCATCCGGTTTAGGTGCGTCCGTTGCGGAGGTGCGCGAGGAAAAGGCGCGGAAACCGGAAGCGAATATGAGGCGGAGAAGGGACCGGAAGGCGCGCGGCGGGAAACACATTGCCATTCAGATTGGTATCGGGTGCCGGGCGGGCGAGGGAGGGAGAGGGAAGACCCCGTGCAGCACCGCCCCGTACTCATGTGCCCTGTCTCTGTCTCTGTTCCAGATCCCCGCTGCTGGTCGCGCTCCGACGTGGCCGCCTGGCTGCACTTCATGGCCATGGTGCACCACCTGCGCGTGCCCCTGGACCGCTTCCTGTTCAACGGCAAGGCCCTGTGCCTCATGTCCATGGACATGTTCCTCGGCAGGGTGCCCCTCGGCGGCAAGCTGCTGTACAAGGACTTCCAGATCCGGCTGGGCCGCGCCATGTACTCCAGCTGCTAGCCTAAGGACCGTGTGTGTGTGTGTGTGTGTGTGTGTGTGTGTGTGAAAAAGAGAGAGATGTATGTTCGACTTTAATTATCTGTCCATTGTGAGTGATATATTTTCTATGCACTGTGTTGAGGTAGCACCAACAACACCTCTGGTTTTGTGGAAAGCTGTAGTTTTTGACAGTTGCTTCAAGGTACTGATTTCGTGTAATAATACGTGCGTTGTAGCACCCTGGAAACATGCACAAGGAAACTTTCTGCTCCAGTGTTGGACGGGGCTCGTTTCAGTGTGCGCCTGTCCAGTGCTTTCTTCACAGTGTGCATTTCCCACTACGTGATAGTTTGCCACACCCGCAGCCGCAAATTCAACCTAGAGATTCTATTTTACTTTCGCAACTGTGGGTGTGTTTTTTGTGATATGTATAGAAATCATCTGTTTCCCTCTAAGACTTTACATCAGGATGCAAATCCTGCCATCTGTGTATAGATGTGTATTAATGTATTTTTGTACAATATGGACCTGTAAAAAAGATGAATTTTTTAAATTATTATATCCAGGATTTGATGCACTGGCAGCTAAGGTACATACATATCAGTATATTGTGTAACTTTTCGTGGATGGCAGTGACAATCAGTTACTGCATCCGAGAAAAGAATGCAAATTATAAGGGCACTTAGCTCTTACATTACAGGTGTGCATCTAGTCATTGATAAATAGTTACTTTTGACTTTGAGAAATCAGTTATGATGTTGATAAAACTGGTTTTGAAAATCATTTGATATAGTGAAGCTCATTTCTTTCACTGTTTGGTCATTTATGTTAAATTGCATCATTGTGTTAATCATATTTAGAGTGGATGATGACACTCTCAGAATGCTCAAACTGTGTGTTAGTTACAATTTCTGTGACTTAAAGAGTAGATATATCATAAGAGGAGTGTTATTTATTTAGTACTCGACCACTTTATCTGTTGTAAATTTCCCTTCAGTATTTATGATTACTTTAAAGCAAATGTGTATGCTTCTTGGCATATTTGTACATGTAAATATTTTGTCTAGTCAATACAGAAAGATGAAAAGAGTATTTTTTGGATTTTACTTTGAACCTCCAATCCCACACGACACTTTATGCAGAGCAGCAAGCACAGCAAGTGTAAAAAAATAAAAATGAAAAAAAAAATTGCACAAAATGGAGACGATGATATGACACATGGGTCTGGGTCGCACAAGTTCATATTTTGCTGCATCTCTCCCCCGCCTCCTCCGCAAAAAAAAGAAAGCTAAAGCAAAATTAATTCACAGACAGAAGTCGGGCACCAACAGGTAGAAAAGCCAAAATATTGGTCAAACGAAAATCTTATTTCTCTTTCCCCAAACTAAATTCTGTCAATGGTAGGAGGCATAGATGCACGGACCATAACAAAAAAAAAATAAGTGAAAAGGACTTTTTAAAACGATTATCCGTCTATCACCGCCATTGCTAAGCATGGAGCGAGTATATTTCACCCCGACGTCAGCAGCAACGTCAGCCTGGAAGATAGGCAACTTATCGTACACCACCACCCCAGCGCCGGCAGGGTAGGCAGCCCATCCGGCACCTCCTCATTGGGGCCACCGCTACCCGTGTGCCCTCTGCTGCCGCCCGGCCGAAGCCTCGCCCGCCGGTCAGAGTTGGCCGCCTCGCCGCCAGGTGGCGCCAGCAGCGGGCGCGCGGGGCGCGGGAGCGTTGACTTGCTTCGCGGAGCAGGACCACCGGCGGCCGCTCTCAGAATCTACCTGTTGTTGTTGTTGTTTTCGACGCAGTTTATGTTGTTGTCTAGGGCTTTCTTCTAACGGCCCGCGCGCGCGGGTGGGTGTGCCGCGAGCCGCCACGCGCACCGCCACGCGTCGCCACGCGCCGCCACGCGCCGCCACGCGCCGCCACGCGCGGCCGCAGGGAACAGAGGTGCAATTAATTCGGCCGGCCGTCCCGTCGGCCTCCTGCCTCCTGGGCCGCCTCGGTGTCTCGACGCGGTGCCACACAGCCGCCCTCGGCCCGGTGCCCCAGACTCGGCGAGACGGATGCCCGGGGGATTATTTTCAGAAAACGGCCGCCGCTGCCCGACCAGGAACCACTCAAGTCCGGGAGCGAGCGCCGCGGGTTCGAGCACCGAGCGGAGCGGCTAGACGGGAGGGCAGCGGGGGCGGCGGCGCGCCGGGACATAGTTTGTCGCCGGTTAGGAGGGTGTTTACAAATGATGGGCGAAAAAAAAAACACGTCCACGCCGGGAGGGTAGGCAGCACAACTGTTAGTTGTGCAGACCGGAAGACGACGCGCTCCTCCCAAGCGCGCCAATCCGCCGGGAGTTTGAAATCTCCCCGCGCTTTCTCCGACCGCAAGGTGTATCTGCATTGCAATAATTATCACATCGCCAAAAGGACTTTGGTCCTCGGTAGTGCAGCCTGACTTTCTCTCTCTCTCTCTCTCTCTCTCTCTCTCTCTCTCTCTCTCTCTCTCTCTCTCTCTCTCTCTGAGCGCGCAGATAACGGAAGTTCAATTGAAAGAAGGCGTTGACCAATCAGCTTCGAGTCACGACGTCGTCCGCTGACAGGCCGCAGGACACGGGAAGGGACAGTCCGAGGGGGCGGCAAGGTGAGGGGGAGAGCGACAGTGCTGATGGAGCGAGAGAGAGACAGAGAGAGAGACAGAGAGAGAGAATTCAGGGTAATGACCGACGAAAAGACACGTTTTGACTCTCGGAAGGCGGTGGCCGCGTGTGGGAACGTCGAGAACCTGCGAGGTCAAAATCGTGGCAAGCAAGCGAGCAATGAGTTTGTTGGCTGCGAGAACGTACGGACGTATGTCGGCCAGAGTTACCGCGGCAGTTACGGCGCGCTGCCATTGGCCGGCCATCTCTGATCAATATTCCACGATCTCCACAGGCCACGCCTGGCCACGCCCCGCCGCCTCCTACCGGAGATGACGTCGTGTTCGGGCGTAAATAACGCTGTCGTGTCGTGGGAAAGAGACGCGTCACCGGGCTGTCGCGGCAGCTGCGGCGGCGCAGGTACCATGAGAGTAGGGGCACAACATGGGAGTAGGTGCACCACCGCGAGAGTAGGAGTACACCAGGAGAGTAGGAGCGTGAGTGCAGCAGGGGCGCAACATGAGAGAACCACCATGAGAGCGGGAGGAGCACAACATGAGAGTATAGGCAATGTGAGAGTAGAGGTGCAGCATGAGAGTATGCGGTACACCATGAAATTTCAAGAGTCGCAACTAGAAGTAAAAACGCGTTCCATCATGCGTTTAAAAAAAAATCGGAAAAGCTACAAACGGCCCACTGCCTTGTCCACGTTAAGAGTTGTTTCCATGACAACTGGCGGCGGTGAGGTCGTTGCCGTGCGGCAGTACCTGCATGCCGGGCCCCCGGGCCCCATAGGGGCTGGCCGCGGGCCGCGCTCCGTCCCCGCAGCCGCAGGCCCCCCACGAAGCGGGACCGCATACGCGGCCACTGTTGGAAATAAATCAACTTACGCGCCGCCTTCAGGATCACGTCCCGTCGGTGGGAGTTGTGACGGACCCGCGTCCGCCCGCGGGACTTCTGCCCGCTGTTTATTTTCGCTTTCAAAGAAAGTCCACACAATGAGGGCTTTTCGGCCGTAATTAATTTTCCCGCGAATTCGCCTGGCGCGCGCGGCGGGCTGTCCGGGGCGGGCAGCGCTGCCAACACGCCGCCGGCAATCTGCCGCGCGCGACTCCTCCCGCACTCTGTCTTTTTGGCAGGGCGCGCGACGAAACGGCGGGCGCGCGGGTTCGAATACCCACGCAACTCGGAGCCGCTGCCGCGGGGGCCGCGCGCGCCGACGGGCCGGGGGATCGAGGCTCCGCGCAGCTCCGTCTGTTTGTAAACACCGGGACGCGACATGTTGCAGCGCGAGCCAAAAGCACATGTGCAAGTGTCCTGCTGCACCGCTACAGACGTTGAAAAAAAAAACAATTTTCACAATAAAAGTCTATTAATCTGAACCTCGTCACTAAAAAAAAAACGAACGAAAAATCCGTGTGATGATTAACTCTAATTTCTCAGGAATTAAAAATAAGTACGTCAGATGTTGCAGTTACATTAACAGTTAATCGGTGAGATTTATTTCGAATTACTAAATTACTCATAAGGATCATTTGACACTGTTGTCCGCTGCCGTGTCAAAGCGCGACATTCGCCGATAAGCCGCGTCAACAGCAAACCGGGAGTCCTACTTGATTTGTCGCCGTTTCCGAGACCGCCGCCGCCGCCGCCGCCGCCCACACCCGCCGTGGCGTGGCGGCGTCTTTCGCCTTTTTGGCCTCCGCTCCGAACGCTCACACACTACATGTTGCATGTCCGTGTTGCAATCTAGCTAATCAGGGCCTCTCTTTCCGAGAGCGGAGCCTGCGCAGGACCCCGCCGTATCGCGTCCTAAATTTCAGAGAATTCGCCTGCCGTTTGCCCGGCGGCCGCTCGCTGCCGCTCGGTTTTTCGGCCGCAAACCGTGAAATGATTCTCTGGCAGCGAACGTCTGACAACGTCGAGGCGGCTGCGGCGGTCTGGGACCCCCGCCGCCGCGACTAGAGATCGCCCGTTATCTCGCTGCCACCATCATGTCCGCCAACACCTTTGGCACCGCCTGCCGGCGCGGCGCGGTGTCGCCTGAGGAGCATGTGGGGATGGTTTACATGCCCGAGCAACATGTGTCGCGGGGGCCTCGGTGCGGCACTGTACTGTACAGCGGCACCGGCAGTCCGCACCGAGAAATCTTGATTGAAGTGTCGTCCTGCGGACGGATGGGGGGCGCTTCGCGACGTTGAGCGCTCATTTCAAAAGCGAAGCGGATCGCCAAAATTGTTAAAATAGAATCTTAAAAAAAAAACTCAACCCTTTTTGCAAAGTGCGGAATCGACTTGGGAATGATTCAAGCCAGGGGGGGGGGGATTTCCCTCGAGCATTGGATAAGTGTACTAGGGAAGAGTGTGTTGGCGTGCTCGTGTGGAGGATTCCGGGTAGTGGCGGCTGGAGGCTGGATCGGAAGGAAGCGGGGTGTGACGTGCCGCGGGTCCGGCTGCTTCATTGGAGCGCTATCCGAGGTGTTGCCGTCACCATTGTCTCTGCGAGTAATTTGCACGCGCGCTGGCGGCGGCGAACAAGGCATTCAGTATCGAAAACATTCCTGAATTACCTTATTCGTAAAAAAAAAACAAAAAAAAAACAGAGCAACAACAAAATAGGACGTAGAATTCTGAAATAGTGGGACGCACTGTGATGGATGTGGAATGCACAAAAAAACTGTCAAAAATATTTTTTTAAAGAACTTAATAAATTTTTAAAACACTTTACACAACATGATTTGTGATGATGCACGCAATTGCTGGGATTTTCCTAAAATGCGTTGCTGCCACTCTCAAGGCCACGGATGGATTTTTCCCATCTCTTAACGTGTTCATATTTTTTTTCCGCTCCTCCTCCTCCTTCTTCTTATTTTGCAGTGTGTGATTGGCGGGCAGCGCACGCGCGGGTCCTGGTGGCGCCTCACGCCATGTCTCGGAGGCTGCCGTCGCTGCCCCCTCCCCTCCTCCTCCTCCTCCTCCTCCTCCTCCTCCTCCCCCCTCCCCTCCCCCTCCTCCCGCTAGGTACCGTCCCTGCAATTACAGGAAGTGCCCGCACGCGCCTGTACTTAGCTTTACGGCCGTCCTAGCATGCTTTTGCGCCGCCGGTGGGCTTTCACTCTCGTTATTGACAGGGAAATCAGAGCCCCGCATCCCGCGGTATTCGCACTCCCAGTTACCGATAGGGTCCGCCGGTACACTTTAAATCTTTTTTAAATATCGATTTGACTGAAACTATTAGTTTTGGTCATAACGACTATTTATGTTGATCTCGACTACACTAAGGAAATCGACAATAAATTTTCACACGAAGTCGGCTCGAAATCAGTTAGCGCACTCGTCACCCCCCACAGGTGGTGTCAGCAGCGGACATTCAATTTCAAGAAACACTCTCAGAAACAAAAAAAAATCACAGTTGTTCTGTGCGTATTGTAGAATCCGTACTCATTGCAAATAACTTTTTTAGAAAAAAATGTACATTAATTTAGACCTAGCCTTCAGATATGATCTCCACAAGCCTCTCCTCGTTATCTGGAATCCATCTCTGCTCCCGTGCTCTCCTCGAGTATCCATATAAATTATTCGATTTAACTCTGGCTGGATACTGTCCAGACACCACCACCACCACCACCGTGTTGCATGAAGGGGGTAGCAGAGATCAGTCCGGTATGAATCAGAGCGGCGGCGGCGCTAGCGATGTGTCAGGGGGATTATCGTGGAACCGGTCTGACTTTGCACAGAAACGGTCGGACGAGCAGAAGCAGCAGCGAGAAGCTTGGCCGCAAGGCGGTGGCCGTACAGTCGCGCATGCCAGAGGGGAAGTGGCAGGCCTGCAAGAGCAGACTATGCATCGCACTGCCCTCTAGAGTGAGAATTCATGGAACTTCCACGTGCCCCGAGGACAGAGTCCGATGCCCCTGTGTGATAGCGGGCATATATATCGTAGACCATCATCAAAAGATCATCTGGAATCGGTCCGGGGTACGTTGTCACCCGTCACGGCTGTCTGAGTACTGCGGGCGCCTGGCAGGTAGGCACCACGTCTTCTCTGCACGCACGCGTGTCGTGCGGGCTGGCCTACCCTGGCACTGACAGGCGCTCCACATCGCCGTGGCCACCGCCTCCTGCGGCTCGCGACGCGTCCCTTCTCCAGCAGGGCCGGCACATCCCTTCTCCAGGCCGCCTCCAGCCGCACGGCGCGCTGCAGCGGCGGTGCGTGGGCGGGCCTCGGACACGCCGGCAAATGAACGCTAAGGACTCTGAAGCGGCACACGTCCCTTCAATAAAACTGCTGGTGGTGATTGTACCCCCACCCCGGCGGCGTGCGCGCGCCGCTTCGCAGGGGAACACAGGGCCGCGGGGCTGGTGGCGTGGCGTGGCGGGGCGGGGCGTGGCGGGGCGTGGCGGGGGCCTGGGCCGGTGCCGTCCTCTCCCGCCGTCCACAGTCGTGCTCGGAAAGGCGTGAGAGAGAGACACAGAGAGAGCCCGGCGAGCTTGGCGTCGCTCAGCTTTGTGATTCGCCGTGATTGTGGTGACGAGTGTCCCGGTCCAACCCTCAGCAGCCAGAAGCAGTACAGGTAAGTGGGCGCGGCCGCAGCGCAGTCGGAGAGGACAACCACGCAACAACACACAAGCTTCTAGTAAATGCTGGAAATTTTGCGATTGCGGCTCTAGTTTTGCTTGAAAGTCAGGAGTTCAGCCTGCAGGAGGATTTGGTTTCCTTATGCAAAAACATTAAAAAATTCGAGAGTTCCTAAATTATTTTGTTTTTGAGATTGCCCCCCAATTTTCTGTTTTCCTAACGTGGCGTCGGCAAGTCCTCTTGAGGTACTCGGTACAGCCACGTGCCTTCCAGAGTGTAGTATTAAGGTGTCGTACCCCGGGGCGGTGCGGCGGCGGCCGGCTAGCTGAACTCACCTCGACCTTCTCACTCGCTCGCACCTGCCGTCCGTCCCACTGCTTGGCACGGGTGCGAGAAGGACAGAGGGGCAGTCAGAAACGCTCTTCTTTTCGAGCGCCTCGGCAGCAATTAATCCGGGCCCCGGAGCACGGCGAGCGGGGAGGGGCGGGACCGGGCGGGGCGGAGGGGGGCGCGCCGGACCCACGGGGATTCCCGAAAAACACAAAATTTGTAAAAGACATATTTTTTGAAAAATATAATTTTTTTAAAAATCGTCAAACACAAAATTTTGAAGCACACTAGGAAACTTTTGCTGTTCGCACGCTGGAGAAGACCACCACCACGACGGATGGGCCGGTGGCAGGATTGCCGCGCGAATATGGTTTGTTGGCTTTTGATTGGCGTCCTAAAGGCTGCAGGACGTTAAGTGGGTTTTAGCGCGGCCTCTTCGCGCTGGATACGGGGGCGTAAGGAACACACACATACACACACAGGCACGCACACACGCACACCCCGCTGCCACACGGTCCGCGGCTTTAGACGCTTTGTAATTAGTCAACCTCCCGTAGCCGGCGGCCGGCCGCGCGGCGCGGGTCCAGAAATAAAAAAAAAAGACGATAAAGAGTTTTGTGGTGGCGTGACGCCGACGACGCGAGCAGACTTCAAACAGTTTTGTAGTCGATCGGGGCGCTCGGCGGCAGAACAATGCGGCTGCTCGAGTGGTCGGCGCCGGCGGGGACCCCAGCAGCAGCAGCAGCGCCGTAAAGCGCGATGTGAAGCTTTGACGCGTAACCGCGCCGTGTGACATCACTCGCATAGCGAAGCCCGCGAAGCTCTCTGCGGTCTGAGTGCTCTGCGGCTGCGGCTGTGAAGCTACGCACCGGGGCCGCCGCGCGCCCGACGGGTGGGCACCCCCGCTAGACGCCGGTGCACGCGCGGTGCCTACCTCCCGGGCGAAGCACGACGTGCGATCATGACTTTTAAACATCGACAAGCATCGAACTGGTGAAGTTAGCAGAGCGCTGACTGCCTCTTCCTAACGGGGAAGCGCGCCGATTTGCATGGGAGACACGACCGGTTCGCTCTCGTGCACCGCTGCACTGCGTAGATAAAACACGCAATTGCACCGCGGAACGCGCGCGAGTTTCCAAAGACCGCGTGGTCGGTTCAGTTGAGAATACCAGGAGGCGTGTTATTTGCGAGGCGCCTGTCTGCCCGCGCGGCGGCGGCCCATGCGGGCAACTGAACGCCCCCTCGAGCCCCTCCGGCGGGGCCGGTCTGCCCGGAAGGACCGGTAACTAGATTGGTTTGTCTGCGAGCCACGTTGCGGCCGCGGGCTGCCGTTCGGGTAAACACAATCTACGGCCGACAGTCACATGGGGCAGTCTTCCTCGCAGAGTGCTAGAGAACGCGTTTGTTTTGAACGGAATCAACTCTTCCAGGCGGAAACCTCTGAACGAGTGTCTTGATGCACATGTCTGCATCAGGAGGCTCCGGCTTGTCTCTGTTTTCCCATAACTTCCGCTTTCGAGCCCCACATTTGAGGTCGCTCCACTCGTCGCCTCATCGACGGCGACGCGCACCTGACGGCGCTGCAGAGCGGGGCTTTGACCGCGCGAACTCGTCCATCGGCAGCGGGCCGCGGGCGCGGTCACAGCGCGGCCCTGGCGGCGGGCCAAGATGCGTCGTCTATACCCCTCGCGCGCATCCAGCAGCGCAGCCGCGCTCGCCTGGCGACACCCCGCGCGCGCCACGCGGAAGCTCTCGTTACTAAACGTTTTCTGCTGCCCTCACGCGGTGCGGATTTAATGAGTTCGCGCGGCGAAGGCCTCGTCGAAAACGGGGAGGATTGCCGTGAGACGGGATCAGAGGCCGGCTCTGTGCGCGCGCTTTTCCGCAATCAGGTGTTACGATTGTGGCGACCGAAAACCTTGCCGCTGCGACATTAAACAGTCAGCTGCCTCTCTCTCTCCCCCCTCTCTCTCTCTCCCTCCAGACCATGCCGCGTGCAACGTTGTTTTTTTTTTGTATTATTTTTACGATCAAGAAGGCGGTGGTGGCGGTTTTGCGTGACTGTACGTACGGCCGGCACTGTGACACAGACAGTCCCGGGAAGAGCAAATCAAGGCGGTGGCAGGGAGCCTCGAGGTGGGTGTTCGGTGATTCACGGTCGTGCGGTGAGCTGATAAAACCCCTTCCAGCCGCCGCCGGGCTTGAATTTGGGTCTCATAATCTCTTGGATGGTTTTCGGCAAACACACACACACTGCTCTTGTCCGTGCCGCGCGCGCACAAGCTTTTCAGCGTTCCTGAAACTAATCATCGGGCAGCACCTGACTGCTGCGGGGAGAGTAGTTGATATCCGAGGGACGACGACAGCTTATAATCTTTTCTTTTTCCCGCCGACGGGCGGCGCTCCGACTTGTGCTGTGACTGGCCGCCGCCTCCCGACTCCTCCTCTTCCCATAAATGAAGAACAACAGCTGCGACGCGCCTTGTGTTTCTGCGCCGCGCAGTGACGGACGTCCTGTGTGCTGCAGATATCAGAAGCGGCCGGTGTTGCATACCTGCCAATAACCACGAACTGTAAATAAGCCAACTGTCAATAATCCCAGGTGACTGTCAGCCTGCCACCGCGACTGTCAGGGAAAACCATCTTCAAACTAACCGACTCCATCACTAAATGACTAAAGGTTCGGTCATATCTTCAGCTCCGATTCTATGACGCGTTATGAAATATCTCTAAATCTGTAGGGAGTGAGAAAATCTTTTTGGGAAGTGACACAGATCCCAGACCCGGTGCTTGACGGTGCTCCTGTGCCTCAATGTCGTTCCGCAGAGCTGCGTGTTGCGTGTCGCGACCATGTGCTAGAGGCTGCTAGCGGCCAGGGGGGAAGAGCAGCTCGCAGACGAATCCACGTGCCACAGCCACTGTCCCAGCTGTCCCTGCTGCTGCTGCTGCGGCGGCGGTGGCTGCTGGAGTAGTAGTTACACAGTGCTAACCACGCCGACCGCCACGGCTGCACGCCGATCCGTATCTCGGCCCGCCTCTCTCGGACCCACGCCGACATAACCTCGCCAGGGTCTGTCTCCTTGCTGCTCTTCCCTGTTCATGACCGGCGGCGCGGAGCTTTCACACTTTCTGTACCTCCCCTTCTCCCTGTGGCGGTCGCGATCTGCTCTCGCCGTCCTTTCTCGTCCCATCCGCAGACTTTCTGCCGGGGGATCAAATCAAGAGCAGCAAACAGAGTGTCGGGCGAGCTCGGAAGAGTGAGGGGGAGGAGGGAGAGGAGGGGGAGGAGGAGGGGAGGGGATGAGGTAACATTTCATACGTGCAATTAGCATATGACGTCCGCGACGGGGCACCGGTGACTCCCACCAGCCCGGCAGCAGGCGAGCTCCCGACCAGAATACCTATCAGACGGATTGCAACGCTCCCCTGTGCTTTCTATTCGTAGTATTTCATGAATGCCGCGCAATCGCCCCGCTTCCGGGTCGCCTCGGCTCGCACTTCCTGCGTCGTGGTGTTGTGTTCGCGTTCGCACGACGGAACGTTCGCATGGATCGGGCGGTGATAGCAGAGACAGGGCAGGCAGCGGCGGGGACGGGGCCCACACCGCGGGGTGGAAGACCCAGAGCCTCCTGGTGCAGCTTCATCAAATATTTTCCTACACTTTTATGACTTTTGCGTAATTATTTCTCGTTTCCTTGCAAATGTCCGCCGCCCTCCCTTAACATTTCGCTCCGATGACATTTTCCTGATCCTTGTCTGTTTACGGGGCCTTCCATTTATTTGTATTTTTGTTGAGTGTGTATAAGGCCCCAGTCGCCTCGACACAGCATGCTCCTAATGGCCGGCGCCGCAGGAAGGAGGCACGGCTTTACGTGGCCGCACCTCATTCGCCGCAAGGAGCGTAATTGTTAATATGTGGAAGCTTGTAAAAGTCCACAGCGCCGTGTACCCGCTGCACACTAGCACTCACTCACTCTCTCTCTCTCTCTCTCTCTCTCTCACACACACACTCACGGACTGGCACGTCGTACGTGCAGGGCATCTGGTGCAGGTGTGACTGTGGCCACCTTCTTCTAGGGACGCTGGGTCTGCAGAGGCGAAAGCTAGAAAGTAGTTTTGAACAGATGGGCAGCACAACAGGGGAGCTCGTGGCAGCGGGGTCCTTCTGCCGCCGTCACCACCGCGTTTCGCTTCTGTTCGAAAAATCGTCACACGCACAGAAATCAACAGAGTTTATTTTCGGACGCGTTCCTCGCGAGCGTTGTTCGGCAGTTGTTTCTGGCAAAGATTTGCAGAATTGTGTGGGTTTGTACCCGCGCGCGCGTGCCCGCATGACGTGGCTGCGCGGTGATGCAAGCTGTAATTGCAGGAGGCAACAACAACAACAACTGCACAACAACAACAAGAGCCATCCATCCGGGGAATGGAATGCATCCGCCTCCGACGTCATGCACACGCTTTTTCACGGCAAACCCGGAGGGTTCCGATCTATGTGTTCCCCGGTGCGTCATTGTTTTTACCTGTATGTCTGCCTTTCTTAACCCCCCTCTCTCTCTTTCTCTGTCTATCTCTCTCCCACCTATCCCTCTCTCAGCTCTTCGTCAGGGAGCACACAACCTGATGGCAGTAGGGCTGAACGGCAGGTCATGAGCAACACCCCCCGCGACACCAGGTCAGAGCCACCTGAAGCGCCTGCCGAGAAAACTGCGAAGCGGTCAAATGGGCCTGTTCATGATGAGGGGCCCGTGCCGCGCGTCAGCGCGACTTCCTGAAGCTCCTAATGGTATCTGGGAAAATTCTGAGTCCACGCGGATCAAAATCGACCCGTCATCCTCTGTGTGTGTGTGTAATGTATGTGTGTGTGCGTGTGTGTGTATTTTCCCCCGCCCAGAGGACGGACGACTATGTAGCAAATACGGTCCTGGATGCTGGGTGTAAAGCTTTTATGACTGCGGCCGAGCCCCATGTATGTGTGCGTGTTTTTAGCATTGGACAAAGTCGGTCGCGTTTGTTTTATCGGAGGTTAAATTTAGACGGCATCTCGGGCCTGGACGGCGCTGTGCGGTGCAGTCCGCTGTGGTCCAGGGGTGGTTAGGTTAGGCCGGACCGGGTAATGGGGGTCATCGCGTTGGCGGACTATGGCGCTGGGCGAGGCTGGTGTGGCAGCGGTGGTGGTGGTGGCCGAGCCTCACCGCGGCCGCTGCTGCTGCTGCTGCTGTTGGAGAGAAAGCGACGGAAAGGTGCTAATACAGATTACCGACGCACAGCAGCGGCGGCGGCGGCAGTGGCGATGCGACCGCGATAAAAGGCCTCGTCCTGGGGGGTCCACGGGGGGGATCCTGTGAGGATAAGGGAGGGGGATCCAGATAACTAGTGCAGCCGATGCACAATCTTACGGTCGGCCGAAGCGCGCGCGTCGGCAAAATCTCCCGCCAAAAGTCACGCCGCCGAAACCGGAACTGATTACGTCACCAATAAGTGACTTGTTCGGCCTAGGAGAATTTCAAAGAAAAATCATCAAAAATTTTTCCTTGCAAAAAAAAATAAACTTCAAAAAATCATTTTTGAAATAGTAAAAAATATTGAGGGGAAATTTTCCAGGATTCCCCCCCCCCCCCCCCCCCGTCCCCTCCCCATTATTTATGGGGCACGGGAAACCCCCGAGTCCTGAGGCTCTGGCCAGATCATCAAAAATTCCTTCAAGCAAAGCAATCTGCGCGGCGTGCGGAGAGGTGCCGGTGCGGTATACACGGAGGGTGAATGGGAGCGCGCCGCCTTTTCGAAATAATAAAAGCAGCGTCGTCGGGTGCGAGAAAAGATGGACTGTTTTGGTTTTGCCGCCGCCTTCAAACTATCATTATCGTCGGCTCCGCTGCCGGCCCGGCCGGCGGTGCCGGCGGACAAATCCTGCTAACTTGTATAGGTTATGGCGGGCCGTGTGATGTGGGCCCCTCGCCGCGGTCTCTTGCCGCACGCAGGATTTATTGTGCCGCGTCCTGTCCTCCTCCTTGCCCGGTACAGTCCACACATCATCCCGCCTTGCGGGCCCCTCCGGGCCGGACGGTGGCGGCGAATAGACGAGCGATCTCTGCGCGGCTCGGCGATCTCGGCTCGGCACACCGCAGGCCGGGATAGGCGCTCCCACGCGCTCCCGTACACCCTCGTCAGACCGGCCTCTCGTTCTCCGTCTGAAAAATCACACAGCGTTGTCGGTTTCGAACTTAACGAAGCAGACGATGTAAGCCTGAAATCATGATTATTTTTTTTTTAAATTAAGTTTTTTTATTTTAGTTTGTTGGCGTCGTCTCTTGTTTTCGCTGTGACTGTACACCGGTGGGCAACGCCGTGCTTCGCCCTACGATTTGCCCGGCCGCGTGCCCACGTGCCTCAATTTCCATACGGTGACGTCACGAGTCGAAAGATGATGTATCCGTCCACGCGACAGCGGGGCGTGGCGGCGCGTGGCGGCGCGTGGCGGCGCGTGGCGCTGCCGTGGGAAATCCGGCGTAGGATCGCTCAGGGACGTTTGCGACGGCCGCAGCAGCGATCGGCCCATGCTGCGATCCTTCTGAGAAGGGAGCGTGTGGGTTCCCCGGTCGGAGCGCGCTGCTCCCTTACTCTCTCACTCTCACTCCCTCACTCGCTCACTCTCTCACTCTGCGAGCGACTCGTGCAAATGCCCGGAATATCTGGCACCGCGAGAACAAAACAGCGAGAACCCGCAGCCCCCGCCGCGCCCTCCCCCGCCCCGGCAGCGTCTGCCTGGCACGGCCTGACCCATCCTCCCCTCTCACTCCCTCGCACTGCCACACCATCGCCGCCTCTCCCTCCCTCCGCCACACAACATTCGCCGCTCACTCTATTAGCCGTGTGATCCAAACGGTCGCACAATAATAAACCCCAATGACAATACCACCGCCCCCTAGACGCCTGCTCCGTCGCCGGGCTGTCTCACACTTTCCACGGCACGCCTCTGTCTGTGTGTGTGTGTGTGTGTGTGTGTGCGTTCGGGACACACAACTCATCAAAGAGGTGTCCGACATCACACACGCCCATCATCACATCGCTGTTGGCCACCCAAGAAGGAGGCGGAAAAAAAAAACCGTCAGGTGGGCCTGGCCGCCTGGGCGGTAGGCACTCCCGTTGGGCCCGGCCGCCGTGCGGGACTGCCTACCTCGCGGTTCGCAGGCGCTGACCTCCACGACGCGGCACCAGCTGAGGAGGTGGCCGGCAGCCTCTTCTCTCTCTTTCTCTCTCTCTCTCTCTCTCTCTCACACACACACACACACACACACACTCTCTCTCTCTCTCTCTCTCACTCTCCGTCCTGCCAATCGTCTCGCTCACCGCCTGCCTTTACGGCCCGCCCCCTATATTCTATCCCCCTCCCTCCTCCAGCGCCGTGACTCGGCTTTATGTGCCGTTTAGGAGGCGGCCCCGTTCACGCCCATCACTGCAAATGAGCGCACAGAGATTGCCTCCTCGTTGTTGTCGCCGGCTTAAGGCGGAAGGACGTCGCGTTCGTGATGACGAACGGACGATATTCTCGTTCGAATCGTCGCCGGCGGCAACTGCTGCCCTGAGCTGACGATTCCAATGGCGGCCGCTTCGCGAGCGATCGGTTCGGGCGGACAACGCGGCCGCCCCGTGTGCCGCGCTTCGGTTCGCTCCGTGCTGCGGCACAGTGAAAAAAAAATTGTTGTAAATTTCGAAACGGAACATTTATCTCGACTGTTTGTCACCGCGGGCCGTGCGACACCGAGCTGTCCCGGGCCGCTCATCGTTTCCGATCGTGTTTGAGTTGTAGCCCGGCCTGTTCGAGTACTTGACTCACACGCACACACACACACACACAAAAAGTGTGAGCGCGCCGGAAAAGGAAACGTGCAATATCGGTCCGGTTTTGTCCGCGGGGCTGTCGACCACTCGGGCACCTGTCCGCGTGTGAGGACGGGCCAGGGAGCGTCCGTAAAGCCAAACTTGCATTAGAGAAAAAATAAAATGAAGTCAGGGGGTTAGAAACTCCGCGCGGGCGGGGAGGTCCGTATTGTTCTGGCTGCGATTCCCATGAATCGCGCAAGTGCGAATAATGCGTCGAGGTTTGCTCGCTCTTCACCTCACCTCTCTCTCTCTCTCTCTCTCTCTCTCTCTCTCTCTCTCTCTCTCTCTCTCTCTCTCTGCTGTCGTGCCTCAGCAGCTTCTTATATACATTCATATCCCGTTTCGGTTCACCCGCGCAGCACGGTACTACGTGGTTTGGCCGCGCGGCACATGGCGTCCCCCCCCCCCCC
This sequence comes from Megalurothrips usitatus, assembly GCA_026979955.1. Lineage (NCBI taxonomy): Eukaryota > Metazoa > Arthropoda > Insecta > Thysanoptera > Thripidae > Megalurothrips > Megalurothrips usitatus. Next base: position 6,646,937 of record CM049605.1, read on the forward strand.
TTGCATTCCCTTCACCTAACTGTGTCCCGCCTTTGTCTTTCAGACGCGAAGAAGGCGTGAATTCCAAATTAACTGGAAAAGTATGAGGCGTATCTGACACTGTCAGGTTTTTGTTTTTGACAGCAAAATCTCAGAATTTTTGGGGGGAAATTTTAATTACGAAACGTTTTTCTTTCATTATCCTCGATCGACCTCAACGTACCTGCAGCTGACTTTTTTTTATTTTGAAAAATATCATAATTGCTGTTGGAAAATTGTTTTTCGTTAAATGTTTCCAGCACGCCACGTTGAATTTTTTTTCACTACCTGGTCTTCATGTCCGTGACATCCTCGGGTCGTGCGTTCGCAAAGAAGAGCGGATCCCTTTTGCCGGGCCGGGAGATCCCCACTTCATATCCCGCTCACGTTCGGCAACCAGTGGCCAGTGTCGCCAGGACTCGAGACGCGCAGCGGTACCAACCTCATTCGTACGATGAGGAACCTCTCTCTCTCTCTCTCTCTCTCTCTCTCTCTCTCTCTCTCTCTCTCTCTCTCTCTGACAGACGACTACCGTGTGGCCACCTTTACAAAAGTCTATACTTAAAAAGTCACGAATCGAAAAAAAAAGTCAATCAAAGGGACGATACTGTCTGTCCCATAAAATCATAATCGCGATTTTTTGCATCGTCCGCTTCATTACTGTTTTTGTTGTGCATGCAATATGACGACGATGGAAAATGAGTATATAAAAAAGAAACTTTTAAAAAAAATATGACGGAAATGGAGGAAAAACGTGCTCATCGATGATTATGACCGAGCCAAGAGTCGAAGGTATGGACGGAAAAAAATTATAGTCACGAGAATGCAAATGGCTGGCGGTGGTGCAGCGAGTTCCGTTCATTCCGAATCCCGCTTCGTCGCCCACTCGGAAATAATAACCGTCCCGCCCCTTCCACCAAAAAAAAAAAAAACATTTCTTTTCCCTTCCTTTTCTCGGTGTCATGTCGACAGGCAGTAGAGTGCAAGTTGTTCGGGAACTGCGTGTGCGCTTAACAGGCAGCGAGAATGCCAACGTAGGGGAGGAACGGACAACAAGGGTGTGGCATCCCTGTGGGCCGCTGGGTGCCCCCCCCCCTCCACCCTCCCCATTCACGATGACTTTTCACAAAGTAAGAGGCCAGGCCCACGCCCACGCATAAGGCCGCCCGCACTCTTTCCACAACGAGCTGCTGTTACATACTGCCGAAGAAAACACCCATTTTTTTTTTGCGGCGAACCTTCTCAAAACTGTGTCCGCCGGCGTAATAGCGGCTTGGACACACTCCGTGCCGTGTCTGCGAATAATCAGACTGCAGACGACGCGCGTGTTGTCGGGAGGGTGCGGCGGCTGCTGGCGGGGCGTCCGCCGCCGCCGCTGACGGGCTCGGCTCACGGAGACTCTTTATTTTCACCAAATTAAGGTCGAAACTATGATTTTAAATACCGAGGCGCACTGAAACGGCTATCGGTTTGCCAAATAATCACAAAAAAAAAGTTTGACGTTCTGTGGCGTTGCCGCCCTGTTTGACGGAGCTGTGCGGGGCGTGGCTCCGCCCTGGCGGACTCATCAACATGCCATCGGCCTCATTCCATTTCCAGGGGGGAGGGAGGCGACCCGCCCCTCCTCGGAGCAGGCCGACAACGTGACATTACCGGAGCCCACCTATGAAGTGCGGGAGCTGCGCATGGCAGCGACATGTGCAGAAAAAAAAATTGCAAACTGTTTTGCAGTTTGGTTGAAAGTTGTGCGCTATGAATGTGGAAGTTATTGCTGTACGGTAAAATGTCAACATGACCAATTTGTGAGTTAAAATAGGAAAGGGGAGTGGGAGGGGGGTAGCACCCGCCTTCATGTCGACAAACAATCATCATGAGTACGTTGTCAGTGGACAATGGACAATCGACATGGACATCCCCCCCCCAGGTAGATGCACGCACACACACACACACACACACACGCACACAGAGGCACGCGTGAGGCAGCTTCCCATTGCAGCTCGTGCGTCCGGATGTCCCCGGGTGTAGCTCCAACAGTGCCGATCGACTCTGGAGCGTATATGTACCGCGCGTGACTCCATGGTTGTGCACGCTATGGGCAGCGCACGCCGAGAGGGAGAGAGAGGGAGAAGGACAGAACGAGAGAGAGAAACAGAGAGATGCTGTGTGTGATCGCACGATCACGCCGGTATCACGACACACGACGGGCAAGCCCCCAACACCCGCTGCGGGGCAGGCCGGCGGCGGCGGGGTCCGGAGGATAGCCCAACAACAACAACAGCAGCAACAACAACAGCAACCAACTGGTGGCGGTTAGCGGTGTCGTACACGCCGTGTTGTCTCGGCCCTAGAGGAAGCACGGCACAGAGAGAGAGAGAGAGAGAGAGAGAGAGAGAGAGAGAGAGAGATGGCGGGTGAGAGCGAAAAGAGAAGCACGTAACCGACCGGAGCTGCCATATAGAAGAAGCGAGCAAGTTTGCGTTTGGGTACACATGGCGGTGCCGCACCGCCGTATAGTGTGCCCGCGTGTATGTGTGTGTGTGTGCGTGTGTGTGAGTGTGCTTTCTGCCCTCTTTTGTCGATCCCTTTTATGGGCACGCTCTCCGTGTGCGCTACGCGGGCCGCCGCACAGGATGGGCCGCTGCCGCTGCCGTCCGGGCCTCCGCCAGGTGGGGGTGCGAGGAGAACAGCCAGCTCAGCCCCAAAAAATAAATAATAATAAAAATATTAGAAAATATTTTATTTTTAACAAAGCATTTGTCTATATATTTATTTTTGTGTGTACGTTGCATTTTGAGAGCGTGCAGAACAGACTCCCCCTCCCACAAAAAAAAAAAAATAGTGTTGGTAACCGGAGTGATTTCTGTGTTGACAGCGCGATGCCGGACGTGAACAAGGTGTTGGGGCACCTGGAGCTCAGGCAGCAGAACCTGTACCGCTCGCTGGCGGCCGAGTGCCTGGGCACGCTGCTGCTCAACTTCTTCGGCGTCATGTCCTGCATGAAGCTGGCGGACGCCAAGAACGACCTGGTGCTGGTGTCGCTCACGTTCGGCCTCGTCGTCTTCGCCGTCGTGCAGGTGAGTGGGAGCACGAATCATTTGTTTTTTGTTTCAAAAGTCATCCCGTCGTAGACATTCTAAAAATCATTATATTTATTATTCCAAAAAAAAAACAATCTTAAATAGAGGATTTCTCATCTTGAAACATTGGCCTCCGAAACGCGGAGGTACGTCCGTGCCTCGGGCGCCGGCCGGGAGCCGCGGGTCGGCGGCCAGCTGTCCGCCAGGGGCCGGCGGGGGCCGGCGGACCTGCGTTCGACCTGCCACGACGACCACGCCCTGGATTTAGGAGGGGGTGGGACGGCCGGGGAGACAGTAGAGGGCGTGATTGAATAGCAGGGCCGCCGCCGGCGGGGTCGCCCCCCCCCCCCCCCCTGCAGGGGTCATCGACGCCGCCGAGAGAGAATGGTTCCTCGCAGGATGACGGCTCGCGTATCTCTGTGCCCGGCCGCCGCCGCCGCGCCGCGCCGTCCAGGGCAGAGAAAGGAAGCCAGAGCGGGGACGCGTCAGCCGGCCGGGATTTGAAACAGCGCCCGCGCCGCCGGCCGCAGTCTGGCCACTCCAACGTTTTTGCGCTGCCGCCCACTTCTGTAGTAATCCCCTCCCTCTGTCTCTCTCTCTGACTCTCTCTCTCTCTCTTCGTCTCTCTTGCTCCCACACGCGTGCACGCCTAGAAAGGAAGCGGCCGATGAAGAGCGCGTCCTTCCTTAACCCTCGTGACATTGGCCACCCTGACAGACAGCAGGCCGCTGGCAGCGCCCTCTGGGTGGCGGCGCCGGGTACTACTACCCGGCCGACCCTATCGCGATCCATACTCCTCTTTATGTGCCCCCCGCAGCGGCCGGCTGCCGATGCGCGCCCTCCTCTGCGGGTGCAAGGGAGCGCGAGAGATGAAAGTGGTGCTAAATCTGGTTTGACGTTCCCCGCAAGTGGGAGCGAGAGGCACAGCGCATGTGGTGCGGTCACTTGTGCCCGGTCGTTCTCACAACTGCGGCCCCCGCTATCACGCCCGGCAAATGGACCCACCCGCCGCGGCGGCGCAGAGGTTGCTCTGGTGATCACACACAAAAAAAAACTAAAATGTGTTGTTTCTTTTGACGCTTCAAACGCGAGCCGCGCTGTATTTGACGCGCCGCGGGGCGTTTTGACGGCCGTCGCGGACGCCAGCAACGCGCTATGCAAGTATCCGCGGGAAAAACAACAAGGGGTCGCCTCCCCCCCCCCCCCCCCAAAGTGGGACACTGGGTCAAAAATGTCACCGCCACGAAAATAGACGGAGTGGCCGTCTTTCGTCGTCCGCCCCCTGCGGCGCCGGTTGCTGCTGCTGTGGTGGTGGCGGCGGCGGTGGTGCAGCGGCGGCCGCCCCCACGCCGCCGCCGCCGCTGCAGTCACACCATAACGCGGCATCGGATATTCATGGGAGCGGCGGCGGCGGCGGGCGTCTGCAAGCGCACACGGCCCGTGGGCGCCGCCCGCCGTCCACAATCCACGTGACGCCTTCAGTCGAAATCCGTTCTCGTGTCGGAAAGAGGCGGCGGTGGAGGATGAGGGCCTGCAGGCCCCGCGGCGGCCGCGGCGGCGGCATCCGGCCGCACCGTGATCGCCGCGGCCGCGGCGCAACAACAGTTTGATGTGACCAAAACGCTTTTCGAATCTCCCGCGCCTCGGGCCGCCTCAGGCGCTGGCCGCCGCCGACGCCGCCGCTGCCGCTGCAATTTTCGAGACAGGCGTGATGCTGAGCTTTGGACAGGAAAGAGAGAGACAGGGAGAGGCAGAGAGAGAGAGAGACAAAGAGAGAGAGAGAGAGAGAGAGAGAGAGGGGGGGGGGGAGGGGAGGGCGGAAAGGGAAAGGTCCAGACGAGAGCGCTAACTAGGCCCTGGCACGGCCCTTAGAAGGCGGCGTGACGAGTGCACACCTCAAAAAAATTTAAAGAAAAATGGTGAGGTGAAGAGTGGGAGAACAGTAGAGAAAATAGCATCATAACTCAGTGCGGCAGGTTTATATAAAATATGTGTATAATTGTATACACAGGGTATACAGAGTAGCCCACGCACCCCGTTTTTTCCGTTTTTTTTTTCTAGAAAACAACATAAAACATAATAACTCATGTGGCTGGCGCGCTGTCCGCAGGTATTCGGCCACGTCTCGGGCGCCCACGTCAACCCCGCCGTCACCGCGGGCATGCTGGTCACCGGCCGCACGCCAGTCATCCGGGGCGTCCTGTACATCATCGCGCAGTGCATCGGCGCCATCGTCGGCACCGGCCTCGTCAAGGTGAGCGCCGCCGCGGGTTCGAATACCGACTCGTAGCCGAACTCATGACGGCCGGCCTCCACTGGCACTTCCCAGAGTACCCACGCTCCGAGAGTATCTACACCCGGCTCTGTTTCCAGGCGGTGACGCCCGAGAAGTTCGCCGCCGTGCTGGGCAACACCAAGCTCTCGGACAAGGGCGTCACTTCGGCGCAGGGCTTCGGCGTCGAGTTCCTGCTCGGCTTCGTGCTCGTCATCGTCGTGTTCGCCGTCTGCGACCCCCACCGGCCCGAGTGCAAGTACGCGGCGCCGCTCGCCATCGGCCTCACCGTGGCCCTGGGACACCTGGCGACCGTGAGTATTGCCGGCGGGCGTCGTGCGCGCGCGGGGTAGCGACGCCGTGACTTCCCCCCGCCCGGAGTAGCGACGCTACGGGGGGTATACGCCGGCGATACCCCGCGCGGCGCTGTTGGCTGGGCTGCCTACCCGCGCCGGCGCGCGCCGCTCACGCCCCGCGTCCCCCTGCTGCCCGCAGATCGACTACACGGGCTCCTCCATGAACCCCGCCCGCTCGCTGGGCTCGGCCGTCCTCACCAACGACTTCGAGCACCACTGGGTGTACTGGCTGGGCCCGTGCGCGGGCGCCATGGCCGCCGGCCTGCTGTACACCTTCGTGTTCGCCGCCCCCGTGCCCACGCAGAGCCAGACCACCTACACCGTCGTCAGCACCAGCGACAAGGAGGTACGAAGTCCCCGTCCGAAGGGTCCCGCTGGGTGGTCCTGCCCGTCACACGTGTCAGGTCACGTGTCAGGGCACGTGTGTCAGGGCACGCGGGCCCGTCCGCCCGGTACCGTCGGTTAATGAGCACGGCCCTTCTGAGTGCGCGTGGCATTTAGAAACAATGGGCGGGGAGAAATCTACCCAAAGCGAGAAGGAGTCCATCAAGGGACCTCAGTTTCAGTTGTGTGTGTGTGTGTGTGTGTGTGTGTGTGTGTGGAGGGGGAGGGGGCATGAAGAGGGATAGAGATAGAACAGAGAGGCAGATCATATTAATTTCTGAGACAACCTAAACAACGGCTTGAACTCGACTGTTGAAAAGTGCATAGAAAGTACGAGTGGTGGACTTGCACAGCCTATATGCCCATGCCGTTTTGCCATTAAAAAAAAATTGTAGTCTTGCACCATCAGCTTTACATTAGTTTATGAGATTAAAAAAAAATTAGAATCGTAATTGGCATATGGTTTCGCATTAATTCGTACCTCCGTTTGCGACAGGTGAAGCTGCACATGAAGAGACTGGACGACGAGCCCTGAGCGCGTCGTCGGTGAGGTCCTGGACCAGGTCCCGGAGCGTCCAGCGTACGTGTTCATTCTCCACCCGTGAGCGGGCCGCCTTGCCTGTCGTCTGCTTCCAAACACTACGGTCACAGGAGTTGTGTATGCCAGCTGTGAAAAATTTGGCGTTACTTTGCTTGTCAGACTTTGCTCGTCTGCCGAAACCCCCCCAATGCCGTCCAAAAAATTGAAAGAGGCTGTGCATTCAGGCTCGAACTATGTATTTATGTCATTTTGAAACCCCTTGTTTGTGAAGTGAGAACGAGTGCTTTATTGCGATGCGTTGATAGCTCCTTGTGCTGGCATAATCACTCTGAGACTATGTTTTTGTTGACCATTACACCAAAGATCATAAATTATTTCCCGAGCCTGCGTCTCCGCAGTACTTTACATAGTTGTCTGCGTGTCAACTAAAATTCTAGTGAAGTTTGGAAGATTAAAATTCTGGAATATCATAATTATAGAGCGTGGATTGTTATTAACAGCATCCAGATTATATAGCACCTGGCCACATTCCGAAGCTGAAGGTTGCTGTCTTTATATAGAAAACTCTTAACAGTATGTTTCTTTTTTCAAGCATTTCGTATTCCTTAATTCCTTTTACGAAATAAGGTTTATACGCACAGTTCATTATCCGAGGATATTCATCTTTGTCATATAATGTGTTCATTTAGTTAGTAACGATGATTTAACAAGATATACAAAAACAACGTATTTTACTTTGCATGTGTTTTTTAACTGCAGTAGATGTATCGGCTTGTATCCACTGTGACCGCAAAGTATTCTGTCTTTGATTTCATCCATGACCTTAAGAAATATTTTTACTACTTCATTTCCAAGACAGATCACTTGCAATATGGTTTCATTGTTGGTCATGAGGAGAACAGGACGAGACAGCCCATGCCAATTTTTTCTGTAGGTCATTTCATGAGTTTCTCCTCCATATTTGCATCATGTGATAAGTATTACTGTATATTAATTTATTTCTCAGTATAACGATTATGCGAAACTTTCTAATATTGTTTTGTTCTTTATCATGCATGCTGCCGTCATTGTCTAATAAAAAAATATAAAGTAAGAATTTTTCAATCATTTCTGAACGTTGTTGGTAACACAGTAACAAGAGACATTTTTTCTGTACTTTTGGTGCTGCTTTCGCACTCTGCACACGATCACACTGAAACTAAAAACATGGTGTCAGAACGGTACAAGAGTCGGCTGGAGCCCAACTTCTTTTTTTTAAAACAGAGATATGACTTACACACGTCTAATATGCCTATATGCACCCAACCCCGGGGCCCGGGGCGGGGTGCCTGACGGCGCAGTGGGTGGGGAGCAGAGCGGGAGGGGGGCGGCGGCGGCAGCGCCGGCCAGGGCTCGGCGGCGCCCGCTATGCCCGGCTTCGCTGGCTGCGCGCTGCGCCCGGCCCCCCGGCCCCCGGCCCGGCCCGGCCCGCCGTGCTATAAGGCGGCGCCAAGGTCGCGGATGTCCAGTCCGCCGCAGACCCGCAGAGCCATGGCCCACGCCCACGCCCTCCTGCTGGTAGCGCTCGCCGCACTCGCCCTCGCCGGTAAGTCAGAAGCGGACGACAAAGTTGCATAGCCCCGGCACGACGAGCTCAACTCGAGGGTCCCGCCTTCGTATTCAAACCCCCTGAAATATCAGTATTTTTTAATTTAAAAAAATTGACTTAACGCCACGTTTATTTTCATTTCATTATTTTTCTGACGCCCAATAAGCACTAAAACCGGCACCGCTCACCACAAGCGTCAATGTTCCTTTAATGTGAGAGTGATTTGACTTGATGTAGCTCAGGATCGCAAAGCGGTGGCCGTCGACACCAAAATGACAGTAGTTATCCTCACCTTTACGGCACCTCCGGGCAGTACTATAACCGATGGTGTAGACCGGCCTCTGACTGGAAACTACACAAGTGCGACACGGCGGCTGGGGCCAGGAGCTGTTCCTGATGTCACGGTGGGGCCGGGGACGCGGGGCAGCGCCGCAGTCCTCACTCCCGGGCTTTCAGAAAGTGGGAAGGCGTGTCCGCCGAGTCCGTTCGGAGGGGCGGGGCGGCCACCTCATTTGCAAAACCAACTCGCTGACCCGGCCACCCAGAAGAGGGCGCACAAGCGCAATGCCAGGACCGTTTACTTCCCGTATAATTTTTGCACCAGTAATTCCCCTTGTTTTTTTTGTTTCCTCGTTTGTTTTTGTTTTCGCGTGTTTTTTTTCTTCTTCTCCGTATTCCTTCGTTATCGAGTCCAGTGAGTGTATTGCGTCATGTCATCGAACGGGACCAGGGCGGCAGCAGCAGGGCGGAACGGCACGGCGGTGGCGACATTTGGAAGGTGGCGTTGTCATGGCAACCACACACAGCCACGGCTCCAGCGGCTCCAGCGGCTCCAGCGGCTCCGGTGGTGGTCCAGCGCAAGGGCGAGAGACGCCTTTCTAAATATTTTATTTTTTATTGAACATTCTTTTTGGGGGCGTAAAGACATCTTGGAGCAAGACAAAAAAAAAAACTATGGACACAAAACGCAACACCTTCATCGGTTCGAAAAAAAACGCGCCGCTTTCTGAGATATCTTTGGCAGTGACTGTACCGCGATCGCTCCGGATACGGCAGCAATTAAAGCCGTCGTGCCCACGTGGGCTGGCATTACGGGCACTGCATTTTCTTCCGTGTGTGATAAGAGTCTCTCTCTCTCCCTTTCACACACACGCACACACACGCATACACACACGCACGCAGGCACACACCCACGTTATCCGCAGTTAGCTGTCAGTTCCGGAGTGGTAAAAGCAGGGCTACGGTTCGGTTGGGAGGCGTGCGGGCGTGGGTCTGATGCTGCTTGCGTACGGAAGACGAAGTGAGAGAGGGAGAGAGAGAGGGAGAGAGAGGGAGAGAGGGAGAGAGGGAGAGAGAGAGAGAGAGAGAGAGAGGGGGGGGGGGGAGACTGACAGGGAGAGGGGGAGGCGGATGGCGCCTGAAACGAACAATGCGGAAGCTAAATGCAGCAGAAGCAAAGAGGTCGCGAAAGAAGAGATGTTGGCCGTTTTCTTCTTCTCTCTCTCTCTCTCTCTCTCTCTCTCTCTCTCTCTCTCTGTACCCCTTTTTCGATACGGTGACTCGAGAGGGGACTTGCGTATTTTGTGACCCACAAAAAAATAGTGCAACAATGTATGTAGCCTTTGTCTCCACAAACTCTCTCTCTCTGTCTCTCTCTCCCTCTCGCACACACACATATGCACCCGGAGGGCGCTGGCTTTAGCATTCCGCTCCGGTGGCGCCTGTCCCGTTGCGCTGGATTACGATTCCAGCCAGGCCGTGAACGGCTGCCAAGTTGGACAATACCCTGCTGGAATACAGCCCCGGCAGCTGCACCCGCAACGGGGGCGGACCTGATGCAAAAAAAAAACAACGACAGGAAAATAGTCACTTTCTCACATATTTGCTCACTATATATGAGGGGGGGGGGATTTTTGAGAACTTAAAATTATTAAAAGTATTATCTGATTTATGTTGTTTGCACCTCACACTAAAGGTGCTTCAAAAAAAATATTGATGAAGTACCAACACAAATATTTTGGGAGTCTACCGGCAGTAAATAGTGGAACGAGTGGACTAGGAAGACGTTGAGCACTGAGTTCAACAGCGATCAGCGGGGTGTTTCTTTTCAAGACACGAGCTACACGGAAACAAAGCATGCCGATACCCTGACCCTGGTCAACGCCCCCCCCCCCCCTCTCTCTCTCTCTCTCTCTCTCTCTCTCTCTCCCTCTCTCTCTTGCTACGCACACTACCCATTACATGTTCCTACCACGCCCCGCCACACCCGGCTACAGCCAAGGTGGTCTACGCTCATTCGTGTGTGCAGGTGTGTGTGTGTGCGCGTGTGTGTGTGTGTGTGACCACGAGCAGCACACGCCATGCAGGCCGGAGGACAATTCTAAATTTTGGCGACTGTTTCAAATTTTCTTACCTTGTCTTGCAGGGGCTGCCCATCCGCCCCGCAGACCGCGTCCCGGTGCCGGCGGCGGCGCCGCCCCCGCCGCCGCCCCCGCGGCCCCCCCGTCAAGGCCTCCGCCGCCGCCGTCGCCGAGGACGCCGACGCCGACCTGACGGACGAGTGCCCGGAGCCCAACGGCTACTTCGCGGACGCCTACCAGTGCGACAAGTACTACGAGTGCAAAGACGGCAAGATCACGGAGAAGCTGTGCCCCGACGGCATGGTCTTCAACGACTACAGCCCCGAGCACGAGAAGTGCGACCTGCCCTTCAACATCGACTGCAGCAAGCGGCCCGAGCGACGTGAGTAGCCAGAGCGGGCGAGAGAGAGAGAGAGAGAGACGGAGATAGTGGCTGCCCGCTCCGGATCACGAACACCAACTGTTCTCCCGACAGAGACCCCCAAGCCGGCGCTGCACTGCGTCCGCCAGAACGGCTACTTCGCCCACGAGGAGTCCAACGTCTGCGACAAGTTCTACTTCTGCGTGGACGGCAAGTTCAACATGATCACGTGCCCCAGCGGGCTGGTGTACAACGAGGCGACCGGCACGTGCAGCTGGCCCGACGAAGCCAAGAAGAAGGGCTGCTCGTCCCAAGGTGAGCCGCATGCACGGCCGCTGCAAGCTCCGGGGGGTGGATTCTTGAAAAACCACCAACAAAATAAACCCCTATTGATGAGTGTGGTTGTTTTCGAGAGATGGGAGGTGTGGACGTGTCGAGGCTTCTGTCCGCTAACTTTCTCCCCGTCTCCTCCCAGAGGTGCTCAAGTTCACGTGCCCCAACGTGACCGATGAGGTGGCCGTCACCCACCCCCGGTACGCCGACCCGGAGGACTGCCAGTACTTTTACGTGTGCGTGAACGGCGTCACCCCGAGGCGGTCCGGCTGCAAGCGCGGCCAGGTCTTCAGCGAGTCCTCCAGGACCTGCGACTGGCCCAGGAGGGTGCCTGAGTGGTCCGTCATTCATGTCGTTTTCTGTGCTCAACAACAGTTCAGTTCCCCGGCAGGACCGCGGCTCATGAGGTGTTTCCACTGTCTGTCTGCAGCAAGGACTGGTACAAGGGCATCCTCACCGACCAGGAGCTGGAGGAGCTGGAGAACCCCAAGCCCAAGGTGCGGGACCCCGCGGCGCAGGCCGCCCGCCGGGGCACCAAGGGCTCGCGGCCGCGGCCCAAGTCGGCGCCCGCCAAGGCCCCCGTCGAGGAGGAGGCGGCCGACGAGCAGTAGATGACGTCACCGCCTACGTAACCGTTGTGCGTGCGCATGCGCGTGCGCGCCCCACATCCCGGCCGACAAAAGAGCGCCGTTACGTTCCCGGGCGCGGGCCGAGGGGGCGGCAACTCCCCGGCACGACGATTTTGGTTTCGAATTGGGTCGGCGCTGTAAAAAGGGCGAGGGGCGTTGGACCCGCGCGGTGCAGCTGGAGGTGCGCAGGTGGGGCAGGCAGCTGCAGACACAATGCCAGCGCCGCGGGGCAGTCGTAACGATAGTATTCTAGTCCGATGATTGGCTTCACGACAGAGAATGTCAGTGGTGGTCGTCGAGCTCTGTGCCCCGAACGAGGCTCGAAAATAGTATGCAAGTCCTCGGGGCACAGACCATCATTATACGTCCTGATCGATATGAGAGAAATTTGAAAGATGTTTGTTTTTACGTTTAAATGTCGGAAAAAAAATTGGATCAGCCCTTAGCCACTGCCAGTATTACCTTCGACTGTTTTAGTTCGCTGAGGCTCGATATAGATCTCGTTTTTTCAGAGTGGTGACGTGGGGGCAGTGAGACCACTGAAGTCCCGTGAAGAAAACGTTTGTACGAAAAATGGAAAATCAGGGAAAAAATATTTAGGTTGTGTGTACCTCTGACACAAATACCATAAAGTGATAAAAAGACTGCAAGGTCCAGCCTGTTTCGTTGTTTTCATAAAATTTTGTAATAAATTATTTTTTGAAACAAATGTAATTATTTTCACCTAGCACGAATCCCTTCAAACGCAACATAAAATTATCAGATGTACCCAACGATTGATTTGGGGAAAAAAAACACGCGGCCAGTGATATGACAGTATCTCACGCACACAGAAGGGAGATGAGCGCAGGTAATGCGCTGACATGCAGAGAAAACGTTAACCACATCTTAAGAAAAAGGTAATGGGGAAAAAAAGGGAAGACTGATTTAAATCTTTGTGTCACAGACAAGTTTCACGCTAAGTGCCACGCACACGAACGCAGACTGTTGTTCCCGAATACCAACATGCTGGTGGTGGGCACACCTGTGCATGCCCGACGTATAACACCAGCGGTATAAATTCTTTCGGAGTGAGACATCCATTTTTTTTTTTTGAGAGAGCAGCATCGCGGGAGTTTGGCTTTCCACAAATGAGGCGCACTTTTCGGACGACACTGCCGTGTCATCACCAGTTGACCATGCAGGCCCCCCGCGGCGGGGCGCGTTACGTCGCGGATACAAACGTGTGTGACAAGTGAGGTTGCGGGGGGGCCCTGCGGGGGGGGGGGGGGGGGGGGGGCTCGCCCGGTTACCCCCCCGGGCCTGTGAGAGGGGGATGATGGGACCGAATGGGAGCCAATGGGACGCGGGCAGGCCGGCCGGCCGGCGGGGTGGGGCGGACGGGGTGGCGGCGGCGGGGTGGGGGCGGGCGGTGACTGGCCGGGCCGCGGCCGGACCGCCTCAGCCAGTCCTCCACCGTTCGGGCCACCATGCAGACGACACTCGTGAGCGCGTTGCTCCTCGCGGCCCTGGCCTCCGCCTGTGAGTACCCCACCGCCGACCGCCGCCCGCCGCCGCCGGCGAGGCCACGCCGATGAAGCTTATTAGACTGATCGGCTCGCGGCGCCAATCCACCACAATGATGTGGCAGTCCCCGGGGGCGGGGGTATCGATATTCCAAGGAGATTACAGACCACAATGTGTGCACGCTGGAGAGTGCGAGAGAGCGAGAGAGAGAGAGAGAGAGAGAGAGAGAGAGAGAGAGAGAGAGTAGAGAGTGTGACCGCGAATTTTTTTCTTCACGGAGTCATTGTGCTCACCCGCATGACAGGGCAGATGACGGGGTTCGTTGAGAAGGGGGCAAACATTCAATGTGTATATAGTGCGCAGATCCGCCGAGCTGACGGTGGCTGACAGTGTCTGACAGCCGTTCTGACAGTGGCGGAATGTGGCTGACAGATGCCGACTGGGTCCGACAGTGGGTGCTAGTGGCCCGCCGCCCTGAACGGGCGTGCCTGCAGCAACGCCCGGCCCGCTACATCAAAGGGAGTGGCCGCTCGCTCTCTTACACAGCGCGCGCAGAAATTCTCCCGCAGGATTCCTCTCTCTGTCTCTCTCTCTCCCTTCCTTTCCCTGCGATACCGCCCGGTCCGTTCTGATCTGGCCAGATCTGACGGCGGCGCGGAGACGTTGGTGCCTGCCAGGCCGCTGCCGGGCTTGGCTGCCAGAGCAGGCTAGATGCGGTGCTTTCATTAGCTCCGTCTCGCTCGCTCCCCCTGCCGCGCACATTGCGTGCGACAGAGACAGGGCTACACGAGCGTTCGGAATCGGCCGATAGCGTAGGGGCTCGTCGGGCCCCGCCCGCCAGTGCAGCGCAGCCGGCACGGCACAGCCTGCTAAACCTTCGCTCGCTGGCCGCGTGTGAAGTAAGAGTGTGCGCAATCCACACAACCAGTCCACCGCTTGACTGTGTGTGTGTGTGTGTGTGTGTGTGTGTGTGTCGCGGCGCACGCCGTGGCCCAAGTCTAACGCGCGTAACTCCAGGACCAGCGGCACGTCAGATACGCCACAACCGCAGAAAAGAGAGTCGCAAGGATAGAGAGGAGGGGGAGGCCGCTTGCGCGAAGTGTAGGCCGAGCGGAAGTCATAGAAGACCCATTCAAATGCGGACTGTCGACGCGGCGGAGGGAGCAACGGAGAGAGCCTGGGAGGTAGGCAGCGCCGGTGCACGGGTGCTCGGCGGGCGTGCCTACCTCCCGGGCGGCCCCGCTGAGGCAGGCCTCCGAGCGAGCGTTCCCCGACACGTCTCCGAGTTTTTGACCGGTTGTAAAGCCGGCCACGGCGTTCAAAGCAGCCTCTTACTGCACCTTGCTCGAGAAAAAAAATTAAAGATTGAGTATTAAAGATTAAAAAAAAAATTCAGTTGATGTGATCAGTATATTTACTCCCACGGACTGCACTCCGGACTTCGTAACCAGAAATCAGTCCGGATAAGTCAGAAATGATAAAGAATGAAATCCTCTTCCCTCATTCCCCCCCCCCCCCCCCCCTATTCTTTTGCCTCCGGATCCGTCTGGTGGGCGTGCGGGAGGCGCGTGGGTCCGGAAGATCTGATCTCGCGTGTATCCTTACGTCACGGCGCGATCACCTAACCGGCCCCTCCCCTCTCTTTTTTCTTCTCACCCAAGTGCCCCCTCCTTTCCTTCTGTCCGTCTGTCTGTCTGTCTGTCTCTCT
Source organism: Megalurothrips usitatus (assembly GCA_026979955.1). Classification (NCBI taxonomy): domain Eukaryota; kingdom Metazoa; phylum Arthropoda; class Insecta; order Thysanoptera; family Thripidae; genus Megalurothrips; species Megalurothrips usitatus. Next base: position 6,662,070 of record CM049605.1, read on the forward strand.
CTCTCTCTCTCTTTGACGTGGCCTTGAGCGGAAAGAAAGTACGCCGGTGTGCGAGAGGCATGACCGGGAGGTACAGGAACAGGAAAAGCGGAGGGAAGGAGGAGGGGGGAGGGGGGGGGGGTTGAATCCTTGTAAAAAGTTGAACGGATCGTCGGTGAGATCGAGTTCGGTGACGCTGGACTACGCAGAGGCAGGGTTAAGATAGGTTAAGCGCGGTTAGAACCACACGTAGTAAAAATAATTTCTCTTTCTGTAATACGACTGAATTGCGTTTGTGGTCTGTTCCAGACGGCGCCTTCAAGTGCCCGGACGCCAAGTACGACCTGTACGAGGACCCGACGCAGTGCGACAAGTACGTGGAGTGCTTCGAGGGCAAGGCCGTGGAGAAGCTGTGCCCGGACGGGCTCGTCTTCGACCCCACCAACCGCAAGATCATCAACCGGTGCGACCAGCCCTTCAACGTGGACTGCGGCGACCGTCTGGAACTCCGTGAGTACTTTGCTGGAAGGGGACTTTTGCCTGCTGCGGCCCGAACGGATTACTCAAGACACCCGGCGGCGCGGGCGTCGGCCGGACGAAATCGTCTGATTATGAAAAATTCAGATGGGCCAGACCAGTTGATCAGGAAGTCCCGGCCCCCGCGGCCCCCCGCGGCCCCCGCGGCCCCCGCCTCACCGAGACTTACGTAAAAGCTCAGTGAGGGGGAGCAGCGTGGGCCCCGCAGGGGGCCCGCCGAGGTCAGTTCACAACCCCCGAAAAACCATGAGAGAACTGGCCCCTAACCTTGTCACGCACGTTCGTCCCCAGAGCCCGCCAAGTCCAGCCCGAACTGCCCGCGCCAGAACGGCTTCTTCGCGCACCCCAACCCGGCCGTGTGCGACGTCTTCTACAACTGCATCGACGGCGAGGCCACGGAGAGCCGCTGCCCGCCCGGCCTCCACTTCGACGAGTTCCAGGGCGTGTGCGTCTGGCCCGACTCCGCCAAGCGGGAGGGCTGCCAGGATGCCAACTCGAGTGAGTGTCCACATTTAAAATTCAAAATGAGTAAAAAAAAACATTTTTTTGGGGGGGCGAATGTATGTGAGTAGAGGCGCGCGCGCTCCCTGCGGCCGTACCCACCCTCACAGAGTCTCTGACGGCGCGGAGTCTCTGCGGCGCACTCACGGGCCCCCCCGCCCGCTCTCTGTCCACAGTGAAACTCAAGGACGGCTTCCAGTGCCCCGCCGAGGCGAAGGTGGACGGCAACGGGCAGGCGCTGGCCCACCCGCAGTACGCGCACCCCACCGACTGCCAGAAGTTCTACGTGTGCCTCAACAACGTGCAGCCCCGCGAGCAGGGCTGCTCCCTCGGCGAGGTGTACAACGACGAGATCGGAAAGTGCGACGACCCCGACAACGTGCCCGAGTGGTGAGTATGAGAAATGCGGCGGGCGCCTCGGGACGACAGGTGTCATGGCGGAGGGGTTGCTGCTGGGGGGGCGCTTGCGGGCCGTCGTTCACTGCGCCGCCATTTTCGAAACGACCGTGGAACTTGTCTGTTGCAGCGCCGACTGGTACAAGGACGATCCTGAGGTGGCCGAGCTCAAGGCCAAGCAGGCCGCGAAGGACGCCAAGAAGAACAAGAACCGAGAATAAATGGGGAATTAGTAATAAAACACGAAAAAGGAAAAATGCAAGTCAAACTCGCGGCGATGTCCCGGCAAGAGGATATAGGGTCCCGTCGGAACGTTTCGGCGCCCGCTAGAAAAACTGACGAGGCAGACTGAAAGTAGATCGTTCAAGGCATACGTCGTTTCTGTGCAATCAAAAATAATTTATGCGAGAAGAACTTTGAGTGTAATATTTTTACCGACTAGGTTTGACTGCGGCGTGGGTTCACTGATGAGGTGAATCACTCTCCCGCTATTGCCTTCTCTCTCTCTCTCTCTCTCTCTCTCTCTCTCTCTCTCTCTCTCTCTCTCTCTCTCTCTCTCTGCCAGCTCCAGCACTGCCTTTATAGTTTTTGCCACATCGCCCGAAAAAAAATGTGTCTCCGTTGAGGGGGCTCTGGGTGCGTTGTGCAATAGTGCCGTGGAACGCTACCTGTTCCCAAAGGTCATCCCAGCAGTTTGACAATATTCAAGCTGGCGCGAAACCAGTTTTCCACCCAACCATTGGGTCACAAGTACAACGAGACAGACTGAATAGGAAAGGTTGTCCCCGTCGTAGGGCACCGCGTATGCGCTCGACATTGTAAGCAGTTGTCATAGTCATCTTGATAATTTTAAGTGTTTTTTACCTATTTTTCATATTTTGTACATATTCATTAAATATTGTTTTTCAAAAACCAAGACTCGTCCTTACACACCCCTTTCCACGGCAAGTAGGACATGGAAAAGACAGAAAGAAAACGAAACTCTCCCCAGCGAATGGCATTTCCACTCGCCTTAATTAAAAACTTTAAACGACACACCTCCACCAACTCTGGAGGGGGCTCAGGATTGTCAGACCACAAACTATCTTTCCGAAATGGCAGCGTTTCGTAACTGAGCTAGGACCGGCACCGCAGGCCCCGCAGGCCCCGTAGGACCCTTTTGCTGAGTTTTATTCTGAGGGATCGCACGTGGCATGACATAAAACCCACTCAACTCGACACGTTGCTTTTATGAGAACGGGTCGGAACGAAAGCTCGCGTCGGTCGCCCGCCATAAATGATACTCGAAAGGGAAAGGAATGTAACAAGAAAAACTCTAACAGCGATCCTCTCTGCCAACAGCAAGGACTTTTACAAGGACCACCCGAGGTTCAAGGAACTCTACACGGACGAAGACGGCGACGGCAAGAAGGACTTCGGCAAGAAGAGAGTCTTCAACAATTAGTAATGTTTTTTTTTTAAAAAAAAACAAAAATGACTGATATATTTTTCAAACAATAAAATAACAATTTTTTTGAACAAATTTCCTATTTATTTTAATTTTTAACCACTCTAGTAGTTGATATCACGCCACTTACGAATGAAAATGTGCAGATATTTTGGCCGCAGGCCTCAAAACATTCAACAATTAAACGGTCATGCGACGAAAAAAAAAATAAGAAGAAAAAGCAGACAATTGCGGACTGCGGTCCACCAAAGCGGCGACCACAATCAGCAGTGAACTCATTCGGGCGTGAGTAACCGTTGTCCAGGAGGTGCAAACGGGCGGCAGGAGCAGGCGATAAAAGGCAAAGACAACAGAACGCAAAAAAAAAAAGAGCGACAGAAGCGGCGGGCCGCGGCCGGCGGTCACCAAACCCCCTCCGGCCTAACGGAACGGTGAAGCCTGAGGGAATCGGCGAGGAACGGGCTTCAGAGCCGAGTGGGAGGGGGCGGGCGTAAGTCACGTTGGCAGTGGCGGAGTTTCGGTACACAAGCTCCGCGGAAAATTCTTTTAAAAATCGATTACATTAAATTTTTTTTCGCTTCTTATTTTACATGAATGGGTGTGCGAGCGTAGTATTCTAGAGCCCTGCTAGCTGTACATGGCGCTCGGCAGAAGTGGTAAAGCCGGATTCCTTTGGCTGATCTAAGACGGCGGGCGCCGCCAACATCATAGGCATGGCGGTGAAGTAAGCCTGATGCGCCCCCCCCCCCTCTCTCTCTCTCTCTCTCTCTCTCTCACACACACACATAGGTCCGGCAATGTGTGCAAAAATTCTCTCTGCGCTGTCACTCCCCTAATAACGATGCTCCCTGGAGCCCCGGCGCTGCAGTCAGTGCAGTCACCGCGTAGCCCCGCCATCGCCGCATCGGCTAACGGGACGCGCAGTGAGCAGTGCGATCACAGTTCGCGGCGTGCGGCGGGGGAACGGGAAACGGGAGAAGGGGAAGCGGTAAAAGGGAGCGGAGTTAAGGACAAAGCAGATAACGCCGCAAAGTTTTGCGGGACGTTGTCGATTGAAGGAATAGGCGTTTCCGGCCGGAACGGAAGTGGAGGCGCGCTTTCGGCCTCGTTTGGAAGTGCGTATTCACGTTCCATCCTCGTTAGGGGCCTCTACGCTTGGGTGTTTGTAGACCCCTACGGCCAAAAGTGGAGAGCGCACGGTGGGAGATGCGTGCCCGGGGAGGCGGGGGTGTGGAGGACGGGGAGGGAGATGTGGAGAATGTGCCCCGGGAGTGGGGGGCTGCCCGCGTCGCCGCAGCCGCCGCCGCCGCCACACTTCATGTTGAAAGCGACGAGGCGCCATGAAGTAACGGATTTGAAGACTCGGCATCTCTTTGCGGCTCTTGCGGCGTGGCGCGGCGGGGCGGGGCGTGACGCGACGGCCAACAGATGTACCCGGGGGCCGTCGGGGGCCGTCGGGGGCCGCCGGGCGCCGCCGGGGGCCCTGGGGGGCCCTGAAGAGGTCGGGAGGGGAGGGGGCGCCGGGTGGGCCGGGTCGGCGGGGAGCAGGCGCGCTGCAAGTACCCGCGACGACGGGGGGTACCGCGGCCTCAGTCGTCATCGGGGACCCCAAGTGGACAGCCGCCGCCAGCCGACGCCATGCTCCGCCACCTGCTGCTCGTCGGCCTCGCCGCCGCCCCCATCCTGGGTGAGGACCCCGTCGACGCCGCGCAGTGCGACACGCTCTCAGGCGCGTGCCTCAGACGCCGTGCCCGCGGGTGCCGCCGGGTGACCGGGCGGCCGACGCCAAAACTAGCGCGTTTCGTAAAGACGGCCGCGGCCGGCGATCCTAGCCGTCCGCCCCCGGAAGTCCTCCACGCCCGCGCACTCAAACCAGACCGGCCTCGCCTACCGGGCCGGGCGGGGGAGTCGGAGTGTGGCGGCCCGGCATCGCCGTTACGTGGGTCTTCATGTCGGCCACCGATTTCGGCTCGGCCGATCGTGCGACAACCAGTAAACCGTCTAGGAGGGCTTAGGTAACCGCAATCACCGGGCCCCGCGGCCGCGCGGCCACGCCGAGCCGAACGCCGTACGGATCGCCCGCCGTCCCTAAACTACTCTGATTCCGCCCGCAGGAGGGATTTCTCATACTCTGTCAGCCACGCGACAGGAAACGCGCGCGGTGTACGAACGTCCCGCGCGAGCCGCTTCGCGGGCAGGGCGTTGACAGCGAGCGAGCAGCCCCCACCACCCCCGGCACTCCCCGACGGGAAACGGTCGGGAGTCGTTTTAGGGTGAAAGGCGTCGGCGACAACGACTTGATCGTCGCCGTCCAGGGCAGGATGTCGCCACGGGAGTAGAAAGTACCCGGGCCGGGCGGCGGCGGCGTCGGGGCCCCGTCGGACTCCAGCAGCACCGAGCCAGTGTCACGCTCCGGTTGAGGGGCTGGTGGGTGCCAGAGGCCCCGGGGCTAAGAGCTGCGGTGGGGTGGCGTAGCACGCCGCAGCGCTGCCGGCTGAACGCGCCAAGTCGACCGCTGATTGGTCGGCAGGTGGCGCCAATGGCCACGCAGCCCTGTGTACGTCTCTCGTACGAAAGGAGGGGGTGACTCGTTCAGTGAGCACCTAGTGTTATTTCTTTTGACAAGTCATCAATTAACATTAAATTGGCAATATTGACCTCGTATGACTTTGTGGCTAAAACTCATTCCTACCGTGACCAAAACTCAAAACGGAAATATTTTTGTTTTACTCAGAAATCTGTGGATACTTTTAAAAAATGCAAAAATGGGTGGGCACTACCTCGTCCCAGGCCTCCGCCTGGAACCCTCCTGCTTAACTTCGGTGTTCGAATGGGAACCGGTGTACCAGGTATCGACCGCCGCTAAGACACAGGCACGACGCAGCGGCCTTTTTCAGGGGCACGCTTCCGCAACGGTCAATGTGGCCCCCTCCGCCAGCCAGATTTCCGGAATCAACTCCCTTCGACTGGCTGGTTGGTCTGTGGCACTGCGGCCACTCCCGAGCGGACTGGGGGGGAGGTAGGCTTTCCTATATCGTACACAGCCGAAGCTGCTGTACTTCACGACGAACCCTAGTCGCGACGGCGTGTCCTCGTCTGCCAGATTCACAGGGAGCGAAAACGAAGGTACCGAACCCTAGGTACCCCCGTAGCATACACCCGAGTCTCCGAACCAAGTTTCCTTGGTAGACACAGAGCCCCCCCGCCGGAAGCCCCGGGCGACCGAGAGAACCTCGGACCCGGGAACGGGGGTAAGCCCGACCGTGCTGCGGGAATCTTCAAGTTGAAACCCAACGCTTACATCTCTCAGTGACGCAGCGCGCACGGCCGTTCAGACAGCCATACCAACGCCACGTTCGAAAGTATATTTTACCCTCTGTCTTCCAAGCGCAGACACAAGAAAAATTTAGAAGAATCAGTAAGATTCGAGCCCCCTACTTCTCGGTCGCTGGTCAGTCGCCTTACCGACGCGGCCACAGAGCCGCGATAACGTTGGATGCGCTCCCCCTATACTTTACACACCGTCGTCTAAGCTGAGCCGACAGAAAAATGCACGGACCGGCAAAGAGTTGAACCTCCGACCAGCCGCCCGCCAGCTGGACCCGCTAACCATGCGGCTACGGAGCCTCGGTGCGAAATCGTGCGCTTCCGGTACTGCAGCCGCCCGACGTGTCCGACTGGAAATTGACTGGACCTTGACTGGAGAGTGACTGGCCTGGAAGGCGTACACTGATTGGAAGCTCCGGGGTACCCCTCGCTTTGTGTGCTTGCTCTTTTAGGATATTTTTTTTAAAAGCACGCCATAATTATATATTTTATTTTTTTGTGTTGGCAGCCTTGCCCCAGCAAGGGGAGCCCGGCGCGCCGCCGCCGTCCGCCTACAAGTGCCCCGAGCCCAACGGCGTCTTCCCGGACCAGTACCAGTGCGACCTGTACTACAAGTGCACCAAGGGCGTGGCCGAGGAGAAGCTGTGCCCGGACGGGCTGGTGTTCGACGACGAGAAGACGAGCCACGAGCGCTGCGACATCCCCGCCAACGTGGAGTGCGGCGACAGGCGGGAGCTGCGTAAGTTGGCTGATTCTCGAGGAGTAATTTCCAACGACGTTTTTGTGACATGGTACTTTGTCCACGGTTCGACGGCCGCGGCGCGACCCCTCCACCGTGTTTGGAGCGCTCGTCGCGCGGGGGCGGTTGTTGGGCAACCACACGACGGGCACGGCGACCCGCCCGAAAGGGTCACCTGCCCTTGACCTTGCGGGTGCTGACCGTGACGTGTTTGTCCGCAGAGGAGCCCAAGGCCACCAAAGAGTGCCCCCGGGCCAACGGGTACTTCCGGCACGCGGACCCCACCGCCTGCGACAAGTTCGTCAACTGCGTGGAGGGCGTGGCCCACGTGCTGCCCTGCCCGCCGGGCCTCATCTACGACGACACTCGTGCCACCTGCGCCTGGCCGCACGAGACCAAGCGCGAGTGCGGCGTCGCCAAGCGGGGTACGTGGCACACCAATGCGGCCCCCGCACACTTCTATGCACACTATTCCAGAGAATTGTTTCAGAGATTATTTCAGAAAATTATTTTAGAAATTACATTCCTAATTTTCAAAAAAAAAAATTCGGAAAGGTCTACCGAAGTACGCTTAAGTGCTATCGGGTTCGAGTACTCGACCCCAAAATCGGGTTCGAGTACTCGGACCAGACTTCACGTAAGGTCACGCTCTGTTCTGACCCCCCGCAGACACCCTGGAGGACGGCTTCACCTGCCCCGAGGGTGAGGTGATGGGCCCCACCGGGCGGCCGCTGCCGCACCCCACCTTCCCGCACGGGGACGACTGCCAGAAGTTCTACATCTGCCGCAACGGGGTAGTGCCGCAGCCCGGCTCCTGCCCGTGGGGCGAGGTCTACAACGAGGAGACCTTCAAGTGCGACGAGCCCGCCAACGTGCAAGGCTGGTCAGTACACCGGGATTCGAACCGGAACGTTAAAAACGTTAGAAGCTGCAGGGACCGGGTGGGGTGGGGGCGGGAGGGGTGTCGTTCCGTCACCTCCGCGCGAGTCGATACCCCGCGCCGCCGGCGCTCTCGTCTTCGCGCGCGTTGAAGTCTCTCGGGGGTGGGGTATCACAACCCGACATTTTTTAGCGGGCGGAGGTTTTTGTGAATGGTTTTAGAATTGTTGTGAATTTTGGGGCAAAAAAAAAAAAGAATCAAACCAACAGGTTTATTCTAACATTCTGTATTTCTATTTTTTTTTCAGTGAAAAATGGTACGAGAGTGGGGCCGCCAAGCCACCGCCACCTCAGATTGAGGTCTAGAAAAATACAGAGTACAAGATTTTCCGAGGAAATCAATATGAAGATGCGCCAAGGCCACGTTGCAACTGAACATCCCCTGAACTCCAGACGTGAAATACCTTCAGACTGAGAAAAAATAATGTTGTTGTTGAAGTGGAGGTCCGCGAGGGAGATGACAACGCCTGCTGTGTGCGCCGTGTAAATGACTGAAATGCTGCCACCAACTCGCAACATATTTTCATTTTCGTTCAAACTTGAATTGTGTAGCTCTAGACGAGTCTAGGTTGTTTTTGGTAATTCAAGCATTACTGTGATGTAAGTGTATCTCAATGTTTTGTCTCGAGCGCTGTGCAGGATGCTCGTCTCGTACAGCGCTGACCTGCTGTTCAAAATCGCTCGTTGTCCCATTTGCAACGTAGTTGTTGTTGTTACTGAAATAATTTTTTGTTGATAGAATAATTTTACTATTATTTAAGATAATTTAGGCTAAGATTTTTTTGTACTTAAATAAATTTTACTATTGTTTAGTTAATTTTGAGATTTGGCAATTGATGTCTGAACGTTCACAGAGAGAAACTTGCCGGAGAACTGGAGCAGCGTCAATTAGAAATCTAGATTATCAGACCATTACCATTAGCGACGCACGCCCGTTTCTGGCGCCTCTCGCGTCTGATCCAGAAGCGTTATACGATCGCTTCCTGCGGATGCGGAAAGACTCGGCCGAGACGATCACGCGATAGTCCCTCCCAGCGCCGCTCCGCCCTCTCTTACAAAAAAAAATAACGTACTCGCAAAGAGAAAATTAAATGAGTCATCATACTTTTAGAAAAAATAGGTTTTGTCCAAAAAATTAATTAGCAAACAGATTTTGAAAGCAAAAATGATTTTATGGTACGGGAATAACGACAGTGGCTGGCACATCCAGCCATATCGTCTCATTTTAGACCAACTCGGAGCGCGCCATGTGCATGGTATTCGAAACGACGAGGGGCCTCCTAGGAGAGATTTTTGTTTATGAGTTGGTCGCTCACGGTTCAGCGCCCGTTCTCTCCCGCTTTTACAGCGGCTTGGCTCAATAAAACAGCGATCCTGTTCCCACCTCTCCGCTTCCACTGCGCCTTTCGTCAAAAATCGGCGGCAGCCTCGTTAACGCCACGAGACTTTCGGAAGCAGACAGAGTGCGAACTCTGAACTTTACGGTATCAGGCGTCGCCGGGCGGGCGCGGGCAGCCTCCGGGAGCGCCGCCGGGCCCCTGGCCGCCCCCCGCCGCCTTCCCTCCTTGTCGCACGCGCCCGCCCGCCCGGCCCCGGCAGCGGGTGGGAGAGAAAGAGAGTGAGTGGACGGCGCGCGGCGTTTCGGAAGCCGCCCCGCTGAGCGGCCAGGCAGCCGGTAGGAGGTAGCCGCTGACCTTGGCGGCCGCAGCCACCACGCCCATCTACAGCGTGTTGCACGTGTCCGCGCCCGCGGGGTAGGCAATGTGAGGCACTCGGCCGCACGGCCTGGCTGCCTGCCCGGCCCGGCGGCTCCCCCCGGGCAGGGCATTTCAGAACGTACCCGCGCTGACGAGAAGAGTGGTCAGTTTTATGGTCAGTTTGCTGTGAGGAAAAAAAAACCTGAGAATTTTCCATGACAAGGCTTTAAAAATGGCGCCAGGTAGGCAGGCCTCCCGCAGCTCTCGCGTGTCCCGCGGGTCCGTTGGGCGGCGCGGGTTCGAATACCGCGTTACCGCATGGCTTCCTGTCCCCGTTTTCGGCTCCTCCTGCGTCTAGCAATCACAATGGGAGCGGCTCGGACAGACGGAAGCGTCAGTGGCACGGTGCATGCCCCACTTGCAGTGCGTATATGCAGCCCCGGCAGCTAGCGGAGTGAGGGAGAGAGGGGAGGGGAGCATAGGGGTGGGAACGGGAGTGGGAGAGGGAGAGAAAAGGGAAGGAGGGGAGTGGCAGCAGCTGGTAGAGTGGGTAAGTGAGGTCATGCAAAAGGCAAAACTACATCAATTTCCAGAAGAGATATCACCGTCAATCAGGAAAAAAATGCATATGTTGCTGACCAGTGGTGGCTTGACCGAGTGCAAGAGAGACGGCGCACTGCATGTGACTGCGGCAGTGTCCTGACGGGGGATGCCCGGCCGGGTGTCTGTCTCTCTCGCACCGCCGGACCCCACCCAGCGTGCCTGACCCCTCCACCGCGGCCGCCGCCGGCGCGCCTGGCTACGCCGCTGGCCCGAGGCCGACACCACGTCACACGGTGCGGTGCGGTCACATGGTACGGGGTAGGGCGGGGCGGCGGCGGGGCGGCGGCGGGGAGGCGCGGCGGGGCGGGGCGCGGCGTGGCGGGCGTGTGAGCTGTTCAGTCTCCAGCCGCCGCCCGCCGCAGCCGCAGCCGCAACACCATGAGAGCCTTAGCCGTCCTCGCCCTCGCGCTCCTCGCCGGCCTGGGTAAGCACAGCACCTCGCCGTCAAACGTCGAACAGAAACGACGCAGGACACCGTCAGCGAGCCCTCGCCGTCGGCATCCTAGGCGGCGGCGGCAGCGGCGGCACCCCCCCGCATGTCGCACCCATATGTCGGCCCGCCCCTGAGTCGTCATGGCAACCGGCGCCTCCCCCGCATCCCTTGTGTCCACTGCTGTCAGCCTGTCCGTCCTTCGCTCCCTGTTGTTCGGAATGTCAATACCGTCTGCGCTGCCAATACCGTCCGCGCTGCGCATACCGCGACAACGACTGCGAATAGTCGGCCGCCCGTTATGCCCAGCGGCGCTTGTCACGACGCCAGCCGCTGGGGCAACGGGGCCGTCTTTGTACGTGAGCGACTGCTACACCCACACGGTCGGCGACGCCTGACGGACTGGATAAACCACTCCTGGGCTACTCCATCGACCGCCTAACCCACGTAAGGCGTCACGTAACGCCCCGGGCGGCCCCCCGGCAGCCGACGTGGACCTGACCCAATAATACTGTTCGAAGCAACTGGTTTAGGTGGGCGGCGGCCAGATTGGGGACACAGCCGCATCTCCGCGGGGGGTCCTGAAGGACCCTCCGCCAGACGTCTCTCTCTCTCTCTCTCTCTCTCTCTCTCTCTCTCTCGCTGCTCTAGCTCCAGCTCCCCCCTTTTCTCTCTCTCTCTCCCTGCTAGCGCCTGCGAATGCCGGGGTAGGCCAGCCCGCACGGCACGCGTGTGCTGCGGATGCCAATGTTGCCTACCCCGCAGGCGTCTGCCCTCATGTGCATTCTTTATTTCTTATATCATAATGGTTTTTTTTCGTGAAGTTTTATAATTTTTTTGTTATTGGCTGTGGTGTTGCGCTCGGCGAGGGCTACGTGGTCACGTGTTTCCCGAACATCTCTGAGGCTGCCGGAGCCGCGGCCGGAAATCTCCGCGATACGCCGCGCTGGATGAGCGTGCTTGGGACGATCGTTACACCCTTCAGTGCGCGCGGCGGGCGTTCGGAACGGCGCCGCCGCGGCTGACGGGCGCCGCCGACACCCCGAGGCGTCGCTGCCGAGGGGGGAGTGGATGCCGCGCCGAGGCCCGCCCGGCCCGCCCGGTACGGCGGCCCGGCCCGATAGCACCGCGACCACTACTCCCGGGTCCTCTGCTCTAGCTCCCCTGGTGTTCCTCTCATTGGTACAGGCTGCTGCCGCTGCGAGTTGTTGGCGCGTACAGAGTGTTGCATCACAGCCCGGGCTGAGCTGGGCGTCAAGCGGTGCAGCGGCGGCGGCGGCAGCAGCGGCGGCAGCGCTCAGCCAGCACACAGTGTTTTGAGGCATAAGGCCTTGCCCGTCGCGCGGCTCCGCGGCCGGGCAGCCCCCCCGCGAGGCGGCCCCGGTTACGGCGGTCTTGGCCGGCACCGCGCTGGAGCCCAGAGGCTGCCGTAGCCGCCGCCGCCGTTGCCCCCGCCGCCGCCCGAGTGCCGTCTCAACTCACTCACTTTCCATTTTACCGCCGTAGTCGGGCGCGGTCCGGCGGGGGGCGACGTGGGGGCCGACGGGGCCACGGAACGGAGCCCCCTGGTGGCCCGCGGTGGCCGACGCCAAGGTCCCCACGGGGGAGGAGGGGGGGGGGGGGCAGCGCGGCGGGGTAGGGACTCCGACGACGACATGGCGGCGCGGGGGGGCCGCCCCCCAGGCCCCCCGCCGCCGCGAACCCCGTCCCTCGTCAATGTCGACCGAGTATGAGAAATTTGCGCTGCTGAGGACTCCCTCCGAGAGCATGTGTGTGTGTGAGTGTACGTATGTGTGAGTGCGTGTTGCGTCACGATTTCGGCGGGCGTTCGTTTTGTGTGGAGGGTTGGTCGGTTCTGCGTGGGCAAAAGGAGCACGTCCCGATTCATGCAGTCTGGGGCCGGCAGGGGGCGCGGCGAGCGCCGCCGGGAGCGGTTGCAAAACTAGAGCAAGCCGCTGCTTTGCAGAGCGCCAGCCCTCGGCGCGAAACATTTTAAGTGTATACAACGGCAGAGTTTGATTGCCGTTCTGCTCACTGGAAATGACTTGACTGACCCGCGTCTCTCTCTCTCTCTCTCTCTCTCTCTCTCCCTCCCTCGTGAAAACAGGAGGATTGATTATTCTTGGATTTTCTATCGTTTTTCAAGCTTCGCATCGGGCGCGATAGCAGACAAAGAGAGAATTAGGAAAAGGCGAGATAGGCGACTGAAGTATCCGGGATGTGGACGGGTTTGAAGGCCCGCCGAGGTCGAGCAGGCGACACATACACACGCACACACACACTCACACACACAGGGGGGCGGCGGGTCACGTGGGTCGGCGCCCCGTTGCGTGCTCATGTTGTTGCTGTTGTTGTTTTTCGCTGCCGACGCGCCGCTGCCGCCTCTTGTAATCGGGGCATGGAGATCGGCTTGTGGCGTTTCCACACGTATGCCGGAGACGTTTCCGATGCGGTTTTAATCAGAACGGCCGTCCGCCTATGTGTGTGTGTGTGTGTGTGTGTGTGTGTCCTGGTGTTGCGGTTGGCGAACGCCTGTCCCGCGCCGCACCTGCACGCAGCCGCGGCCGCAGTATTCGCAGCCCTAACCGCGACGTTCTCGCGTCGTTATTCGCACTCACACGGCGGCGCGGACCGCGCGGGTCGACAACCCGCGGTGCCTTCGGGCGGTCCGGGGACTCTTGATATGGCGCCTGCCGGGTAGGCAGCCCCGACGTGTGCCACGCACGCGTGCCGTGCGGGCTGGCCTACCCTGGCGTGCCTATAACGTCGTGACGCAACGGCCACTTGCACTCCATCCTTATCGGCGAGTGAGAGAGAGAGAGAGAGATAGATAGATAGAGAGAGAGAGAGAGAGAGAGAGAGAGAGAGAGAGAGAGAGAGAGAGAGAGAGAGAGAGATTGTTAGTCCGCTCGCCAGTCGCATTCTCTCTCGTGATCCGACCGGCACGGAGAATATTCGCAAAACTAGATCCATGCGAGGAGAACGGCCGAAGTAGGAAGGAGAAAGGTGTGCAATTATTTTATCACGATAATTAAGTCTATTTTTTTTTGTGTTCAGGTTGGAGAGAGAACACGCGAACATTCCTTTTTAAGCGGGGCGAGGAATAACTCAATTTATCGGCAGAGGGTTGTAGTTTTGCACAAATAACGATCTCTGTTAAGACACTGAATGTTTTTTGAAATGTCCCAGTGAGCGGGCAGGGCTGCCCGGAGCAGCACGGCGTGCAGGCGTACCCGCACCCGGACCTCTGCGACCACTTCTACCTGTGCACCAACGGCACACTCACGGAGGAGGTCTGCGAGAACGGGCTGCTGTTCGACGGCAAGGGCGCCGTGCACAACCACTGCAACTACCACTGGGCCGTCAACTGCGGGCCCCGCAAGTACGAACGTAAGTGTGAAAGGAAAAGGGGGAAAAATGCGGAAGCCTTCCTTTGGCCTGTGGTAGTTGTGACAAAAGGACTGGCGCGCTGTTACAGTGGTGCCCCTGTCCACCCCCGGCTGCGAGTTCCAGTTCGGCATCTACGCCGAGGCGCCCTGCTCCACCAGCTACTACAAGTGCGCCTTCGGCGAGGTGCACCCCGAGGCCTGCGACGCCGGCCTAGCCTATGACGAGCGCACCCACTCCTGCAACTGGCCCGACCTCCTGCTGGAGCAGGGCTGCAACCCCGAGCGTGAGTGTCGATACCCCGAGACACCAGAGTCTCCGCGTCGATACCCCGCGCGAGTCTGACCGGGGACCGTTCTGTTCCGCAGAGATCGTCGGCTTCAAGTGCCCCGACAAGGTGACCGGGAAGGCGGCCAAGTTCTACCCGTTCCCCAGGTACGCCATCCCCGGCGACTGCACCCGCTCCATCACCTGCGTCAACGGCTTCCCCAGGATCACGGCGTGCGGCGAGGACAAGGTGTTCGACGCCGAGAGTCTGACCTGCGACGAGCCCGAGCTGGTGCCCTCGTGGTGAGTCCACGCCGTGGGGTGAAAACAAAAGACAGCCGAGCCCAGAGGCTGGCAGCCGTGTCCGTCGTGAAGTGCGAGAGAGACGCGACGCCGCCTTTGACTGCGTTAGCGCAAGAGGGATGCCCAACCGGGGATACCCCACCAGGCATCTCTCTCGCACTGCCGTAGTCAGACGGGACGCCCGTCCCTCTCGCACTCACTGCCACTGTCCGTGGCCAGACAGCCGCCCGGCAGGCTGGCAACCTTTCCTACGCCGGCGCTTGCCGGGCAGGGGGACTCCAGGTGTGCGAGGTGGCCAGCGGGCGCCGGCCTCTGTGGGGGGGAGGGGCTCCACGTTAGAGGGAAACACATTCCCGCGTTCATTTTTTTCTCAAACGAGAGACGCTTCGACCGCGAAAGCAATATAATAAAAGACTCTGATGGATATTTTGTTGTTTTGTATGTTTCCCAGCGCCCACCTCAAGAGGAAGTGAGTGAAAAGCCCTCAGGAGCGACTTGGAACGTGATGAATACCAGTGACTGCATCGCCGAACACAAAATCAAATCGTACCTCGCCTTTCATCCCAATATAATTACCTCAAGTTCTCTCGATTGTTACCAAGTTTAGCGTAGGGTACATTTACGTGTTATTGAATGGCTTGTGATTCCTTTTTCTTTGTTAAGCTATATTGATTGTATTTGAAATGTACAAATGACTTAAATGTGATAGAAACTTTTCTTGTTTGTACTACTTTGACGAAAATAATATAGACATCGACCGACAGCCCAAAACCGATTCGTTTTTCTTTCCGTTTTCTAAACCGATCCCGGTTTTCTCCTCACTCTGTGCAATTAAGGTGCCCATACTGATTGGCCGGTGGAATTAGTGCCTCGAAGGTGCCGCAGCGGCGGCTGGAACAACAACAGCGGCCGCCGCCGACTGCTCCCTTCCCGTGTAAGTGGCGTTTTTCCTCTTCCCGCTGCCGCCCGCGGGGTTCCCTTCCTGGCCGGCGCATAATTTTCGGAGAAAGCCACACCACTCGGAGGGCATCCAGTGACCGGGCAAAGAAACGCCGGAGTGACAGCTGCGAACCCATTCCAGAGTGAAGGCTATTCGCAGTCACTGCACCTCTTTTCTCCGTCGGAGTCGTTGACGATTTTCGAGTGTTTTTTTTTTTGTTTTGTCCTTACCTCACTTCCCCCCTACACTTCCCGCCCCGTTTCTTATCGGCGCTTGATTCCGCGCGGCCGGCCTGCCCGCGCGGCACTCCAGTCCGTTAATGTTGGCCGCCCTGAGAGGCGGGGCTCACTCAGCTCGCGGCGCTAGCGGTCCACCGTGCATTCCAGGAGCGGGCTGCGTCCGGCGGCGGCCGCCGGCCATCGCACATCACCGTCCTCCCCGCCCCTCCCGTCTTCCTCTTGCCAGGGGGGGCACCCGATTTAGAATATCGTCTTATAGCCCCGGCTAGATCCGCGCGGGCCCCAGCGCCTAGCCTAGCGCTGATCTACTTGTCTAGCTCAGTTGGGCCGAGTCCGCGGCCGCGCCCGCTGCTGCTGTGGGGCTGAGTTCAAGTTCAGAGACCTCCTCCTCCCCTCCCTCGCGGGCCCCCAAGGAGCATGGCGGCCCTGCGGGTGTTCTCCTTCGTCCTGCTCGTCGCCGTCCTCGCAGACGCAGGTAAGGAGCTGTGTGGGGGGACCCGCAAGGTGAACGACCTCTCGAAACGCCTTATTCGGAGGTCGTGGTGAAATAACACACGGGTGCGTTCATAGGGAGGGATGGGCGGGTGGGTGCCGTTTGA
Organism: Megalurothrips usitatus; assembly: GCA_026979955.1. Classification (NCBI taxonomy): domain Eukaryota; kingdom Metazoa; phylum Arthropoda; class Insecta; order Thysanoptera; family Thripidae; genus Megalurothrips; species Megalurothrips usitatus. The sequence goes on from CM049605.1 coordinate 6,678,400, forward strand.
GACGTCATGGAGGGTTGAGGGTGAATAATGATAACGCTTGCTTACAGTCTCTGAGAGTCGAGGGGGAAGAGCCGCACCCCTAGGTGTTGAGGGTGAATAACGCACCTATGACAGTTGAGGGGTACGGTCACCGACATCACAGGCTCACGACCCCAGTGGGATGAGGGCAAATAACGCCATTCACCCGTTCAAACGTGTACGCTGAGTGTGAATAACGGCCGCGAATTCGCAGAGGAGGCGCTTCCGCAGGTGGAGTGCCCGGAGAAGGAGGGCGTGCAGACGTACCCGCACCCCGAGCTCTGCGACCAGTTCTACCTCTGCAGCAACGGAACCCTGACCCTCGAGCGCTGCCAGAACGGCCTGCTCTTCAAGGGGGGCCCGGGCGCCGCTCACCACTTCTGCCACTACCACTGGGACGTGGACTGCGGGCCGAGGGCCGTCGAACGTGAGTCCAAGCCCGGGTTACATGTCGCGGGAAAGCGACGCGTTCGCCGGAATAGGGTGCTCCAGTGAAACTAACAAACGGAAGGCGGAAAACGCAATAGGCACTTCCAATGAGACTTGGCTCCGGGACTAGGAGAACAAGATGGCTTCAGAGGAAGGAAACGGGTAGTATGAGAAATCGGCCGAGAATATCCGCCGCGGGTCGGTTCTCGTACTACTCCCTACTGCTTCCGTTCTCGAGTCTCGTTGGGAATGCCTATCGGAGGGCGCGGCGCAGAAGCCGTTGCTCACTTCCGTTTCGGAGGTTCGCCGGAGTGGCCTACAGCGACGCCGCCCGTGCCCGCAGTGATCCCGCTGTCTTCGGACGGCTGCGAGTATCAGTTCGGGCTGTACTTGGACGCCGAGAACCCCTGCAGCGGCCGCTACACCCGCTGCGAGTTCGGCCGGCCCCAGCTGGTGGACTGCCCCCCGGGGCTGGCCTTCGACCTCAGCAGCCACCGCTGCAACTGGGCGGACCAGCTCGAGCACGCCGGCTGCACCGCGGAGAGTAAGTCAAGCGAGGGCGGGCGATACCCCGCGACCCAGGGGACAGTCATGTCCACCGCTGCAAAGCGACCTGGTCGATACCCCGCGCTCGAGCGCCCTTCACGCAGTGGGCCGGTCGCTCGAGCGCGGGGTATCCCCAGGCCCGGCGCCTGGCTCTAATTCTCGAAACTTTGCCGCGTCCTGTTGCAGAAGTGATCGGTTTTCACTGCCCGACCGGCGTGCCGTCCGACCCGATCTCTGCCCGCTTCTGGCCGTACCCTCGCTTCGCCATTGAAGGCGACTGCGAGAAACTCATTTCTTGCGTCAACGGCCATCCAAGGATAGTCTCCTGCGGCGATGACATGGTTGTGGACGACTCCACCCTGACATGCGAGGAGCCCGAACTGGTCCCCAACTGGTGAGTTTCTCGCTCAGACGCCGCTGGTGTCGTCCAACCAACCTCTAATTTTCTTCTCGTATTTGACCCACATTCGTCTCTCCCTCTCTTTCTTCCAGCCAATACGTGAGCAGAAGGAGGAGGCAGGCGCGCAACGCGGGTGATAAAGACACTGCATAGTGCTGTTGATCTACTGAGATTTTTGACGTATTTATTCTGTTGATTTTCCCATCGTTTTTTTACTGTATTAATAAAATAAGTGTAGATTATATTTTATTTCGAGGTAAGCCTTTCAGTCACTTTTCCTATTCGAGTTTAGGGGTAGTTGTAGCATTCTTGATAAATGTTTCTGGAAGTGTGATATTTTATGCGCGATTGCAAACAAATAAAAAAAAACAACAAACGCAAATTTTCTGTTTTTTGTGTCTTTATTTTTTAAAATCCTAAACCTATGAGTTGTATGGTACAAAGTTTGATCCTCGTAGTTTTGCGAGCCCACATAGTTTTGGCGGGGCTGGGCTCCTGGTATGAGATGGACGAAAATAAATGAGGGGAAAACGAAAACACTTTCGAGGTCGGTTAGTCCCGCGTCAACGGGGACTCGGTCACCTGGGAAGGAAAGGACAGTCGAACAAGGGGATGGCTCACTTTCGTTCACACACACACACACACACATTCACACGACGCTCACACGTACTCGTACATGGCTAGGCACACGCACTCTCTCACGCACACACGGACACAAACACATACACACACATGACAGGAATCCTACAAAAAAAAAAAACTCTTTTAAAAATAGTGGTGGACGGCGCAGTCAGTGGACGGCGCGTGGCGGCGCGTGGCGGCGCGTGGCGGCGCGTGGCGGCGCGTGGCGGGCGGGGAGGCGCCGTCCCTCAAACGTTGCACTTGTGAGATGGCAGGTACTCTACACGGGGCCGGGCGGGGCTCGGGCACGTCCCACCGCCGGCGGGCGCTCCTTGAGGTTGACGGGGACGTGCCCACCACGGGTGCACACGTCGGCGGCGGCCGCGGCACGGGTCAACAACAACAACAACGACAGCATCATGCGCGCGCCGCCCAGGGAGGTGATGGACTAGTTGTTGTTGCTGCGGGCGCGCGCGCCGGAGCCGGGCCTGACGGGCAGGGGGATGGCGCCCGGCGGCACGTGGATGTTGATGGTGCCCGAGGTGCGGCCCGCGTTGGCGTTCTGCTGGTTGGGCACGACCTGGACCTGCTCCCGCTGCTGGGGCCGCTGCTGCTGCTGTTGGGGCCGCTGCTGCTGCTGCTGCTGCTGTTGGGGCCTCTGCTGAGGCTGTTGTTGCTGCTGCTGCTGCTGCGGGGGCGGCTGCGGCCTGGGCTGCTGCCGGAGCTGGGGCTGCGGCGGCTGCTGCGGGTAGTTGGCCGGCCCGTCGGCGTCCTCGTTGTTGTTGCGGTTGCGGTCCTCGTCGGCGTCGCCCTCGGCGGGGGCGGGCGTGGTCGGGATGTCGCAGTCCTCGGTGGGCGGCACCACGCAGCGCAGGCTCTGGCGGTCGAACACGAGCATGGCCGGGCAGCGCTGCAGGCGCGGGTACCCGCCCTGGCACTGCCAGTACCGGTTGCAGGACTTGCCCAGCGGCACGTTACCGTTGGCGTCCTCCACGCACAGGGCTGCAACCGAGGACGCAGAGGTCAGAGAAAATGTATTCCGCTCGCTGTCTCCAAATATGTCATGAACGCAGCAAAGCAACTGAGAAATCTCAACATTTTGCTAGAAATTAAAAAAAATAATTAAAATATTTATGAAACATTGAAAAAAAAATGACAGAAAAAAAATTGACAGAAAAAAAATTGACAGAAAAAAATTGACAGAAAAAAAAAAAAAAGAAAAAAATTGACAGAAAAAAATGACAGAATTTTTTTTAAAATTTGAAGCTGCATAGGTTGAAAATGTCCGAACACGGTTCTAAGATTCTGTGCGCTGTTCCGGTCGCACTTTTTTTTCTCAACAAGTTGGTAGACGCTGGCGCCCGGGCAGTGGGCCGCCCATCGCACACGTCTGCCCGAGGTGCCGTGCGCCGCCGCCGCCACACTCACGGTGCTTCTGGCAGCCGTCGACGTTGTCGGGCCAGTCGCAGGAGTGCGTGTCCTCGTTGTAGAGCAGGCCGCCGATGCAGAGCTGCTCGGTGGCGGTGCCGTTCCAGCACGTCCAGTAGCGCGTGCACGACGACTCGTGCCCGAAGATGCCGTACAGCCAGTCACAGTGCTCCGTGCTGATGGGGCCGTCTGGAGGGGCGAGAAATCCGTTTTAGAGTCTTCATTTCAGAGATTATAAGCATATCTTCTCTTTTAAAAAAAAATTCCCAACCGTAAATTGTGCTGCGGGATTTTAAAATCTGAAAACCCCTTAAATATTTTTTTTAAATATTTTCCGGCTGCAGATAATTAATAATAATAATAATAACGGAGACGTTTTGCGTTCCGCTACTCACTGGCCAGCTGCTTGTCCTCGCAGTAGTTGGCCCTCCACGGGTAGTCGCAGCCCTCGGTCACGCCGCGGTGCTTGCCGGCGAACACCAGACCGTTGGGGCAGTCGTACAGTTCTGGCTGGCCGTTGACGCATTCCCAGTACCTGCGACGGAAACGAGCAGGGTCAGTTCATCTCTCTCTCTCTCTCTCTCTCTCTCTCTCTCTCTCTCTCTCTCTCTCTCCCTATCTCTCTCGCCACCGGAACTGCCTTTTCCCCTTGGTCATCGATATTGAAATTGTCAATAAAAAAAAATGCACACCACGGGCATGCGTGCGTGTATAACCCATCGTGTTTACGACGGCCCCAGAAAGAAACGTTTCTCTCTCTTTCTCTCTCTCCCTCTCTCTCAGATCGCCTAGCTCGTCTCGTCATCCAGCAGCGAAGTACTCCAACAACAACAACAACAACAACAAATGGTCGTTGAACGCGAGCAGCCCCCTCGGGCCGAGTCGGAAGCCGTTGTCGGTAGAGGAGGAATATGGATCAAATTGCATCTGGCTTTACAGCCGGCCGTCGCCATGACTTTCCCCTGAGCGAGGGCAGCGGCGGGCAGCGGCGGCCTGAGAGGCCCTCGGCCAGGCTGCGCCTTCGGCTGGCAGGCGCCGCCGGCCCGCCGTCCGGCCTGTATGCCCCGGCGCTCTCCTCCTCTGGGCCGGCCGCCTGCCGCCTGCCCAGGCCCTCTTACAACCCGCGAAAAATAAAAAAAATAAAAAAATTCGAATAAGAGCTGGAAATTTATTTTGATTAAAGCTGATTATTTTTTTAAAAATTAAGAACAAAAAAAAATGAGATAAAATTTAAGTTAGTTGAACTGAGTACAGTTTAATAAAGCTACGATTCGACAAAGAAGACTCCAATGAACACCAAACAAAACCGTAAATTAAGACGGGTTAAACCTAAGAATGTATTTTAAATGTAAAACACGTCGACTTCAATCAAGTTCAAATAAAGAGTTTTATTTTGAAGTCACCGCGGAAGTCATTGCAGAGTGGCGCGCGCACGGCGTCACCGCGCGACTGCGTAATTGTCGGGGGGTAAAACAATTGAGAGTGCGACAGATGCTGTTTGTCCTCGCCGCACCCTTTTCCCACTCGACACCCATGCAGTGCGGCCAACACAAACGCGCCTCAATTGTCACACCTTTTGCCACCTCGCTTTCGCGTCGCAGGCTGCAGGAGGCACTGCGCAACGCTATTCGCACAATCCCGGCTCTGCAACCCGGCCGCCTGGAGCTAAAGGCAGCTGCGACAGCGGCTCGTCCCACTGTACGCCTCCTCCAGCTCTTGTTGTTGTTGTTGTTGTTGAGGTGATCGACGGTGAAGTCGCTTTGTCACTCAGTCAGTGCTCACCTATCGCAGTATGTGGCGTCCGACACGACTCGGGCCTTGTTCTGGCAGGGGTCCTCCACCTGCTGTCGCTGGGGCTTGCTGTTCTGTTGCGCACAGCATCCTGAAACACACGAGAGGGAACGGAAAGGGTTAAGGAACGTCAAGTATTTCCAGCACTATTTTTTCAGCAAGGTCCGTCGAAAGCGCAGAAATTCTTGAAGACAGTGAGGTCCTGTACGGGAAATCAAATGGACTGAAATTCTTACTAGAATTCTTAGTATTGTCCAAATGACTGAATGAGAAAATACATGTGAAAAGCTGTAAACATTTTTTTTACAGTGGTTGTTCATGGCCGCCGTGTCCTCCCTGCCAACATCTCATTGCCCCATAGAGCACACGGCAGGCTGGGGTACGAAAAAAAGAGAACTCATCTCAGGCATCATATCTATGTCGTGTGCGCATCACCCCTGCCTATTTTTAGCTCGGACAGAAGAGCGTGGAATTCTCGGACTCGGCTGACACACACACACACACACACACATACGCACAATAAAGGGGCGTGACATGTGGCCTTTTTCAGCCGCCACGGCCTTGTAGATGATCTCCGGGCGCCTCTCCAGCCCGGAGTCTCCGAGGGGTGACCTTGAGTGAAAGTGACATGGTGACAGCAGCGACGTCCGTCTCCAACCCCCCCCCCCCCCCCCCCCCCCACCACCACCTCCACCAACAAGGCCACGTCCCATTCACAACACAGTTACGTGGCTTATGCCCGCGGTGGACAAACGGCGGTAAAAGGTTATGTCACACGAGCGCACACCTCTGTGGCCGTGCGTGCGTGCGCGTGCGTGCGTGTGTGTGCTTATGATGTGAGGCGGAGAATGGAGCGCCGGAAACCTCTCCGAGAGACACAAGGCGGTGCGAAGAGCTGCGCGCTCTCTCGGCTGTGCACGACATATACATACTCTTTTCAGTATAAGCAAACTAATAACAAACTGCAAAAATTTTCATTAAAATTTTAAGTGACATTTATTTTTAAAAGTGCGAATTTTCATTATGAATCTGGAGGTTTGTCTCTCTGAAGTTTCACACTCTTGGGCAAATTTTATTTTATCGCGGAGCAGTGGACCGGCGGCGTCAGCTGGCGGCGGAATGCAGGGGAATGAACTGGGCGCATGCGTAAGAGATCGGAAGTCCGACGCACACCTGACTGGGCAGCGGCACAGGTAAAAGTGTGCACCCAAACAAACACACACACATGCACACACACACACACGCTCACGCACGAGGCTCAACCGCCCTGCACGCGGAATCTAATGCCAATTTGAATCACTTGTTGGCAACTTTCTCCGGCCGGCCGCCGGTTCGATACCCCCCCCCCTACCCCCTCCCCCTGCTGCACCGCGGAAGGCCGCCGCTGCGCCTCGCCCCATTAATTAATCGCCATTGTGTCCCGGGCGACATGTTGTTCTCGTTCTTGTTGTCTCTCATTCTTTTTTTTTGTTTTGTTTTGACGGGCGGCGGTATACGTACAGACGCACTCCCTTGTATGGAAGGCAGTGCTGCATTGTCCCGCGCGCGCGCGCGCGCGGGAAGTTCAAACGTAGAATATGACGCAACCCGTTCGTCATTTGTTTTCCCGTGCAAACCCCTGCGACGCCCCCCCCCCTCTCTCCCTCTTCCCTCCACCCCACCCCCCAGGGTCCACGTCTGTCTCTCTTCGCACACACTTCGTAACATGAGTGACAGAGAGGGTACCGCGCCGTAATGACGTATATGTGATATCATTCATTTTCCGTCCGTTCCTCTGTGTGTGTGTGTGTGTGTGATGCCGGAACAAAGGCAGCAGATGATGAACCAGTCAGTAATAGCGCTGGCTCCGCTCGGCTTTCTCCTTGCTCCACTACCTCACCCTGCCTTTTGACCTCCACGGCGCGGCGGCGGCGGCGGCGAGGAGGAGGAGAAGCATTATTCACAGCGAATCAATGCGCTCTCGGGGGATCCGTCACGCAACGCACGCCCAGCTCAACAGCGTTGTTTTTTTTTTTTTTTTGAAAAAAAAATCCCCGCGAATTTGGCGATCCCCCACCAAACCCAAAGACCTAAAGACTTTAGAAAAAAAAATTGCCACGTTCTGAACTTGCTTATTTTTTTTAACTTCTTTAGTTAATATTTTTTTTGCTGGTTTGTTTTGCCGACATTAAATGCGACGGGTAACGTAACGGAGTCTGTGTCACTCGATCCTTTCCCCCCTCGCCTTTTCTTCCTCCGGCAGTGTCCGGGCTGACGACCCGAGTGGTACTTTCTCGCCGTCGGAAATTTGGCACTGCTGGCCAGTCGGAGCACCTGCAAGGCACTGCAGCAGCCGGCCGGCTCCCGGCGCAGCCCAGCGCGGCCTGGACCAGCCTAGCGCAGCCAGGCCTTCCCAGCTCCAGCGCTTCCGCCACGCCAGTGCCGGAGAGAGAGAGGGAGAGAGAGAGAGACAGGCTGAGAGCGAGACGGACAGAAAGAGAGAGATAGAGCAAGACCGAGAGAGAGAGAGAGAGAGAGAGAGAGAGAGAGAGAGAGACTGAGAGAGAGAGACGTTCTTTGGTCGGCCGGCACACCCTGCGTTACCGTCACAGGGAAAAGGCCATCCTGACAAAACAGCCGCGGCGCCGCCGCCGACGCCGCCGGATCGCCGCTCGGATTCGGTATTTGAATTATGCCGCGTTCTGAGGGACGCCAAGTGTTTCCGGTTCCGTCACTCCGGCCGCGCCCGGCGCCGTTTCCGCGGGAAAAGCGCCTCGTCAGCGCACGGAGAGGGTGACAGGCGGCTCACGCCAGGGAGGAAGGACTGTCCACAGAATCCGCAAGTTAAGAGGTAAACATGATTTTTAAAAATAAAAACACCTGCTCCAGCCCTTGAGGAGGCCGTAAAAAAAAGTCACACCAGAATCTGTGATATAAAAAATAAAAATAGTTTAAATGTGTGTTTTTTTTAAAGAAACTCAGTTTTAAAGCCCCTGAGTAGGCCGTCCGAAAGTGACAGCCGTACGCTCGACCATATCGGTTAGGCGTTACGTAAAATGTGCAAAACGGGCGACGAGGAAGCGGCGACTAAAGGGGGCTCGTCATGGAGAAGAGCGCAGGGTGTGTGCGTGCGCGTGCGTGCGTGCGTGCGTGCGTGCGTGCGTGCGAGGAGCGCTGGCAGGCAAGTGTGAAATGCCCGGACACGCCGGCCACGCCCAGCGTGGGTGCACTGACCGTGAGGTGCGGCCAGGCGGGGCTGGCAGCCGCGGGACCCGCACACATCACCATTTCTCCAGTGCATGTAAAGCCTCGTCCTGCGCCGTTCGTGACGATGGTTCTCACTGCGTCCGATTGGAAAGGCTCAGCTAAGCGATTTGGGGAATTGTTTGAATGACGATGAAAAATGTTTCTGCCAGATGACAACGTTAAAATTATGACTCTAACCTCGAAAAAAAAAATAATCAGGAAGCGTACGTTTGTCATATTGTAAGGAGAAAACAAGACGGACGATTTGGATCCGATGTCAACCGCTGAGTGGGAGGCGTGAATGAGCCGCCCCTTTCAAGAAAATAAATGAAAATAACGATGGCCGCGCCGGGCGGGGCGTGGCGTCGCGGCCCTTCCCATATTATGCGCGGTTACAACACGCGGCAGGCGACCCAGAGACGACCGCCTGGGCTTACCTAACCAGCCGAGCCGGCCGGGCGGCCTGCCGGGCGGCCTGCCGGGCCCCGGGCCGGGTGGTGTGCCCAGCCTCTGAGCCGGGCCCCGGTCGGGGCACACGCCGCCGGACCCCGCGTCGGCCACCGTCGGCCACCGTCGGCCACCGTCGGCCACCGTCGGCCACCACCGCCGGGCACCGGGACCGTGTGGCGTACCGCGACCCCCCCAAAAACCAGTCCGCTGACAAATGTATCCTCATAACCCCTGACCGGACAAGTTGCCCAATTTACGAACGCCCCCGTGCCGTGCCGCTTCACGCCGCACCGCCGCCGCCGCCGCCCCGTGGCGTCAGGCTGCCAGCCGTTGAAAAGAAATGTCAAACGCAAAAGAAGAGTCAGTTGGGGTGCGCCAGCCTGGCACAAAATGAAAGACGTGTGTGTATGCATGTACGTGTGTGCGTGTGTGTCAGGAAGCGCTGGGAGCCTAACCTCACCGCCAGCCACATACGCGGAGAAAGCTCGAGCGTTTAATACCCCAGTGCTCTGCTTGCTGAACACACACACACACACACACACACACACACACGTCTAGGCGCGAAACCACGCAGAGCAGAGTTATTAACCCCTAACATGCACGAGGCCACCGCCTAACCTTACAAATCTGCAATGTCCGTAGCAGCAGCAGGAGCAGCGGAGCGACAACTCTAGCAGACGACGACAGAGGGCGCGGCGGTCGACAAGCGGCGACAGTTTACATTGTGCGCATGCTCGCGGTGTCCTCGCAGGCGTCCGCGCCGTGTCCCACAATGCAGTCGTGCGACGGCTATCGCGAGCCATACATCGCAATTACGCCGCCGTCCGCAGGGGCAGTTTTGCCGTCGTCGATTGGGGCGCCAATGAGAAATGCACTGTAAGAAACTTTTTTTTTTTTTCGGAAAATTCCATCAAGAATCGTTGGGAAAATCTGTATCGCAATTTGTCGGAAAATTCCAAACTTATTTTTTGGAAATTTCCAAACAATGATCTGAAAATTTTACATCTCTGTTTGGGAATTTCCAAAAAAAGTTTCTTACAGTGTATGTCAACGGGCGGCGCGGGGGCAGACTGCCGTTAGGTTAGGCTGCCCGCCGACTGCCCGCACACGGTTCACCTGACGGCATTTAAAAGTAACTCGCGTGCCTATCTTGGGTCACAGAGTCCGAGTGACAACGCGGCCGGCCGGCCGGCGGCGCACCCGTCGTGTAACGACCTTGACGGCCGTGGACAGGGGGACGCTCATAAACACGTCAAATTACGCGCGCAAAATGTTTATCGCCTCGGATGGAATCGACGCCGGGCAATCTCTCCTGCCGCGGCAAGCGAGTGGTGATCAGCCGGTGCAAACAATAACGTCAGTGGCGACGGCAGCGGCGAGAGGGGGGTCGTGAGGGACGGCGTGACATGAAAGGCCGCAGCCGCGGACAAGGCGGCGCGTGACCGGCGGCTAGCCTGACGGACGCAGGCATGCCTTCCCCTGGGACGTCACAGCCGGCAAGCGTTATCGGGGGGGGGGGGGGGGGACTGAGAGCAGCTGATTCTGGGAGTGAATCACCGCTGGGGAAGATCGACATGAGGCAGAGCGTGTGTGCTGGCAGGCTGGCAGGATTGCGGTCAAGGAAGATGAGGACTGCGTGAAGAGCGGTGGGGATGAGGAAATGGGGATGAGGCAGAGGAAGGTGGTAGGTGTGACGAAGAATGAAGGCGGTAAGGGGAGAACTGAAAGAGGATGAGGATGAAGATGAGGGAGGTAAGGGTGGGGATGAAGAGGTATCGAAGATGTAATGTAAGATGTCAAGATGTCAGGTGAAGAAAGTGAGGACCGTGAGGGTAGAAGATGAAGCAGGTTGAGGGTTTTAAGGGTAGAGATGAGGCAAGTTGAGGATATAGGGGCACAGATGAAGAAGATGGCGAGTGCAAGTAAGGTTACAAATGAACAAGCTGAGGATGAAGATGAGGAAGTTGAGAGTGGAGATGAAGAAGTTGAGCCTAAGGGGATGATAAAGGCCAAGAAAGAGACGAGGATGAAGGCATTGCTGATGATGGAAACGCAATCGCCACAACCCAAGGCACGAGAACTGGATTCCGGGGAGGGTGGCTGCGGCGAGCACACGTGCCTGCAAGCCAGGTAATCATCAGTCCCTTGCTGTGAACCGACTGTTTTGAAACTGCCGCCGGGGGCCCGCCGCTTCCGCCCGGCACAAGCCACGTGACTGGGCCGCGGGGGGCCCTTGGAGACGCGTGGCGCGCTCGGCCGCCACGGCCTGCCGCGGGCTGCCACGGCCCGCCCCGAGCGATGCAGGTTGTCAGACTGGAGCGGTGCCTTGCGGGCCCGGCGCGGCCTGGAAACAACAACTCGGCGCACGGCGACCTGAATGCGCACCCCGGAAAAAATAAAAATAATTTAAAATGCCAGCTGAGATGAGGGCGTCGGAAGCGACGGTGGACGCGGCGTGAGCAGGGAGCTGGGCGTGGTGAGGTGTCCGTCCCGGGTCCTGTCACCACCTCACCTTGACTCATTTTCCTTTACTCCGTTTTCGCGTGCCGTGTGGGGCGCTTCCTCGCATGCCCCCGGGAAAGTCGTCCACGCAAAAGTTCAAGGGTGACAACCGCGGCCCGGACGGACCCCCTGACGGGGCCCTGACGGGGCCGCCCGCCCCCCGCCGGGCCAGCGGCGACCCCAAAAGTTGGCGACCCGTCCGACTTCTTTTTCGTATGAGAGTTTTCTCACGCACACCGCGGACGGCCGCCGGGCCCCGCCAAGGCCGGCCGAGCCGCACGACACCGTGCCGTGGAACTGTCGATTCGTATGAGAAATTGAGCCGCCGCCGCGGAGGCGCCTCGCCGTGGGGTAATCGCACGATGGCTGACCTGCACGGGACTTCGTCATCGCCTGACGATGGAGAAGGCTCGCTCCTCCCCCCCCCCCTCCCTCACAAGGAACGTCTGCCTGGACCCGCCCCTGACACCTCGCAGCTACACCCCGCGCTCGTAAACGGAACGGGACTTGAAGAGGTGATGTCACCGCCACGCACAGTACTTCTCTCTCTCTCTCTCTCTTCTCACTCTCTGTCTCTGTCTCTCTCCATTTATCTCTCTCTCCCTCTCTCTCCCTCCGCCCGTACAAGTCCTACAGGGGCGGGGGGGGGGGGGGGGGCTTGGCGGTTATATCACCAGGAACAACACCACAATGCAGGCGCGTGCAGTCCGGCGCATAACGCGGCATAAAGGTGCGAAGACGGCGGCAGCGGAGCCGGCAGGGCCGCGCCCAGCTTCCTGCCGCCCGCCGACCCCCCGCGGACCCCCCGCGGACCCCCCGCGGACCACCCCCTTGCGTACGTGCAGGGCCGGCCAGACTGCTGAGACACTGCTGCTTCTGTCTGACTTTAAACACCACGACACCCCGGAGAGCCCGGTGGTACTCGAACCCGCGGACGCGGCTCCCGAGCCCTCTCTCGGCACTTTCACTGAGTCCACACGACACGCACACACACACACACACACACACGCTAGCACACACACACACACTACCTGCTGCGAGGAGGACGACGGCAAGCACGGTGCTCCTCATGGCGCTGGAGACGGGAGGCGATTGGCGTCCGGGATGCTCCTGGTGGCACCGCGGAGTGAGTGTGTCGGCCGGGCCGCCGCCGGCCGCCGCCGGCCGCCGCCACCAGGCGCGCCGCCCCCCTCCCGCTGGAAAGCGGCCGCCCCGCCCGCCCCCCGCCCGCCCCCCGCGGACCCCCGCCGCCCCTACCTCCGCTACCGCCCACCCCACCCGCCGCTGCCACCACCGCCGCTGCACCTGGTGGTGGCGGCCGCGGCAGCTGCGGTGGCAGCGGCGGCAACGATTATTACTCATCCAAACAGATGCCCCCGAAGGGGCATGAAAAAAAGAAAATAAATTTTTTGAAAGGAAACCAGAAATGACAGGCAAAAAAAAAAACACTCATGACGACCACTATTACGTGTGATGTTCGTTGAGAGGTGCGGGTAACAGGCTACGCTTCTCTTTAAACGATGGGCCTCTGGCAAATTGGCTATCTCCTCACTGCATGCACTTTTTATGATCGGTACAGTCGGGATCAAAAACTTTCGCTGGCCGAGCAAAAATAGAGTGCCAACAAGTACCGCGTCACGACCCGGCGTCTGGCGTCTGTTTTCGAAGAGCGGGCGGGATACAGCAGTACAGCAATAGTGCGAAAGCATCCTCAACGACGAGGCGTTCCAGAAATTCGTTTTTCCCTTTCGCGCCTCATTTTATTTCCAATTCGAAAATAGCGTCGTCGGAGCCAGGCAGTGAACTTGACCGTGGCGGGGCCGATGCCGGCGTTGCACGCTAGCCGGGATTATAAACAGCCTCTGGTTTTAGGTCCGCGTATCCTGTCATCCGCGCCCTGCGTCTGCGAGTGTGTGTGTGTGTGTGCGTGTGTGTGTGTGTGTGTGTGTTATTTGTGCCTGTTCCGGCTATTTCACCAGATTTTTTTAAAATTAAAAAAAATGGCTTCATGTAGGTGGAGGCAAAAAAGAACCGTGTCATCCTTGCAGTCGAGCGCCGGGGAGGTAGGCCACGGGCGAGCCTGCGATGCACCGGTGCGTGGCGGGCCTGCCTACCTACCAGGCGCCCGCCACTCGCTGCTGCATTGCTCTACGAACATAATCAACGGAGCACAAATTAAACATTCATTTTTCTTTCTGCTTCTCCCTCTCTCTCTCTCTCTCTCTCTCTCTCTCTCTCTCTCTCTCTCTCTCTAGGGTAAGCAGCGTGCGAATAACCGGTCCTTTGGGTCCTTTTGCTTGTCATCGCGGTGCTTACAGGCAAGGGGGAAGCGAGGGTAGGCCCCGTAGGAGGCCCATAAGCCCCCAAGGGGGGCGGCACGCTTACCAACACCGTGTCACCGCACTCTCTCTCTCTCTCTCTCTCTCTCCGTCGCACCATAGGTGTTCGGTCAGGCAGGTGCGATCGAGAGCAAGAGAGAGAGAGAGAGAGAGAGAGAGAGAGAGAGAGAGAGAGAGAGAGAGAGAGAGAGAGGGAGAGAGAGAGAACACGTAGGACGCGGCCTCTGCTCCGCGCCGCGCGGCGGTGAGGCTAAAGACGACGTTCGCGTCCCGCGGGGACGAGCTAGAACCGCGCAGGTGTGCGGGATTAGAACCGCGGATGCAGCGGTGGAAAGCGGCGGCGAGCCGGAGGCGGAGGAGGAGACTTCTCCAAACCGGGTTACCCGTCAGCCTGCTCTTTCAAAATACTGCCGTATCGGGTTGGCCCGTGCGGGGGGGTGTGTCCCCTCCACCTCTCTCTGTCTCTCTCCCTGTCTCCCTCTCTCTCTCTCCTTCCTCCCCTCTCCTCCCCCTCCCCCTCCTCCCTGGATAGAAGCGCGCGCGTGGGTCATCGCAGTGATGTGACATGTAAAACTTGAAGTGACCTCCCGCCTGGACGCTGGCCAGTTCGGTTTCGCGGCTACCGGGCTGCACATCGTGAGCTGCAGCCGTGTGTGTGTGGGTGAGAGAGAGAGAGAGAGTGGGTGGGAGAGAGGGTGGGAGTGAGATAGGGAGAGGGGGGGATGGAGGCAATGGGGTGAGTAGGGGAAGGAGGGGCGGTCATGGCGCGGCGGCTTCGAAAGTTGTTTCGCGGACGGGGAAGGGAAAGGATGGCACGCTAGATGGGTACAGGCCTCGCGGAACGGGGCTGGCGGCGATAAGGCCGTGGTCAACGCCGAGTCTATCGGTCAATAATCCGATAAATATATCTATTTATTTTTTAGAATCATTTTTTTTACGTTATTTAATTTTTTGATGATATGAGTGACCCGCTTCGAGCAATGCAAATGATCGACGTGCACAAAGTCTCTCTCTTTTCTCGGAAAAAAAAATTCTTCCATACCCGCAGCGGGATTCGAACCCGTGACTTCTCGTCCTTTCTCACATAGCGGCCCTGCAAATCTCATTAACTCCTTGCATCTGTTGCGGAGAGAGGGAGAGAGAGAGGCGCGTGCCTCGCCAAAAATCCTGATCTTAATTAAAAGTAAGCTAAATGAGGTAAACTGTAGGCGAGATGGAGGAAGAGAGAGAGAGACAGACAGAGAGAGAAGGAGAGAGAGAGAGAAACAGAGAGATAAGTGCAGCTGCCATCTTGGCTCGTGCGGCTCACCACCCGTTTAGTCCTCCTTTTCGGGTGCTTTTCGCCGCCGTCCGCTCCCGGGGGAGGGGGGAGGGGGCGGTTGCCTGGGCTGCCTGAGCTGCCATGTAATTCATTAATGTAATTTGTACGTGGGCGCGGCGCTGGTGGCCGCGGTGCTGGCCGCGGTGGTGGCCGCGGCGCTGGCCGCGCGGGCCGCGTGCCGCGGGGTTGACCTTGGCCACCTCGCGCTGACCGGCTCCGACCACCAGCGGCGCGGCCCTTCGAGAGATCGAAAACAGGACCGCTCTCGATCCTATCGGCCCCGCGCCGACTTTACAAGCCCATTCCCGACGGTGTGCCAACCGAGGCGTTTGTTTTTCCAAACGAGCGTCGTCGCCCAGCAGCGCGCTTCTTGCTTTCGGAGGGAAAGTAAAAGCGGCCGGGGTTCAAATACTGTGCAGTGCGGGGGTTTTAGTGAGTTATGGGTTGTCGTCTGCGCCGAAGAGTTCTTCACGAGTAATGCAAGAGTGGGTAGTTTGTATGAAAAATATAGTTTTCGCCCCTCTAAAATTACAGGAGAAACCGCCGCATTTAGAATATTCCAGTGTGGTCCTTTCCGTCGTGCATTGTTTCGGGGCGTGAGGTGCGCCACGCTTCGCCCACACCGACTGGGGGATTCGTTTTGGACGGACTTGAACAAGGCGAAGCCCGTGCGCGCGGCGCGGCTGTTGTCCTTCTCGACCCAAGCGAGACAATGTACCACGTGCTCAGCCCTTGGGGAGGGGGGGGGGGAGGTAGCATCCCATGAGCCTATGCTCTCACTAGCCTTGCGCTGTGCTGCGGGTTAATCCGCGCAAATTAAAATCTTAACGCGTGTGAAAAACACAACAGCGTCCGCTGTACGAACTTGAAACACTGTTGAATGGACATACTCAATGCACGACGCCCGACAATATATTTTTTTTAGCAGGATTTAGAAAATACTTCAATCAGAAGGTATTCCAACAGGTTTTTTTTTTTTTAAATATCAGAGGAAGACCCCGCCGCGCACAGCCGCTGCCGTAAAAAAAACCTGAATCATACAAAAGAAAAATGTTGACAGGGTCTCATAATAGCAGAAGGCGCCCCGGGAGCCGTCATGACCACTAACCTCTTGGTGACGCAACCGGGCCCGAAAATACGGCCGGGGCAACCCACACGGGCACGGCGCCCCACCGCCGCCCTAGTGGACTGTGATCTGCGGTCAGCCCGGCTGGCAACAGCCGCTCTCAAAGGACTCATCTTCACTCCTTGTTTTTTTTTTTTTTGTATCTGGCTTTGGAGGAGATGTACCAGAAAGTGAGAGAGATTCTCAAAACCACGGTATAATCACATAAATATTTTTTTTAAAAAATACATGTATAGCGCCTCACTCAGTTTGATGACATTTTTCAACAGATTTGCTCCGGTGTTCGACCCTTGGAGACCTCTACGCGCGGGCGAGCCGAGAGCGCCTGCCGAGTAGGCAACCGTGTGTCGCGTGCCCGCCCGCGGGCGTGCCTACCGCTCGGGGGCCCCCAGCGTACGCCACAGCCCGTCCTCGCGTTGCCTACCCTCCAGGTGGCACGGCCGGGTTGCCTATCCTGTAAGCGGGTCAGCGGCGCAGCGGCGCAGCGGCGGCGGCATACGGCCCGCGCAGCCCCCCCTGTTCCTGAAATCGTCGCGGTGGCGCAACTGGCAGCGTAACTGGCAGCGGCCCGGGCGGGGAGTTGCGTGGGTTCGAGTACCGGCCGCGCCGCCCTCCAGCACGCTGTCGCAATTTGTTTGCATATCTAGGCTCTGCTGCGGTGTGGCGACCGACTGTGGGTCGCGGCGTGTGCGGGTTACACGGGTTAGCGGCCGGCGGCGGCGGCGGCGGCCAGGCAAACAACAACAACAACAACAACAAGAGCAGGCCGGCCGAAGGCAGCGGTCACGTCGGCTCTATGGTTTATCTCCGTCGCTCCCAGGTCGGCCACGACGATTAAGACCGGAGAGAGAGAGAGAGAGAGAGAGAGAGAGAGAGAGAGAGAGAGGGGGGGGGGGGGCGTTTGTGTCTGGCTGGGAACACGCGGCCCCGGGGGGGGACACAATACAGAGCTTGGGAGGTGGGAGGGCCGCATTGTCCCTGTCGAGTAATGACCCCGGCGCCGTGCGTGCAATGCCATTTAAAAAGCTGGCGCGCCCAATCACATCAGCGCGGCCGGCATGCAAACAGCGCGGCCGCGGGGGGCTCTGCAGCCGTCGCGGGTTCGAGTACCGCTGAGAGTTTCCGATTTTCAGACACCACACTTATTTTTTTTCTTCTTCCTGCTGTAACAACAAGCATGCCCGCCGGCCGGAGCATCAAAGTCGTGACACAATGTCGGCCGCTTTCCGTCTCCTTCGGCGGCGGCGGCGGCGTGACTTTTCCTTTCATATCACAACCACATCATCGTGCGAGTCGCCGTCGTGACTCAACCCCCTCAAAGTGCGCTCACAACTGGGACCATATTTTCGGTTTCCGTGAGCGGGGCTCGTTCCGGGGAGCACACACACACACACACACACACACACACACATTGTAATTGATGACGTTGGAATGTCGGAAGATTGTTGAACTTGGGACCAAGAGCGAACGACGTAGTCGTGATGCAAGGCGGGAGGGGAGGAGCGAAGGGGGTGGGCTGTGGCGGGGGGGGGGGGGGGGGGGCGGCGCGGGCCCGTTCTGGCGTTACGTAAAGACCGCTGAGAGATGACATTTCTACGGGGGGTGCCCCTCCCCCCCCCCATCACCCCCTGCTGACACTTCTTCCTTCACACCTTGTGTACGCCGAGAGAGTGCCGCCTGAAACTAAAAGAACACACACACACACACACACACACGTGCGCGCGACTCGAGGCGGGAGAAATAAAAGTGAAAAACAGTAGCATATTTTAAAGAACGCGTCACTTTTTTTTCTTCCGCGTATTGTCCGATCGGTCCTGCATTGATACGATATCGGTTCGATATCCGTTCGCGCAAGCCGCCGCTGCGACGCGGCGTTTATTGGCGAAAGTCGATATCCCTTTCACAAGACGGCGAGCGGGCGGCGGCGGTGGCTGGCGGGTCCGCGGGACCAGCCAGGGGGGCCACCGGAGGCTGGGCCAGGCCGGGGGTCGGGCCGTACGCTGGCTCGCTCTGGAAGCAGGCCGGAGCCGGCGGGTACTTCTCCGCCGCAGCAGAGGCCTCCGGGATGCGGCGGCCCGCCGACAGATGGCGCCACTCGCGGCTCCGGCCGCCGGCCGCCGCCGACCCCGCCGCGTGGGGTATCGCCGCGCAGAAACTTGCAGAAACGGTGCGGACCCGCCAGGACTCTGCACACGGCCAGCGTTCGCGGCCCAGCAGGGAACCACACCCTCTCAATCTCTCTAACTTATTTTTTTGGAAAGTACCCGCAGTTTATTTCCCCTCCTATAATTTATGCAGCCTGCAGCCTAGGCAATTTTTAAAATTTGGACAAACAATTACATATATTTTGAATGTTTTTTTTTGTAGGAGGGGGGAGGAGAGTTAGGCCCTTTCCGGAGACAGGAAACCCTCAGCGCTGTTGGTTGTAGTGATCGCAATACTGTTGAGCCGGCGACATGCGGCGTGTGTCGTGGTGGAGGGTATGGGAATGCGTGGCATGTGTGTGAGAGGGAGAAAGAGAGAGAGAGTGAGAGAAAGAAGAGACCGAAGGAGAGAAAGAGGAAGAGAGAGAGAGAGAGAGGGAGGGAGAGAGAGGGGGGATGGGGGGATCGAATGCCAAGGCCCTCTTACATCGTCTCCCGGCCGGCCAGGCGCGGCGAGCAGGGTTCCCGGGGGACGGGGCCCCGCCGGGGCCGCCGGTCCAGCCCAGAGAGCGACTAACCAACTTCGCAAGATAAGCTAATAGGTTCGGGGCTTGTGAGCGCGCGACAGCATAAACCAGCCGCCTCTCTCTCTCTCTCTCTCTCTCTCTCTCTCTCTCTCTCTCTCTCTCTCTCTCTCTCTCTCTCTCTCTCTCTCTCTTTCTCTCTCGCACGCGGCCCATCTCCGCGGCGGGGGCGACGAGGACAGAGAGCAGCGCAGCGAATGGAGCCGCCGCCGCTGCTGCTGCTGTTGTTGTCCTGCTCGCACCCGCGCGGCGGCCGGCCCTCCACCGTGCGTGCGAGCAGGACGGGCATACGGGTGCTGTCCGGGCGGATTAATTCGCGGCCGCACCTGTTAATCTCCCAGCCGCCGCCATTCACCGCGTCGGACGGCTCGGTGCGCGCCTCGCCGCGCCGCTAATTTCTCATACAGCCCGAGCCGCCGGTGCACTACTGGATGCGCCACCGTGTGACAGTTTTGGCGGTAGTGTTTAAACTTCCAGATGAAACACGGCAATTTCCATAAACTGTTTGAAAAAAAATTATACGTACTGTTGGAGAAAGAGCAGTTTAAAAATGGCAAGTCCATCGATTCGCAAATGGCAAATCTTTCTTTTTGGTCTGACTCTTGTTTTAAAAACTGGATCTTTTTTTTTAGGGTTGGCCAGCACTTGCTGCTGGTTGCTTACCCTAATAGTGCACTATTTAAAAAAAAATGTTTAAACGGCCAAGGAACTTTATTCCAGTCATGAGCAAAGAGGATGCTCTATTTTCGTGAGACTAGAGACAGCAAGCAACATAAATAAAACATTTCGCAAGGCGATTTTCGTTGCCTGCTCGTGTTCCTCGGCTCCAAAAGCGACAGGGCTCCGGGTCCTCGCCCAGGACCTCAGGACCTCCAGGACGTCCTCCGGGCCTGTTCCTCCGGCAGTGGGATGTCCCGGGATGTCCCGGGATGTCCCGGGCGCGCAGACATGTCTCACTCGGGCATGGCGAGCACGTCTCGCTATGCGCTCTTCTTCCCGATTGATGTCGTATAAGCAGTACATACATTACACGCACCACGCGGCCCGCTCCAGCTCCAGCTCGAGTCCCAAGGCGAGCCTTGTCCCTGCGGCTTTTCCCTCTCCGCTGCTCCGACCCCAGCTCTGGATCGTCGGCCCCCCCGCGGACCCCCGGCCGATTTATCGCTTGCGCCCTGTCATGGCTGCGTCAAATTAAGACTCATAACCGCGAGGAACCTAAAAAAAAGAAAAGGAAAAAAAAAGTCCTTTCCTGCTCCCGTGCGCGGGTCCAGCTGCGGCGGCAGTTACTCCTCGCAGTGGGACGAGACGCCACCGCCGCCCACTTCGGGAGCGCAAAGAGTCATTACTAGGACAAGTACGTCGCGGAGCGGTAGCGGATACCCGCCTTCCCACCCCTCCCTAACCAACGAGGCGAGCAAGGCCGCCCTCTCCTTCCCTCCGCGCAACGTTCGTCAACGAAATCACAAACCCAATCCATTCATTCATACAAGGAAACGGGGCCCGAAGTTCATAACGCGAAGGCCCGAAGTTCATAACGCGAAGCAGCGACTTCCTTCCACGCTCTCGGTGGGGTCCGCCGACGATACTCCTATCTACCTTGAGTTAAATGTGGTCATGAACGAGTGGAAACTCTCGGAGACATTTTAATCTGTACTACTCTGCAACAAATCTTCCTTTTCTTTTTTTTTCTTTTTTCGTTTTTCCAGCGCGAATCTTTTTGTCTTATTTTTATGACGGGTGTTACCCGGTCGCACGTCGCCTGCTGCGCTGCAGTTGCTGTCGCTGCTCTGTCACTCTCTCTCTCTCTCTCTCTCTCTCTCTCTCTCTCTCTCTCTCTCTCTCTCTCTCACCCCTCCGGGACGACCCACGACGAGAGCAAGAGAGAGAGAGAGAGAGAGAGAGCACTAGGTACGCACAGCTCGGAGTCACCCTACAGGACGACGCCTGGCGACGCGCGGGGTCAAGCCAAGAAGTCTCTCGGATGCCCCCGCCGGGGGACCCGCCGAGATCCCCGCTGCGCCGCTGCGTGTCTGCCGCCGTGCGAGGTACGGCGCGGTCTTTAACGACGGGTACCCTCACCTGCCTCTTCATCTCCAGGAGCTTACTGGCCACCGCCGGCCGCCGCCGCTGGAGGCCGCCGCCGCTGGAGGCCGCCGCCGACGGTCACCGGAGGCTGACACCTGGCCGTCGACGTCCTCCCGGCCAGGACGGGCGACCTCTGCAGCTAAAGCTGCCGCGTCGGGGGGAAAAGGTGTCCGAGAGATTTCCGAAGATCATCTCCGTATCGTGCGTGTCCAACCTACGCCACCCGACGGAGAGAGGTAGAGAGAGAGAGGCAGGTAGAGAGAGAGAGAGAGAGAGAGAGAGAGAGAGAGAGAGAGAGAGAGAGAGAGAGGACCACTGGTCAGTGTGGACAGTACTACAGAGACACACGGCGAGTGCCAAAACGAAAGGCGCGCCGCGCGAGAGTACACAGAATGAGAGAATAATCCTGATTGTGACTCATTGAGAATGACGCCGGCCATACATTATTCTTATTTTCGGGCTGCCAGAGAGCCTGACACGCGCACGGCACACTCACGCACACACACACACACGCACACACACCTTCGGTGGAGTCCGGGGACGGCTCGCGTGACGTCACCACTTTGGACTGAGCGAAGATGCGCGCACCCAAAGCGGTCAAAAAATGACCCCGGGGTTTAAAAAAAAAATCAAAATCTGCGCCAAGGAGTCTGAGTCGGTTGGTTTCGAACGAGCCCGCCGCGTGTTCGCCCCGCCCTTCAAAAGGAGATCCCGGGGGCGAAGACGTGTCAACCCCTCGTCTGCCAGTGTGCGGGTAATGAAAAGGGGCGAAACCGTCCGAAACGCAATGTGGCTCCACTGGGCGGCTCCCAGCCACGACAAGGTAATTAAAATATTTGCTCGATATGAGTCAGCCAATATTGCTGTTTTTTTGCCTCCCTATTTTTTTTCGGAATTTTTCTTTGAGTCTTTCCAATTTTGCTTCTGACTTCTCTTTGACTTTCCCTGACTTTTCGTCTTTTTTTAAAAAAAAAAATTCAGGGCGCACACATTGATTTTGTCTGAGTGAGTGAATGGGCGCTGGGAGCTGAGCAGGGCAAGAAGGCAGGAAGGCAGGGGGGGAAACTTATTGCCTGCGATGCGCGGGATCGCCCCGCTGTCCATCACGCTCTACAAACTTGTGCTCGCTTTCAATTAGCATAATAGGGGCGGCCAGCCAGGACTGGGGAATCCCTCGGGCCGGCCGAGGACCCCCGGAGGACCCTATGATTAATCGCAGGCTCTGTGCCGGGGGAAAAAGGTAATCACAGGGGATGAATCAATTTCAATTTGCGCGTCGAGGGTGGTAAGAGCAGTTTTAATCTGAAAGTGCGCGGGCTATTTTTTTTTTTTAGCGACCAGCTGATTTTGTTGTCGTGACGTTCGCGAGTGATTCACTACAGTTTTGATCAGTACGTGGACAAGATAAAAGCCGACTAAGACAGGGAAAAAAATGTCTGCTAGATTTTATTTTATTTCAGTTTTTTTTCTACGTCGCGCCTCCGCGGTTTTAGAGCGGCGACCCACCAATCCATTAGCATCTTACATGTATACAGGGATAAGAGAAAAACGTCTCCGCTTAAAATGTAGCTCCTCACGCACGTTCGCAGGGGAGGCGCGCAACGCCGTGCAACGATGCAACGGCTGCTTTTTTTTTTGTCTGCAACGGCAGTCATATTATCGCTCCAGTTCATGAGCTGACAAAGTGAAAAGTGCCGCCACTGACGCGAGCGGTTCCGACAGCGGCTTGTCTGCTGGGAGTAAAACACCTTCTCGGTGGCAACCGCGGGCCGCGCCTCACGTAGGAGGAGGGGCCTGCCTCCGGGAAGGCAGAAACGCTGATTTTATAATCCGGGCTGCGCTGCATGATTCGAGTCCCGGAGCCCCCGCAGCCCCGCCAGCCCGGCCCCGCGCTCGTTAGCTAGTTATGAAATTCCGTCCACCCACCCACAAGTCGTGGACTCATCAAGCAGCAGAAGGCCCGGCCCCGCGGCCATGCACAGTTTTTGAGTGAATCGTTCCGTCTTACCGGCGGGACGCGCGGCGCGCGAGAATTAAAACGTTCGAACATGAATCATTTCCCGCCGTCTAGAGTCCGAATAGAGATGTCCATAACGAGGTCCCGCAGCCACGTGTGAGGACAGTCGCGCAAAGTGGCGAACGTAGGAGGGCAGTGGCCAGCCGTAGGCTGGTGGGCACCCCTGCCAATACCGCGATATATTTTCCGTATATCCTAGAGTACCCTATCCGGCGGTATTTCTCCGCCGCCGACGGCCTGCGCGCTCAACACATTATAAACAATTCCCAGGGACCGAGAAGCACTGAACCTTTATCAGTCACGCGGGACGCCGTTTCCCCGATAGATCCGCGGGGCCGTATCTCACGGGAACGGTATCGAGTCCCCGAATACGGGCGGCCGGACGGGGCCGTGTCGGCGGTGTTGACTTATGGTAAATTTTAATCAGCACAGTCTGTCCACCCTGGCAGCGGCAGCGGCGGCAGCGGCATCAGTACGAACCGCCGATAAATCTTGTTCCGCGCAGGTTCTACTCCCTGCCTGTCCGCGCGGACCCCGCGCTATCCGCACTCTGCGTTATTCGCAGTTGCGAGCCTCTATTCGCAGCCAGCGCGGCGACACTATCGCCCACCCCAGTAATACGCCTAATTAATAGGGGCGGTTTCTAATTAGATTCGCCGCTCTGGCGGCCCCAGCAATCGGAGCAGCCGACGGCGTCGGCATCGAGGAGCAGCAGGAGGCGAGCGGTCGGAAAGCGGTCTAGTTTGCGCGACTGTACACAGTTGGCTTCAATATTCGCGATTTTTTGTGAGGGGAGTGGGAGGGGGACGCACGTGAATGGTGTGTGTGTGTGTGTGTGTGTCGAAGAGATTGTGCTAAATGAAACCCAACAGCGGTCACGCACCGCACAGACAGCGTGGAGATGTTTATTGTGCTCCGATTGTTTTATCCGGAAAAAATAAAAAATAAAACAGATTCGGTGTTTGTTTGAATTTGCCGCGCGGCGGGCGACGAGCGACGACGACGCTTCCGGAAAAGGCACATTATAATGCTGCTGTGCCTTCTTCGTTTTAATGCTTTCTTTCTTCTTTCCTCGCGGCGAGACCAGGAAAGTCGTTTAGCGGCGGCGGCGGCGGCGGTGGCCGGCGCGCGCGTGCCAGAAGGAGTCGTACGTCAAATCTTTCTCAATTTGCCGCGACAGCCACACTCTCTCACACACACACACGGACACACACACACACACGCACGCACTGGTTCTAGACAGTGAATCACTCTGCATCGTCTGCTATGCGTATGATCAGCGGGCCATCGCGAAGAGTCCGCGTAAATAATTTCCTGCAGTCTGAGTGACAATACAACGATAACCACTCTAACGCCGGAAACAACACACACACAGACACACACAAACGAAAGCGTCCCTGTTCCTCAGATAACATGCGAGGGAGGTCCGGGGCGTCACAGACACACACACACACACGCGCGGATCAGGAACACAAAAAATAACATGTGTTGCACTTTTTGGGGTGACCCCGAACAACGGCTGCATTTCGGCCGGGCCCCGGCCGCCCCTCTGTTGGCAGAGAGGCGCTGCGTCTGCTGTGTTTTCTTCTTCCTGAGGCGCCTGATGGGTAGGCAAGATGTATGAGCTCCATGCACGGGTGCCGTGCGGGTTGGCCTACCCCAGTGGTCACAGGCGCTATGCTTAGTCACGGTAGAAAAAATATTTCTGTGTGACTTCTGGAAAAGCTTTCCAGGTGATTTTGTTTTGTTGGGTGTGTCTGCGGCGATCCGAGCGTCGTGAAACGGTGCAAAAAGTGAACGCAAATCAATTATTTCGGGTCTGGGAGACGGGCGACGTCTCCCACGGCGCTGCCCGCGCGACAGCCCGGGCGGGCGGCTACTTCTATAAATTTTGGGACCGTCGTGCGCGATCGGCCCCGCCAAAGCCCACGCCCACGTCCCGAACTACAGGGAAAGTGGGAGGCGGCAGAGATGTGCCAATGTGAGCGTGGATGTGACGTACCCGGTCAACGACCCCCCCCCCCCCCCCCCCTCTCTCAAATTTTTGTTACGATCTCTATGAGACGGTCACATTTTACTTCTTCGGCTGCAAAAAGGCAACTCACGGACACACAAAAAAAATCAGTGCGACTCAAAGTGTGCGTTTTCGTTTTTTTTTTTTTTTCAAATATCGCACGCTCGCTGCACAACCGTAATCTAATCGTTGCCAAACCGCAACAAAAGTGCAGAGTCCATTCAAACAAGCGTACCACCAAAAAAAAATAAGTATGAAAAATCGGGAGGCCACCCCCCGCGGGCGTGCCCCACTGCATGCTACCGTTTGGGTTTTTTTCGCGCCGCCGTATCGAACGCGTGTCCGGGGCGGCGGTGGGTCGGTGGGTGTGTGGCCCCCGCCTCTCTATGTCATAATTTCGGTGACGTGCACCGCGCAGTTTGCGAGTCGCACCGGACTCTCCGGCAGCCTCCACAAAGCTCCGGCTCCAGCTCCAGCCCCGGCTCCAGCCCCGGCTCCAGCCGCTCCAGGCTCCAGGCCTTCGGGACGCCCCACGGTGACATATGATAATAATGTGAACGGCCAGCGGGCTGCAGCGGGTCGGCGCGGCGGCGGCGTGTGGAAAGCACACGCAGTCTCACACTGTTAAAAAACAACGTAATTTTAAAAATTGCTGCTCTGGAAATGGTTAAAGCTATTTGAGCACAACATGAAAAACTGTTTTAAAATGGCAGGTGATCGATGGTTCGCAATTCTGAACCTAACGATATGCCCTTTACGTGGATGACGCCGTGCTGTAAATCCGAGGCTTGAGACCACGAGGCGCGTCGCCTGTCGGCGTCCCAGTGCGGTAGCAGACGACGCTAGCAGACGACGCCGCGGAGCAGCGCGAAGAGGTTAGGAAGGCCCCGCGTCCCGTTATACAAAGGCCGTGACCACCGTCCCACCTACCCCCCGCGAACACCGCCGTCAGGGAGATACGGCGGTGTGGCCGCGGCATCCCATGGCGGCTCATGGCAGAGCACCGGCACGCAAATTCTAATCCGATTCCGGCGGCCGCACCTTTGTGACCCGTATGGCACCGGCCGGCACAGCCGCCGCCGCCCGTGTGCGCCACTTCTCGGAAACGGAGACACACACACACACTCACACAATCATGTATATATATGTATACACACACAGAGTTCGGACACGCGTCACCAGAGTTTCCCCGCGTTCCCTTTCTTCCGTGTCACACCTCGTCCTTTTTTTTTGTCGCATCCTTTAAAAAAGTTGGATGAATGAGCGAAGACAGTTTGTGGTCGACTCAGGTATTTCGCAGGAGAGTCAGGTTGGTTTCCAAAAAAAAAAACGACAAAAAATACCGATTGCCCTTAATTTAAAAAAATCAATTAAAATCGATGCAAGAAAACGGGTGGTTGCCTGTGAAAAAAAAAAGAATTTTTTGACAAAGAACGTTAATATAGAGAATTTTCAGGTCGTCACTCGGCCTCTTCTCTCTGTCTCCCACCCCCCTCCCTCCCTCTCTCTCTCTCTCTCTCTCTCTCTCTCTCTCTCTCTCTCACCGTCGCACCCGCTCGCCGGCCCGGCGCGTCCTCCGCTAATCGGGCGTCCATTAGCGGGAGAGGCGGCCGGCAGTCGGCGTCGATAATGTCGTGTATGATTCGGGCGTGCTTTATGAGAGGGCCCCTCGCCGCGACAACTTATAATTGACACGTGTGGGCCACACACGCACGCACGGCGCCACACGCACGGCGCCGCACGAGGTTCGGTTACCCCGTCCGGTCCGCGCCGCCGAAACTGAACCAGAACACGACAGCGAGGCGCGCGGCGGCCCCGCTAGGCCGCCAGTGAGAGAGATACGCGCTCCGTCCTCCCGAAACTGTCGCGACCAACTAAGTCATCCCCAGGAGTCCCGTTCCCGGCCGTTCCGGAGGAAGGAAAGACGGAAAGAAAAACGTTTCGAAAACTAATGTGATTTTGCTGTTGTTCGATGTATCGACTCATTTGAATGCCGACCTCGATAGGTGAAAGTGCAGAGAGGAATGAATCAGGATGTCATTGCTAAAATATTTATCAGCATATAAAAAGCAGATGTAAAAAAAACTACGTGTACACAGAAAAAAAATTGTCGTAGAACTTGATAATATCGACTAAAAGATTGTCATTGTACCGACTTGATAAATCAAGTTATTTATTTTATTGTTATATACCGGTGACACACACACACTCTCTCTCTCTCTCTCTCTCTCTCTCTCTCTCTCTCTCTCTCTCTCCTGCACGCCCGTGACGCCTTTTCCTCCCCCGTGCCATTTATCATACCCTCGGCGCCCGCGCGAAGCATCTCGGGCGAAATCTGCCGACATCGCAAAATAGTTTTACAGCGACGCTCGGCCGCTCGTGTTTTCATTTCTTTTCGTCTCTGCCATGTACGCCCCGCATCCCCCGTGCGCGGGTCGTCCCTCGGTGAAACAAGAGAGCGGTGTTGTTGTTGTTGTTGTTGCTGCTGCCGCCGCCGCCGCCGTTGCTAGATGTGGGGTTAGCATGCACGTGGCTGATCGGAGAATGAGAAGCGATGCGTTTTTGTTTTGCAGACTTCCACCGGCGTGTATGTATTTCAATACGCCGGCGCCGAGCCCCCCCGCTGCTGGCCGCCCGGCTGCTGCATTCTTCATTGTGGGGACTCGAGGAATGAGAGAGCGCGCTCCAGGGAAAATCCAGGGAAACGGCGGGAAATTGAAGGGAGGTGAAGGAGGAGAGGCAAAGAGCAACGCGTGGTAAACGTCACCTTTTCGTTTGTGTTTTGGTTTCCTTTTTCTCCGCTCGGAGGGTTGGCAGCGCTAGCCGCGCTGCCGGCGTCACTGCCCGCCGTCACGCTTCCTGACAGGCCGGCCAACCTCCGCGCGCGCGGGGTAACTGATGTCGACCCCGGCCGATAATTTTTGACGGGACAAACCCATGCACTCGCACCTAACGAAGCGAGCAGCTCTCATGTGCAGGTGTGTGTGTGTGCGTGTGAGTGTGTGTTAGTCAGCAGCACGGGTGTACTCCGGTTGTACTCTTTTCGTTTATTCGTGGCGTTTATTCGCGAGGATGAGCGAAGCCACACGGCCCAGCATCACTCTGGCAGCCACCCGGAAGTCTCAAGTGACTCATCAGATGGGTATCCGCGCCCGATGTAGACCCCCCCCCCCCCCCCCCAATCTCCGGGAAAATGTAAGGGGTAGACAGATACACAGGATTGATGTAAGTGTTGTTACAAGTTATGTGTACGCTAGACTTATTTAAAATCTAATTTTAAGAATAAAAAAATCGATTTTGTCCTGGTGTCAACTTGTTCCCTGAGCACTTCAATCCACTTTTCCTTTCCGGAAGGTCCGGCTACATCTCTACTCCCTGGCGTTATGGACTCTTGGAAATGTTGCAGCGCGCCTGTTGGGCCTGTGGCTGCGGCGTAGAGCCCTGGCGGCCCCCCCGCTGGGACGACTCTCCGCGGAGTCCTCGACGGCCAGGGTAGCGAGGCGGCCGTCGTCCTCCGTAGAGTCCATGTCTCCCCGCCATTACCCCGTGTGCGCCGCAGTCTTTAGCTCACCCTCTGGCATCCCGGGATACTTTTCGGACGTCGGTCTGTCTGTCCGTCCGTCTGTCTGTCTGTCTGTCTGTCTGTCTGCACGTCGGCGTGCACCGACCGGCTGCAAGGGGGTCAGACGGAGCCGCTGCTGACGTCACGGGGCAACGCGTTAAGGCTGCCGAAAAACGGTTGCCGCCTGCAGCGACCGCGCCCCCCCCCCCCCCCCCCCTCACCGCAGCTGCATGTGCGAGGCCCCGTGCGAACCGTCATAATTGCAGACGCTCAAATTTGCAATTTTAATGGTTGATCACTGCGAAGGATCCTCTCATAATATGCACTTTTGACAAGCGTCGAGAACACACAAAAAAAAAGTGTTTCTGAAAAAAAAGACGGGGGAAAAATGTAGTTGGATGTACTTTGCGTGGCTCCGCTGGCTCCCATGCTGCCGCGGTTCTGACATCTTCCGCACGAGTGCCTTACCTTGGGGTAGTCCCGCCTGACGTACGCCACGGAGCGCTGCGTTCCGCCTCTCCTCCCTTTGAGTTAATCTGTCAGTCAGCGCTCAGACGCGCCCCGGCCCAGCCCCCCCCCCTCTCGTCACCTCAGCAAATCACACATTAAATGCCTCCATTACAAACATAATTATCGTGATTATTTTACTGTTTTTCGACTCGCTTTTTTTTTTCGGACCCGAAACAGCGCCGCCGTGGCCCCGTGTCCGTCACGTGTCCGCGGTGTTGGCTCACGTGACGATGATGGATCGAGCCGGGCGGCCCCCAATTCTGACACCACTGACACGCAAATGATGAGCTCTTGTTTCGGTCTGGGCCCCCTCGAACCTGAGCGGCTGCCCCGCCGCCCCGATGCAAGATGTGCAGCTCCACAGTGACATTCCGCGAAGGGGGAGGTACACAATTTAATACAAAATTCACTCTAAAACTGTAACATTTAACAGCACCAAAATTCACATCCCCTCCATATTCCGCTCTAAAAAC
The DNA here is from genome assembly GCA_026979955.1 of Megalurothrips usitatus. Taxonomy (NCBI): domain Eukaryota; kingdom Metazoa; phylum Arthropoda; class Insecta; order Thysanoptera; family Thripidae; genus Megalurothrips; species Megalurothrips usitatus. Next base: position 6,707,985 of record CM049605.1, read on the forward strand.
TCACCAGAACTCGCAAAAAAAACCTAAAATCGTTGGGAATAGCGGTTTTTCAGGTCTTTTCAGGATCTCCTCGCACAGAGGCAGTGCGCGCCGCCGCCTCCCCTTTTAACACGCACTCTTCGCACTTTGCTCGCAGGAATTAACACCGCCTTCGTCAAACGCAATTAAAGCTCCGAAATCGTTATTCAGATTGGCGGCGGTGCCGGGCGCTCACCGTAAACCAACCCTCTCGCCCGCCTTCGCTATCACTGCGTTTTTATCACGGATTTATTCGGCCGGCTCCGCGCGGACCGAGTGACAATGCGCGAGTTATAAACGCGATTCCCAACTTGTAAACACGCTGTGATAAGCGGGAGAGAGACGGCGCCATCCGGGCCGGCCGGCCGAGGGAGAGAGAGAGAGGCTGAGACAGTTGAGGTGCGCTGCGCGGCTCCCCGGGGCCGGCGCCACGACGATTGGGGCGCATCGCCGGGGACGATTGGCCTCGGGATCCGTCCCGCGCAAAACACAACTACGATGTTTAATTACTCGCGAAATAATTACACGACGCGTTAACGGCGGTTAGTGGCCGCGGTTACACCGCCGGCCGGCCGGCCTCATATCATCGCCAGGGCTAAACCACGTGGCCGAATAATAACCAATCAGTGACACTCCCTGCGGAATGCATGCATGCACGCACGCCGCGGCGCAGGGCTGCGGGATTGCTTCTCTCAATACAACCCCTCCCTATTTTTATTTATTACTGTTCGCTAGTTTTCCTTCTTTTTGTGTCTCTCACTAAACGTCTCTTCCTCTTTTTTTTTCTTCGTCTCGTTTTTCTGCATCGATATTTCCCCTCTAATCCAACGGCAGCCTCGGCGCTGCAATGAGGATAATATTATCCTTGTGTTTGATGTATAGCGGCCGACTAACCTATCATCCATCACCCGCACGTGACAAAGTATAATTTTTACCAAGCAGGCGTCGCACGACTTAATCCCTATCGCCTCTCTCTCTCTCTCTCTCTCACACACACACACACACACACACACACACACTCACTCCCTTTCCAGCACGCCGCCGCCGCCGCCGCCAACCCCGCACAAACTGGGGCTGCAGGGTGGGGGAAAAAAAACGCCGTAACTGTACGAATTTCTCATACGAGAGCGCCTCGCCTCCGATCGGACGTTTGTCTTTTGGCGAAGCGAAGGCGTACCAACATTACGCGGCGTACGTGCCAAGTCGGTCCGTATTGTCTTGTCGGACAAGGCATGCCGCCGCCGGCCGCCGCCGGTCCCCGAGGCGCGCGCAGTCCTGCCAACCCGGCGGCGGCGGCGCGGAGAAATATACGCAGAGCAGGTGTGCGCATCCTGCGGCCCCGCGGTGTATGAGAAATTCTCCGGCGCTCTGTCGGCGTTCGGAGGCAGTTGTAAGTGGGGCAGAGCCGCGGCAGAGCCGGACAGAGAGCATTTGTAAAGCCACGACGGGGGGCGGGGCCGCTGACGTCACACATACACACACACACACACACACACGTCGCACGGAATTCGTCTCCGGTATTTGAACCCACGGCCGGCCGCTACGTGCGCAATCGGCAGGTGCATGATTCACGGGGGGTAATGAGCTGCCGATAAGGCGCGTATGCACGCAGGCAGACTCTTTCTGTCAATAATGAGTGCTCTTGCGAAATCTTCCACCACCCCCGCGCGCCGCGCACCGCAGTCAGCCGCCGGGGGGAGAGAGAGAGAGAGAGAGAGAGAGAGAGAGAGACGTTGGGGAGGAAGAGAGTGCGCCGCCTCTACAGAGCACGTGCAATGACAGGGCGGTGACTAAGACACCCGGATGGTGGCTGAAGAAGAGGGCGGTGGCTGCGAGGAGACAAGTTTCAGAACTAGTATTTCATGTTCAGTTATTTTTTTAAATTAATTTTAAAATATTGTATTTTGAGTTCTGGATTCTGTATTTTTTGTGGATTTGTTGTGGGTGGGGGGACGCGGATGTGTTTGCTGGCGGGGCTCCCGCCGGACATGGCGCACGTGTGAAAACGCCTGTAAGCCGGGGAGTCATGTCGCTATCGGCGGCCTCTGACGGGGACCTCTGACGGGGACCTCTGACGGGGAGGTCGGTGGGGGGCGGCCGTCATCTAACGAGCGGCCCGCGATAGCCCCGCAATCGAGCTCCCCCAGGGCGGCGCGGCGGCGGCACGGGGCGCCAGCGAGTCGCCCACGCGATAAGTGTCGCAGTGTCGCGGATGCGAAAAGGAGAGAGACAGAGAGAGACACAGAGAGACAGAGGGAGAGAGATATACTTCCAAAATTTCTGATATGTCATCCTTCGCCTTCCTGAGCAAAATCATTTTCCAGCTTAACATTCTGATACGAAAATAGATGCATAAAAATATCATTGAAAATCCACAGCTCTTTCTCAGGCCGTCAACAACGTTTTCATCTCTGGTTTCACTGTCTGTCTCAGCCGAGTGCGAGCCGTGTCGGATAGTTTTCAAAACAGTGGCAAACTGGGATCGGATCACGGCGGCCAACAGATCCGAGATGGCATCTGCGCGGCGGCCGGAGAAATGGCCTGCTTTACATGGGAGCGGCGGCGTGTCGGCGGCCCCGCGGCCGTCCCTGATTGATTATTTGGCGCTGGGTATGAAAAACTCGGCGGCCCTGCCGGGGGGAGTCCGACGGCAGCGCTGCGGCCGTGCCGAGGGCCGAGGGCTGAGGGAGCGAAGGTCCAGTCAAGGACGTGTGTCCGGCGGGCGGCTGTGCGACGGAGGCGGAGAAAGGAGGCGGGCCCGGCGAGCGAGCGAGAAGAGGACAGACAACTGGAGAGGAAGAGGAGGAGGAGGAGGAGGAGGAGGAGGAGGAGGAGGAGGAGGAGACGGCGTGGAGAATGGCGAGGAGGAGAAGGAGATCGAAAAGAATACGCGGTGAGGCCCCCATGAGAAGCACGGGGCGAAGTAAGGGAACAACGCACCGAGGCAGGACCGGGGCTGCTCCGGGGGGGGGGGGGGTGTGGGGGTGTGGGGGTCCGAGGGGGTCCGAGGGGGCCGCGCGCGGGGCCCCGGACCCGGCGGCAGGAGGGAGGGGGCCTGCAGGGGTGTTGACCGGCCGGGGTGGTGGGGGACTGTTTCTGCACACTTAAAACCTTGGCGGTTGGCCATGACATTGGCTAATCCCGACCCTGACTCCGCTCCGTCCGGACCGTCCCCGCCGTGCTGCACGCAGCGTGTCCTTGGAGCAGCAGCGCCGACAGGGTACCGCCAGGGTGCCGCCAGGTCGCCGACGACGACACACCCGCGACACAGCATGAGGGCAGCGTGGGCGGCGGCTTGCCTGGCCGCGCTCGTTGTGGCCGTCACCGCCGACAGGAGGGTGCTGCAGAGGATACAGAGGCGGCCCGTCGCTGACGGTGAGTGACCGGGAAGTGACCGGAGTGTGACCGGAAAGTGACCGGAAAGTGACCGGAAAGTGACCGGAAAGTGATCTCTTGTCTCTGACGTGAGCGCCGCACGCTCTGAAGTTCCCCCTAACTTCTTCTTCTTCTTCTGTTCAATTATTGTTTGGCCGACCGAAAAAAAAATTCAGCCCCGGTATCCATTGGGAAATTACTGTAGACTGTAAAGGGCAGCGGAAGAGCACAGCAAGCTCAAGCTGACACTTTTCACTGACGGTCCGAGGCGCTGCTCAACCTAGCAAATAAATCGTTCTTTATCGATTTTCGTTCTTGGTGACGATTTGTGCTGAACGTTTTGGGGTAACCGGAGGGGAGAAGCCGGCGCCGCGAGCTGAAATTGCGAAAATGTTTGCGTGTCTTAATGTCTCCGACTGAACGGCAGGGTCTGCCGGGCGCGAAAAACGTTCGGATGCGTTCTCATCTTACCCACTCACGCCGGCGGAATTCAAACCCGCTGTGGCGGCCTCTGATAAGCCATTACATGCATTCGTCATTTACCGGCAGCGGGTGGGAGTGGGACGGAGAGCGCAGAGGCAGAGCGAGCGAGAGAGAGAGAGAGAGAGACGACTGGACACGGTGGGATCGCTTTGGCCAGTGGACAGAACTAAGTAGATGGCCACTCCGGCATGCCTTGGGTTATTAATGCCATTTTTCGGTTTATTTATTTTCATTTGCATTTTTTTGGAGGGGGGGGGGAGGTAGTCTGAGTGAGTGCGGTAGCGGGCAGGGGATGATGGTGTGCGAGAGAGAGAGAGAGAGACGGGGCGAGATGGATGGCTCGGCTCAGGCACCCAATCCACAAACAAAGTGTGCGAAATGTTTTTTTTTTTTCCTTTTTCGGGCCGGCGGTGGGTCAGTGGCCGGCTCCACTGCAACATTCGTGCGAATTCCGGCCGCGCACCTTGCACAGGCTCACGCTGATAGCGTTCTCCGTCTCTGTCGCTCCCGCGGTGCGTGCCGACGGGTAAGACAAGGACGGATAGCGCGTTGCACCGCGGTGCGGTGGTCGGCGCCTCCGCTTGCCACAGGAATGACCGCGCGACCGCTACCAAAAAAAAAAAAAAATTAAAAAATCTCGAGCGTGCGATGGGAGGTTAGCGAGCGAGCCGAACCCGCCCGGACTATTTTAGCGTCGCTTCCCGACGGAGGCGCCCGCAGCCTGCAGCCTAGGCAATCCCGACGTGTGCGGGGCACGCGTGTGGTGCGGGCCGGCCTACCCCCGCGGCCGCAGGCGCCCCGCCGCTGCCCGGCGGCGGCGGCAGCCCAATGGAATCCTAGTGCTTCGTCTTATACTTCTATCTCTCTCTCTCTCTCTCTCTCTCTCTCTCTCTCTCTCTCTCTCTCTCTCTCTCTCTCTCTCTCTCTCTCTCTCTCTCTCTCTCTCTCTCTCTCTCTCTCTCTTTCTCTCTCTCTCTGTTTGTGACTGTATACACCTCTCTCTCTCTCTCTCTCTCTCTCACTCTACACGGCTGCATGCCGTCGGGCGGCGATAGGCAATCGGCCAAGAGCACACTCGGCCTCCTCGATGTGGGCCAAAAGTTCAGCACTCCCCCCCCCCCTCCTCCACCACCTCCTCCTCCTGCAGTACCCCCAAAACGCCCCCGCGTGCCGGGCGGCGCGGTGCCACGGCGGCCGCGGGACACCGCAGTGGGGCGCATGCCGCCGATCTCGCACAGATAAGCAAGCAGGGGGGCTCGTCTGTGCGTGGGCATGCGTGCGTGCGTGCGTGCGGACTTGTGTCCAGCTTGTTTTCGCATTCATTCGGTTGCTCCCCCCCCCCCCTCTATCCGCGCCGCCCCCCCCCCCCCCCTGGACTCGGACGTTTTCCCGGAGTTCAACGACTCTGTCGTGGAGGTCGTCGGGGAGGTCCGTAACCGTTGCCGGATTGTCGGAGTCCTCCCTCCCCCGGACTGCTATTGTCACGGAGCCTCGCCCGGCCGGCCGACGGCCTCCTCACAGCCTCCGCTGTACCTGGTACCCGTGTGGTACCCGTGTGGTACCCGTGTGGTACCCGTGTGGCACCCGTGTGGCACCCGCGCAGCACCCGTACCCGACCGCTCGCTTGTTTTTCGGGGTGTCGAAAATTTATGTGCATGGGGTGCCGCCGGCACCCGGCCGGCCACGACAACAACGACACCGTCGTGGTGTGGAATCTTTCCGGACGCCACAACCATACTCATATCGTACCGCCTTCAGGTGCCCTAGGCCACGCTAGGCCACCAAGTGCATCCGAAATAAGCCAGCAAAAGCTCGCATTTACCCCCTGTATTTAGACAAGATTTTAAAAAAAAAACGAGATTCATACTACTTTTTCTGTGTGGTCCACGCAGTGGCCGCACTCTTCTTTCAGGCTCTTTATGTAAAAAAAAATTGCAGTGAGTGTTGCGTGCCTCGAGAGTGCGCATGGGGGAGACGTGTAGAAAAACGGAACCGACGAAATGAGATTGTTTTCGGACTGGTTTCCAGGGAGTGCGAGTAAACTCTCTGGGCACTTACCGCGCATCCGTTCGCCACGCGTATCGCTTCGCCCCGACGTCCTCACATTAAGCTGCGAAGGAAAGGGATCGGGGGCTTCTCGGGAAGCTAAGAATAGCCCGGCGGCGGCCGGCACACTCAGGCAACGGGATGCTCACAAAATTGCGGTTCTTCTTTTTTTTTATTAATCGCATTAATGAGGTTAGATCTTTTTTTTGTTTTGTCTTCTTTTCTGAAAGGCCGGTTGCAAGTGTGGTGCTCCGGGCGGGACAGGTGCTTGACGGGACATGACACTTCATAAGCGCATCTGATGGATCTCTGCCCCCCCCCCCCTTCTCTCTCTATCTCTCTCTCATGTCTCTCAGCATTTCTCTCTCTCTCCCTCTCGCGCCAAAAGCGGTGAATAATTTGAGTGTCACGACCGTTTGATAAAAACCTGTTGTCGGCGCGGTTCTTCTTGCCCTGCCTTGTGTCCCCACTCAATTAGGGGCACAGCCACCCGGCAGACATTGGCGCACCGCACGCCGCCCCCCTCCTCGCCGCCGGCTATGTGTATGAGAAATTCCGAGTGCCGCGACGAGGGCAGAAGCCTGCTTTTAAAACGGTATTTTACTTTTTCTTTGAGCAACAGCAATACTTTTACAAAATGTCATGATTTTGAGATTTGGAAAAGTCACCGTTAAAGCCTAAGTCTCGTGAAAGCAGGATTATATTTTTTTTAAAGAAGTTTTTTTTTTCGCAAACTCTCGGCGGGCTGGGTCTCGGGTTTCGGCCGCTGCATCCTGGGCCAGGCAGCGTCAGCAAGCGCCCACCCGAATCGAACGGACCACACGTGCGGGTCCCCCTCCTAACGGAACACCCTCTCCTCGGAGCCCCGTCGTCGCTGTGTCCGAAATTCATGGCCTTTCCCAATCGCGTCGACTAGTGCCTCCGTCCGGGCGGCAGCGGCCGAATCACTGACCCACGCACCGCCACAGAGTGGACCATGATTTATTTTTAATTTACGCCGACATTTTTTTGGTCCGTGTTTCCCCGGGCCGCTGCTCGGCTCGCTTTGGGTGTACAGGGCTTCGGGGAGCGGACACTTTTACGCCAAAATCAATTTTGTTTCCAGTCTTTTTTGTCATTTTTTTTAACAACTTCCGATACGTTTCCATCTTTTCTCGGCGAGAGAACATTGCCCACTTACCGCCGCGCAGCTTCATAAAAAATATATATGTCTTTACTGCCAACTTTATGGCGGGAGATGTATTGGGGCGACGCGGCGGTATGTCCCTGGGCAAATATAAACGTCGCTGCAAGTGTTGGACGCCCTGGTTGACACCCAAGGGTGTGCTCTCTCTCTCTCTCTCTCTCTGTGTCTCTCTCTGTCTCTCTCTCTCTCTCCGGTTTGGCACAGGGCTGTAAAAGAAATGTTGGCAGGACTGACGGGCTGCGTGCGCGCAGTCAAGCGGCGGCGGTACCGGACTGCATTCGCAAACGGCGCGACCCGTTTCCGTGGCCGATGCACGTGATAGCCGCCGACTTCTGCATCCAGGGTCTTACACAAAAAAAAATCGGCTCCCATTTTAAAATTTAATTTCGATATTTCTACCCAACCTGTAGTAAGGGTGGTTTGCATATTTAAATTGCGCGGAATAGGTTTTTCCCGATCCGGAATCTGTCGATATTTTTTTTTAACCCCCGCGCGCCCCTCATTTGAATTCTTGATTGCGGCAGCATTGAGGCAGGCTCGGCTTTCAAAACGCGCGCGCGAAACCATCCCGCCGCGCTGCCGCCGGCGGGGGTATGACAAATCCGGCGACGCGCTCCGGCAACCGGTTGCTGCCGCTGCTGTCTCGGGTAGCGGTACAGGGACGAGGCGGCCGTGTGGGAGTGGAGTGGTCGATGCCACCGGATGAGTCGATTGGTCGACGGCTTCGATGAGTCGATGGCAGCGCCAAGTGCTGCTTCGCGCGTGCGTTCTGTTTTTGTGTTTTTTTTTTATTGGGGTGCAATCAAAATTTGACTGATTGAGTGCAGAGTCGTGTTGCAACGGATGTGCTGGATTTTTCATCCACGTCCTGCTTTTGCCGCGCCGCTTCTACGTCGTCTGAAAAGGAGAGGCGGGCGGGGATTCAGATTCATATACATAGGAACGCCGCCGTGCGAGGGTCCCGCCGTAGAGTGTCATTTCAATGTGAATGTGGCGGGGTAGTTTGGCGCCCATGCGACGGGCATCCGCCCACGGGGAGAAAGGTGTGCGCGTGCGTCAGAGAGGGAGAGAGACAGAGAGAGGCCACCAATAACAACCGTTCGTCCCATTTCCGCAGTCCCCCGGGTCAGACCCACGCACTCGGCCCGCAATTTCCCGCCGAGCTGCACGCCGATTGGTCGGTTCGGGGGACTTCCCGCGCTTTCCTCGCTCTGTTTCGAATGCACATGATATAAGCGCCGGCGCCTCGGAGGTCAGAGGTCAGTGACCCCGCGGTGGCCCGGCACCAATGACCCGGCCCAGCTCAGCAGCGGCCCGTATCTCTCACCTCGGGAATAAAAATAAGGCGGCGCCTTGTCTGCGATAGGCGACAGGCGGCTGCGCTCTTACGGGGGAAACCCCGCCGCACTGCGCGCCGCCCAATACGGTCTAATGCCCGCCTTCTCTCGTCGAGAACGTTCCTCGGAGCCGCAGGCGGTGAGCCCCCCGCGGGACGCGCGCGGCGGTCAACCCAACCTGTGTCTCCTTAACCTAACAAAATTCGAATCCCCCCCACCGCCCTCCCTCAGCGGGGTCACTTTCTACCGGCAGCAGCTCAGCGGGCGTCGCTCGGCGTGTCCCACTTGCCGACTCTAAATCCCCATTATTGTTATTGTCTCCTGCCGAGGCCGTTGGCCCGGTCACTCTTTTCCCCACTAAAATATCGCGGCGGCTTGCCAAGTCGGGTGGCGGCCCTGGCCGACAGGCCGTGGCCGACAGGCCCCCAGCCGACGGGCCCCCTCTGACGCGCTGCCGTCCCGTTTTCGCGGTCGAGGTCGGGCTGCAGCCCGTGCGGTGCAGCTCGGCGCAGGCCTCGGCCACGCGGCCCGCCGGCCCCGGACCGCTCGCTTCGCCCACCCGACCACATTCTTCCCGCACTCCTCTTCTTATTTCGGGCGTCTTCTCTCTTTTTTTTTTATTTTTTACACCCGCCTTTATTCACTCTGCGCCTTTGTTTAATATTTTTCGTGCGGCGGTGTTGGTGCTGCTGCTTCTGCTGCATGCACCCGATAAAAGACACGCTCACCGCAATTATTTCGGCGCGCACAACTTCATCCCGCGGCGCGGTCATCAAATTTGATGGCCGCCGGGCGGCGAGTCTCATTCGGTGTAACAACGCACGTTTTATAGCGCATTATTACCGTTCGCCCGATTTCGTTAGGTTACCTCACCCGTGGCGGCAGTGCTGCCAACGCGGCACGCGGTGCAGCCCGGCTGCGTCGTGTTGGCAGCACTGGCCGCCTTATCTGAACATCCCCAGCAGCAGCCGCAGCTGCAGCATCCCCTTCCAGTGTCGCTGTCGCCGTTGTTGTAGCTGCAGCAGCAGCAGGGAACACGCCGGCTGCAGTGTAATCCATTTGCAGCACATGGACGCCGCCGCTGTGGTGGCGGTGGTGGCGGCAGTGCACATCCGGCCCTGCAAACCCGCTCTAGAAATGCTACTTGAACATCGATCTATCTGTCCGTCCATCTGACCAGCAGTTCGCGCTCGTTAATTGCTGACCAGTTGTTGCTTGGCGCGCCGGGGTGTCAGCAGCAGCGGTGGCGGCGGGGTCGTCACAACAAACTGTCGATGCTATCTCGCTGACCGCTCCGCTGGTGTTGTCCGTTCCGGCCGCCGAAATTAACTTGAAACGGCCCTAAAAAAAAACTTGGTGTTGATATAAATCCTTGGTCAATGCCAACATAAAATTCAAAGTCAGTCTTTTTCGACAGTGTAGTGTACCCCCCAACCTCTTCCGCTCAGGCCCCAATGATCGCGTCTTTTCCATTCTCGGTCATCACATGTGATCCCATTGTCAGGGCGCTCACATATGTCGGCGCGCCGCGGCGCGACGGCGCCGGCGAGAGAAAAATGCGAATATGAATGTGAAACGTGTCTTGGCAGTCCGCCGCGGTCGGCGGTACGGGTTGACGTTTCCAAATGGCGGCGGCGGGGTGCGCGCGTCGTCTGCTAGCGGCGGCAGCGGCGGCTTCCCCTTGTCAACAAGACATCCGACCCTAACGGCCCGCATTAAGGCGCTGTTCTAACATCTAATCCGCCGCGCTAGAGACGTCTACATTAGGAGGCGGGGCTTCGACACCGTCTAGATCCCCGCGGCCCGATAGCACATTGTCCGGGAGGCGCGGCGGCGGCAGCGGCAGCGCAATATAAATGCATAGCGAGTGCAGGGGAGATGAATGGAGTGTCAAACGGGGAAATGGCAATAGTGAGGTTAGGGTTATTCGCAGACAAATGAATCGGCGGCGAGGCGCGGTGATGCGGTGGATGCAGAGATGCATCTGCTGATACATCTGGGGAGGTTCGGGCAGCGCCGCGGGACATTTATCAGTTTTAAACTTTACAAGAGAGAGAGAGAGAGAGAGAGAGAGAGACGTTTACCGTGTCCGCCTGTCCGCTCTGTCCCAATGCATGTGCAGGTCCATTGCTCACCGACCGATCACGATTTGGAATGCGTGCGTATAGGTATGTGAGGGTGTGTGTGTGTGTGACTGCATATAAAATACAGCAGAAGATTTTGCGACCCCTCGGAAACTTCAGTTCCTTTGCGCCTTGTTTGTGTGCGTTCGGTCTGCTGCTGAACAAAGTTTACGCCCGCAATCACAGCGGGGATGAGAATTTACGCGTCCGGCCGTATTTGTCCGCGGGGCACTTCATACACATCACAGTCTCTCTGTCTTTCTCTCTCTCTCTCTCTCTCTCTCTCTCTCTCTCTCTCTCTCTCTCTCTGCGGACATTGGGGGAGCGGCTCTATCTTCTTTCATGTTGCCGCAGCCCGTGCGGTCACGTTCGCGTGGATCTCGGTGCAGGAAGAAACAAAAAAAATAAACAAAAAAGGAGACGAGTCGGATCATTTTTGTCTTTGTTTTTACTTGCGCTATCCTTACAATCTGTCCATTTCATGATAGATGGCCGCATGCACGGGGAATCGCGGCGGCGATGCCAAACCAGTTCACGGCCCACGCCTCCTGCGCTTAGCATTAGTGAAACATTTGCCCTGCCGTAAACAGAAAAGCGCTTTGTAAATTCTGAACATTACTAAATTTACTATACAGCTAGAAACTTTCACAAGTCCCCATACCGCCCCCCCCCCCCCCGCCCTCCCTCCCATGAAACAAGAGGCAGTCGGTCGGTCCGTTTGTTGACACTCTTGTTGTATTTTCGGTGTACTTTGAGGCCGCTGATTTGGGGCCGGTGCGGGCGCTCCCGATTGTGTCGGCACAATACCGATCTGATTGGAGGCGTGCGTATCGGGAATCCTACCGGGCAGAGAGCGAGCAGGAGACGGAGGCCCGGTGTGTGGCTCCCGCGGGTCATCTCTGCCCGACGGAAATTCCGCGCACGGCGGCGGCGGGGTGGGTCTGCCGCCGCTGCTGCTGCCGCTCAGGGAGCTCCCTGCAGGGAGGAGAAATAATGAATTTGAAACCCGCGCCAGTAATATACCCCTTTGAAAGCTCTCTGACAGCCGACGTAGAATCCCCGAGCTCGTGCGTGTGTGTGTGTGTGTGAGAGAGAGAGAGAGAGAGAGAGAGAGAGAGAGATGAGCTTCGTTTGCGCGTAATAGCGACGAGGCCACCAACACCGACCAAAGCGGAACATGAGTGAAACCGATATAATTGAATGTAATGAGTTGGCCAGGGATTCACCGCGATCCCTTTTCTCTCTCTCTCTCTCTCTCTCGCTGCCTCTCTCTCTCTCTCTCTCTCTCTCTCTCTCTCACTGTTGTCTACCACTATTACTGCAGTCACGTGGTCACGACTTACCGCCGTGTGCGAAAACTGTTCATCGAATCCGATTCATTTCGCTCCGTTTGCACGCGCGGCGGCCCGTGTGATGTCCGCGTAGGGCTCCATAAATTATACAATGCACCCATTTGCTTATTTGTACTTTTTTTTTCTGCTGCGAGCACAAAAGGAACCTGGAGGAGAGTGGTCTAATAACCCCACCCGCGTGCGTCTTGGGGGCTGCTCTTGAACATCGCTCCCCTTTTTTTTTTCTTCATCAGCACCTCCTCTTCTCATTCGCTGTTCTCTCGTGGGACTCGCCTCCCAGTCAGGCTCTCTCTCTTCAGCTGCTTCCCAAAAAGTCTCTAGCCGACATGTGTCCTCCTCCCGCCTCGCTTCCATTACTCACCTGTGCGTGCGCTGCATGCGATTCTATTTTATCAGATCACATGCAAATAAGGTTCGCGGCCGGATTAGAAAAAAAGCAGTCGAGGCGTCTTCAGTTTCCTGTTCCCTTTGGGAAAAAAAGTTCTTCGACTCCCACGACAGTCTTTGCTCTCTTGGACGATACTCGTAGGAACACTTCACATCGAAAATAACCATAATTTTATCTGAGCTGGCCTCTTTTCTTTATTGTAAATGTTTCACCTCCCGCGAAGCAAGTTCATTATCCCCCCACATGAGTACAGATAACCTCCGTCTGGACCGGATCCAGATGTGATCCAGATCTGGGAGCGGCCCACAGCCAGCTTCTGGATCGCCGCCGTTGGTGAACGCTTGTTGACCCTAGAGCATTAAGCCTGGCGGAGTACGGAGCAGGGATAGAACGAGAGGGGCGGAAGAAACAAGGAGAACGGAGGCCGCGAGCCGCAAAAAGAAGGAAGTGCTGCGGGGGGGGGGGGGGGGCGGTGCTCTTGGCGTGCTGTATTGTCGGCGGTGAAAAATAAATGCATTTAAGGCTCGCTAACACGCCAACTATGTCAGTCACGGGTAATTTATGGGCGCCCGAGTCGGCACCGCGGTCTGGGATCCGAGCTCGACCGCGATGCAGGGGTCTGGGGACCCAAAGGGACGAATCGCAGATATCGCCAGTGGCTATCAGATCGATTCATATCTAGCGAGTAGGCAGAGCTTGCTGCGAGAAGCCAGCCAGTCGAAAGTGCAATGGCTCCAAAATCAAATTTTCACTGTGATATTTTATTTGTTGTTTTACTATTATTTTTTCGTTTTTTTTTAAATGTTCCGAGTCATATTGAATCTTAATTTCGGATCGGTTCATTCTTTTCGACCGTTTTCCGCTATCGACGTCAGTCCACAGAAAATAGTGGCCCCATCATGAACTAGTAATTGGCGCCGAGTTCTCGAAATTGGTGGGTTTCCTCCGGCATCGCGTTCACGTGACGAAACTGGCCATGAGCTTGGGAGCGCAACCGAGTGTCGACTGCAGAGCGTCGCAGTCGGGGCGGCGGCCGCGTCTTTCCCAGAATGCGTCAGGCCGGACCGGTTTCGGCTGACGTCATACCCTGAGGGTGGTGACACTGGGAGGAGCGCTGAGGTCTGCCGTCCTCGCAGAGTTGGCGTCTGCTGCACCGGTTCAAACTATTTTTTTTTCCTTTTTCTTTAACGGTTATTTAAAAGAAATTATTATTACGGCGTTGCTGTGAGTCGGCCCTGCTGTGTGCACTCGTTCCGCTCGTGCGTTTAGGTCTCCGCAGGAAACGAGAAGCGTGCGACGGAATTTTAAGTCATACCCCCAGCAGACTGCGTACCGAGGGCCCGGCCGTTTCTGCAATTCAAAGCAGGCGGTGGAGATGAGCAGCGGCGGGTAAACACCGGGCGTAAGGTGATATATCGGGTGCTAATTCACCGCCGTTCGATGTTGTGCCAGTTCCCTGTCGGCGCAGCCCGCTCTGTCTTTCCCCCTCGCTCTCCGTGAGACAGCGCGACAAGTCTCTAGATCTGCCGCTGCTGCTGCCTGGGGAGGCATGGCGTGACCGGGAGTCGACGCCGCGCCCGCTGTGAGGCTGCGACTCCACCGCCGGACAGCCCTGCCTCTCCCGGCGCTGCAAGTTATGCGCCGCCGTCTGCCGCAGTTAGTGTCCGCCGCCGCCGCCGCAGCGGCTGCTGCCGCTGTCGGGAATAAAAGGGCGGAGAAAGAGAGAGAGAGAGGGAAGAGGGGGGAAAGGAGGCAGAGAGACCGAGACGGAGAGAATGTGAGTGAGAGAGAGAGGCAGAGAACAACTAGATTCTTCTTCTTCTTCCCCCGGCCCGCGCAAGCACACTATACTAATGAAGACACGGCGACAGTGGCACTGCCGCCGTGCACGACCCACGTACCTGGGGCCGCGGTCCCCCGCGGTGCCTGCTGCGCCCTGGCAGCGGCTGCGGTATTCGCAGTCCCGAGTATTGCGGCCATAGCTCCCGCAAAAGCGTCGTCTGCATTAATTGCATGAGCAACACCGTCCCCAATTACTACCTCACCCCGCCGCCACTATTCGCAGCCCTTCCTGGAAATAAGGACTCCCCCGTCGCGGAGAGGCGTTTAAATGGTGGCGTGTTGCCGGCCTGTTGTTATTCGCAGAGGGCGGCGCTGCTCGCATAGCCGAGCCTTGTAATTCCCTTACGCGATTTGGCGAATTAATGGCGGTCGATTTGGTTGCCGGGGCAGGCGGGGGCTTTATTACTTCCTGCCGTTATTCGCAGTCGATGCGGTTATTCGCAGAAATGGTTGTTAATGTCAGCAGCCAAGGGCACGCGTCCTCACATGTCAGACCGCATATTTTCTGTTACGACTCTAAGAAGGACCCCTCCGCACGTACGCCATTGGTCAGTTTTCGGTCAGCCGCGCCCCCTTCGGGGCTCCACGCGTCAACGGACTGGCGAAGAAACGGGAGTCGGACAGAAACAGCGTGTAGGTTGTCGTGGTGGTGGTGGCGGCGGCGGCGGCAGTGCCATGTGTTTTGAAACAAATGTGTCGGGCCCGAATACCACTGGACCAGTGGGCCACATTTCGTGTGACCGTGTCGGGGGTCGTCCCGTTACCATCATTTTGGCGAAATCGTCCGCCAGGTCGCTGCGGCGGCTGCGGGGGGACGCGTCGCGTGGCCGGCCGCCGCCTCGCTCAGGGGTCCTTGGCCACCACAGGCGGCGGCGGCGCGCGGCGGCCGGTTGCCAAACCGTTACGGAGACTGTCGCCTCCGACGATCCCGTGACAAGTGTCTGCCGCGGGTTCGAATCCCGGTGAGGCCGACGGCCAGTCACCAGTCGGTGATGCGGCTCGTCGGCCGGACCGCACCGCGGTGGCTGCGGACGACAGCCAGGGGAAAGTAACCAGGGTATCGGATGGCGCGGCTCCCCGCTGCTTCTTTTTTAAAAAAATCCGCTTTTGTTGTCTAAAAAAAAGATATAAAAATGAGGCGGTGTGTGTGCGGCCGCCGACTCTGTGATGACGACGACACTGCTCGTAAACAAAACTTATTAAAAAAAATATATCGTTTCCGAAATAAGATTCGAACGACGGCGGGCGTTATCTAATATCGCGCTGCCCTGATTAGTTGTGGTGACATGTGTACGGGACGTGCGCGCCCGCGGCCAGGCCGGCCAACATCCGGCCGGCGTCGGCCAGCGAGCGCCAGCCAGCGGAGATCACGCCACGCGATATTTTCGCACAGCTGGCAGCGCTGCAGCGGCAGTCTGCGTCGGACAAATGACGGTCACGTCTCTTCTGCTCCGCACCACTCCGTGCCAGCCGAGCATGCTCTCTCTCTCTCTCTCTCTCTCTCTCTCTCGTTCTTATGCGTGTGGACCGCGGTCCGACGCTAAATTACTTGTGCTTCGAGTGACTGCAGGAATTTGTCGCGGCGACGTGTGTTGGCCGGCCTGAGCCGACGTGTGCGCCGACGCCGGCGTGCTGCGCCCCCTGGTGGCGCGGCCCGGCGGCTCACGCTAGCTATGCGGCCAGGGGTCCTTAACTTAAACAATCCAATGTGTCAGTGGAAAGGAGTAGATAAGGTCGGAAATAATTTCAAAATTAGAAAATTGTTGTTTTTATTTTATTGGCAGTTAAAAATAAGGCGGAAACAGAAAAATAAGGTGGGATTTACATTTTAAACCGAGGTTCGCTTTCATCACGACTGAGGAAGCCCTTGGCGCCAGGATACCTCCGGGTACGTCTGCGGCGCGGGCAAGTAGAGAGGGCAAAATGACTGGAAATTGAGCTATAAAAGTTGAGTGGCGCTCTCTGGCGGCGGCGGCGCGAGGCGGTGATGATGGGGTGAATAATCATTTTTTAAAAGGCGGAGCGCGGCTGCGAGCCGGCTGCGCCGCGGCTACACTTTGTATCCGCAAAACGAAAAAGAGTTTAATCCCTCAAAGCGGCCGCGAGCTGTCTGAGCCGTCTGAGCGGGGGGGACGCGAAGACAATTGGCAGCGAGGCCGGCGCGCCTCACGGCCTGCAGTGCGCCTCACGGCCCTCTGCATTGTGTTCCAGGAGACGCGGCCTCGGAGGAGGTCCGGGCGGCGCGCCAGTTCACGCTGCTGCACCAGCCCATCGGCCGCGGGCCCAACGCCCCCGTCAGCTCGGTGCCCACCGTCTGGGTGCAGGTGCCCGTCGACCGGCTCGTGCCCACGCTGTACCAGTACCCCGGCCAGCCCAGCCCCGGCGGCCCCGTCATCCTGCCCAACGAGCCCGAGGGCCCCTCCAACCCGCCGCCCTCGCTGCCGCCGCCGACCCCGCCGGCGGGCGGCTACCCGCAGCGACCCCCGGCCGGCATCCCGGAGTACCCGCCCGTCGAGCCGCAGCCGCAGCCGCAGCCCCAGCCGGAGCCCACGTCCACGCCCGCGCCCCCGCCGCCCACCACCGAGAACCCCCTGGCCCGGCACTGCCTCTACCCCCGCGGACAGTTCCCCAGCCCCAACGGCTGCAACAAGTTCATCAACTGCTGGGACGGCGACGCCGTCGAGCAGGAGTGCCCCGGCGAGCTGCTGTTCAACGCCGAGAAGAGCTACTGCGACTTCGCTGAGAACGTAGCCTGCGGTGACAGGCCCACGCCGCAGCGTGAGTTTCTCATCCCTCACTTTTCTTTCTTGTTGCTAACCCCCGCCATTTCTGTAAAAATGTCCGCCGATGACCGACCAAAATTCTAACCCCGAAAAATTGTCGTTTGCAGCCACCTACCCTCCCACCGGCACCCCCACCCTGCCCACGGAGCCCACCCCGCCCACGCAGCCCACCCCCTACCCGCCCACCCCGGAGGGCTCCTGCAAGGTCGGCGACCGCTGGAGGTCCGACAAGAAGTGCGGCACCTTCTACGTCTGCGACAACGGCAACCCCGTCGAGTTCCAGTGCCCGGCCGGCCTCGACTACAACGCGGTACGTGTGCAGCGGCTGCGGCGAGAGGGCGTTGGTGTCGTCGTCGGGGCCCGGCGTCTCAGGGTGGTCTTTCTGCTGCAGGAGCTGAACGTGTGCGACTGGCCCGCCAACGTCCAGTGCGGCGGCGCAGAGTCCTCGGCCAACACGCCCGCCCCGCCCACCGAGGAGGGCACCGACGGAGGTGACGGCGGCGACGGAGGTGACGGCGGTGACGGCGGCAACGGAGGTGACGGCGGCGACGGCGGCAACCCCGCGCCCCCACCCTCTCCCCCGGTCTACCCTCCCAGCGCCCCCGCCCCCGCCCCCCCTGCCTACCCCAGCCCCCCGGCCTACCCCAGCCCGCCGGCGTACCCCAGCCCACCGGCCACTGCCCCGCCGGCGTACCCCAAGCCGCCCCGACCCCCCGTCGGCTACCCCCAGAGGTTCTACTACGCCTTCAACCAGCCCGCCCAGTACGGTAAGTACTATTCGCAGTGGCCGCTCCGGCGCCCGGACGCTTATTCGCAGCCACCTCCCTGACACTCTCTGTTCTGCTCCGACAGTACCCTACTGAGGGCCGTCCGGCGGCTGACCCATCTCGCGGCGCTCGGAGTCTCTGACGGCCACGACGGCGTGGCCGAGGCGCCGCCGCCGCGCCAGATGGAACCGCCCCGCCTCGTCGCCGGCGAGGTGTTCGTCGGGGTGCTGCCCCGTCCCGGACGCCCCGCCGGCCCGCGACACGGGGCCCCACGAGGTGCCATTAGACGTGTAGGTGTTAAGGGCCGCAACCTGCTTCCGCCGCCCCGCGCATGCGCTGCAGATACTACGTGACGGCCGCCCCTCAATGTCTCGCACGAGTGCGACTGGGACAGAGAGAGGCGACGCGGCGACTCGGCGGCGGAAGCGGCGCCGGCGGAACAAGGGAGAGACGTGGACTTTGGGTGTGTGTGTGTGCGAGTGCGTGCGTGTGTGAGTGTGCGAGAGTGAGTGCGTATTACATGGTGAGTGGGAGTGTACTGTTTTTACGAGGAGACGTATTCTTTACTTAAAGTGTAGTGTTGTCCGTGTTGTGATGCTAACATAATTTATTCTCAAACTACTGGCATGGTGCCGTCTTTTTATTTTCTTCGTCTTGTATGTCGCCTTGGCAGGATTGTTTTGCCCTTCGAAACAGATTGCCAACGGCCGTCTTTGACACTCTGTAGGAATTTTGTGAATTTGTGGAAATAAAATGATGGTTGTCCATTTACTTACGTACTTAGTTCTTCACCCTATTTCTCGAAAATTTTCGAAGTGCCAGAGCCTCAGTTGCACAGAAGCGGCCGCGGTCTGGCAGAAACACAATATACCCCTCGCTGGGGGGGACGGGATCGCCTCCGCTCCACAAGCTCCCCGCGTGCGGAGCCTGCGCCCGGGAGGTAGGCAAGCGGAGAACACGGGAGGCAGTTGGGCTGCCTGCCGCGCAGGTGCTGTCCGGCGAGCGCCAAACATGGCCGCCGGTCGGCCGTCAATACCCCTCGTCAGTAGCCCCTCCCCCTCCCCCCCCCCACACACACACACAGACATACACACACACATGGTCTCCGGCCGGAGCACCGAGCGTCACTCTCTTCCCACTCGCAGAGTCTCTTCTGTGCAGCACTTTTCATCGTTTTGGGGGTGGGTTGAGAGGTGATAGGCATTTCCAAGGAGGCTCGAGAGCGGCAGTGGAGGAACAAGAACACTACCAAAGCGGAAAATGATGGTATGAGAAATCTGTGGGGACGGAGGAGGCGCTCCACCGCGGGTCTCATACCACCCTTTTCCGCTTTGGAACTATTTTTGTTCTTGCGCTTCCGTTAACGGTCATCGTTGGAAATGCCTATTAGGACCGGATTCGGTTCGTGTTTTTCGTAAACCGCCGTTGTTAATCGTGTCCCAGTCTGTCACCGCGTCTCGCAGATTCAGGGTAGTGTAACAAGGCGCTCGTGGGGGCGTGCGGGGAGCCGTCCCTGCCGCTGCCGCTGCGGCGACCCGCAGGACAAAATGAGGTGTTGTCCCGTCGAGTGTGTGTGTCGAAAGATGAGGCAGCAGAAGCAACACGGCAGTTTAGCAGCACGTGGTGCATGATGTTGAGCCACTGAAAGGTCCCCGTGGCCGTGGCCGGCCGGTCACAGACCCCCCCATCTGCGCCGTGGCCCGGCGGCACGTACGGCGGCCAGGGTCCGGGCGCGGCGCGGCGCGGCCCGTCGGGGGGTGCGCGTCCGAAGCGACCCGCGAACGCCTCCGCGCCGCGCGACCGCCGCTCCCGGACGCAGCCGTGGACGCCGCGCTGCTCGGCCGCCCGGGCCTGCTGGGTTCCGCCCCGAGCTGATCGGCGGCGACCGGGTCGGACTGGCGGCGTGTCGCAAGCACCCCGTCGTCGTCGCGGTCCCGGCCCCCGTCGTCTCCCACCCCCCGGCACCCGCCGCCGCTCCCACACTGGAATCCAAAACTCGTCTGTTTCGAACGCTCACGCGAGGCAGCCGGCCGGGGCCGCGGGGGGCGGGCGGCGGGCCGCGCGGGGGTTACGGCCGACGACGCCGAGCCGCGGCCACTCCCTCGCAAAGCTCCCCGTCGACGACTCGCGGCAGGCCGCCCGCCACGTCAAAGCGTCTTTAAATTTTCGCGCGCGGCAGCGCCATTGGCCGGTGCAACGCGCGCGGCGGACCAATCGCACGACTCGCGGCGCCACCGCCGGCGGACTACTGTACCAACAGGTCCGTCTTGGGCGTTGGTCATTGACTCCGTACTCTACCTTGAGCGGGGCGCGGAGGCGCCGGCCGGCCGGCGGCCGCTGCAGCCCGCGGCCACCCGCGGCCCCGCTGCAGCTGCTCTACCGCGTCCTGGCCTTCCACGTCCACCGTACTCGCCGCGTTCTTGATCGATTCTTCCTCATCGGGCCGCGTCCGCGGCAGCGACCGCCGCGACACCCGCCCGCAGGACTGCCTCGCGGCGCGCCGCGCACGGCTCCTCGGACGCGGCCCCGCGCGGTGCAGGCGGACACGCGGCGGCATGGCAGTGCATGGCGGTGCATAGGCGTGGCCCCATGAGTTATGGCGGCAAAAGTTACATGGTCCGGGGCTGGTCCAGTCCTCGGCCGACGGCGCGCCGCCGCGGGGGCAGGGCTGCATGTGCTATTCCGAACACCGTGAACTCGGACCTCCATCTCTCTCCCTCTCTGGATCTAGTTCAGCGCCCCACGAGAGCGACAGAGACAGAGGCAGTCTTGCTGGGAAGCAGCCGGCCCGTGCCTTAACTGACGAGAGAGAGAGAGAGAGAGAGAGAGAGAGAGAGAGAGAGATGTGAACGGCGCCGCGGACACCGCATGCCCAGCAGCCCCGGCTTCACGTATTTTGTGCACAGCCCCCAACGTGCGACGCTAGCGCCACTGCGCGACACCGCGGCATTTGCATGAATTAATTGGATCACTTCCGCCACGTGCACGAACGTAACGAGTGTGGGGGGGGGGGGAGGGGAGGGGGGCCGTCAGCGGCGGGCGGCCGGTGCTGCAGCAGGTGTTGCAGAACGTCGTCGTGGAGGTGCAGCCCGCAGCGGTAGGAGGACGACCGCCGCCGTCCCGCCCTGGACGTCCACCGCCCGTGTCGAAACACCTGCGCGTCGACCACACCTTTCCTCAGCTTTTCCTCCCCCCCTCCCCTCCCCTCTTCAAGGCTCCCCGGCCAGGACAGCGTCTGGACCACACACACACACACACACACGCACACACACGCGGTGTGTTGTGATCTTGTTGCCGCTCCGCCACCCCCCACCACGCACCACGACAGGAGGCAGGAGTTTCGAGCGACCAGTCACTCCCCCGATTTCGAGAGTGCATCGCATCGTGTGATTTTCGCGCCACGTCTTATTTTTATTTTTTTGCGTCAGCGTGTCTCCCGTCCCGTCCCGTGCCCGGCCGCCGGACACCTAATTATTGCTGCACAACCGGGGACGGTGTACGAGCCCGGACCCCCCCAACGGCCACACGGACCCCCCGCCGATTATGTAAAATAATTTCCACCCCAAATAACTGTGTCGAGACAGTGTCGTGGTCGCGAGTCCACGGCGACCACCCGCGCCTCGTGGCGCCTCATGGCTCCGTGCACTCCGTGACCGTATGAGGGGTTGGGGAGCATCTCTGCGGCGAGCGCGGCCCGGCAGCGGCGGCGGCAGCGGCCGGGGCTCTGTGGCCACGGCGGCGGGGGGGCGACGTGATGCAACAGCCCCGATCAGTGGCAGCACTGTGTGTGACACCGACAGCCACCACCACGGTCAGCAATCACACCGCGGCAGGGTGCTGAGAGAGAGAGAGAGAGAGAGAGAGAGAGAGAGAGAGAGAGAGAGAGAGAGAGAGAGAGAGAGAGAGAGAGAGAGAGGTATACGAGTTGACAGTGTTTCGGAACCGCGCCCGGCACTGCCGGCGGCAAGTCTATCGTCACCGCCCGGGCCGGACAGGACATACCCCGCGCCGGCCGGACCCGCGTGTCCCCCGCGCGGGGTATTCACCCTGACTGACCCCGGCCGGCCGACCGCCTGTGCGAGACGCATCACGACATGGTGATCTTCTCTGACGTGGTGGCGGAGGGGAGAGAGGGGGCGCCAACCACACGCCCCCCCGCGCGCTCGAGCGCGGCGTGGCGGCAGCGCGGAGGGAGGGAGGTCTCGAGCGCGGGGGGTATCGTCAGAGTTTCAATTTCATTGACCTCGCCCCAGTAGCTTTGGCCGAACCGATTGAGTCGGGCGTTGGCGTTTACGCTGGTTTGTGGACCGGTGCCCCCCTGGATGAATGGGTGGACGTTGAGTGGACACCTTTTTTTTTCCGGACTGCGTCCAGGTCCAGGAATGCTCTCCTTCGGCCCATTCACCGACTTGTGCAATGTCGGTACACAGTCTGCGTGTGTGTGTGTGTGTGATCATGTGTGTGCATGTGTGTGTGCGGCCTGCCCAGACTGGATTCCGGGGTGAAAGGGAAGAGAAGGGAAGGGGCATGACGCGCGGGGAGAAGGGGGGGGGGAGGGAAGAAAGGGAAAGTGAAAAGGAAGGAGAGGGGGAGAGGGGGGGGCTAGAAGGGTTCGCGTCAAGGGCTGAGCCCGAGCCAATCAGAGCGGCTGCTCAGCACTGCTCAGCCGCCGCCGCCGCTCAGCACGCTCAGCAGCGCGACAATAGCGGGCCCCCCAAAATAATAGTGACACCCGGCAGCGGCGTCACCGCGGCGGCAGTGACGCAAGCGCAGTGACTCGCTCGATCACTGAATGCCGGTTCAAAGTGAAGCCGGGCGGCTACAGAGCGGGTGGGCGGCCGGGGAGCGGCACGCGGAAACGCACCGGAAAATACGAGAGTTTTTGAATAAGCACATACATATAGGTGTAAACCTTTCTTTTTTTTCGATTTATAAAGAAAAATCGTTGTTCCGGGGACATTTTAAATGACAGACTGAATGACTGACTGAACGAACAAACGAATGAACAAATGAAGGAATGAATGAATGAATGCCCCGGGTGGACGGCATGTCGGTCTCCTCTCGTACACGCGCGTCAACCTGCATGCGAGTCCTCGGCCAGCACGGCCCCTCCCCTTCCTCCTCCTCCTCCTCCCTCCCTCCCTCCCTCCCTTTGGCTCGACTTAACGTTTTACCTCACAAATCGCAACCGGAAACACGTTAGCCAGGAATGCGGTGGGTGCATGGCGTGGCTTGGCGGTGCGGGGCGTGGCGACCACCAAGCGCTTATGTCGTCCACGGCGGGGACCGGGTACAAATTACGTGGCACCCCACATGCTGCGCTGCGGCACGGGGAGATACCCCGCGTCACTCCCTCCCCGGCCGCGCGTTTGAGAGCGGGGTATCGACCGTGCGTGACGTCACATCCGCATACGATCGGCCAGGCCATCTTCTGTTTCCGTCACACTTGCGCTCCGGGCTAAGAAGAGAGGGAGACGGAAGATTTTCGGGCAACCAGGGCCTTATAACCCATACTGATTGAGGACACTGCCGCACGTCCACCGAGATGGAGAATCACCCAAAGCAAGTGGTTGCCTGGACCGCTACACCACGCCACGGCCGCGCCCGTCCTCTGACCGGTCCCCGACGGCAGCGCTGCTGCTGAAATTCTCATTAATCGGTATCCCTGTGACGTCACCCACACAGCCAGACGCCGCCGGCGTCCGGTGGGTGGAGCCGGCGCGTGCCGCCTGTCCGCGCGTATGAGAAATCTATGAGTCCGATACTGATTCATACGCGATCGGCGTCCACGCGCGGTTCACGGACAACATCAAGCCACCACGACAGCCCCCTTCCACCTCTGCGGCCGTGCGGGCGCCGTTCCGGGTGTGGACGAGGGTCGGCAGTTCGACGACTCCCGGGTGTCCCGCAAAAGAGATCACGTCGACTTGCACGTCCCCGACGACACACGACGGCGCGTAGGCGCCCGGCGGGTAGGCAGCCACGACGCACGCGTGTCGTGCGGGCCGGCCTACCCCGGCGCTCGCAGGCGTCAGGGGCGACCCCGCGCGGAGTGCTGCAGCCATGGTATGCTGCTCACCGTAGCTTGCCCGATGATTTTTTTTCAGTAGTGTTATTGTGATTTCTTTTTTGCCTGTCATTCACTCCGCGCACGCGGTTCGAACACGACTGCCGGCCGCCGCCGCCGCCGCCTTGTCCGGCCCCGCGCTGCTGCGGTCGCACCACCACCACCGCCTTTGCTGAACCGCTTCCGCGCCGCGCCGCCGGTTCGATACATCGAGGTGAGAAGTGCCGCGTCGCCCTCACTGTCCGCGGCCACCTGGGAGTGACCGCCGCTGCCGCCGCCGCCGCCGCCGCCGCCGCCGCCGCCGCTGCTGCTGCCGCTGCAGTGCCGTACAAGGAGCGTGCACGCCCGTCACGTGACCCACGTAGCCCCCCGCCAATGGCGGGGCAGTTAGACGGCGCTGCACGCGTCTAGCGGGGCGTGGGCCACACACATGCACACACACACACACACACTGTATGAGGTCACGCGCGTGTATGCCGTTACCGCTGTCCGTTATCGCCCGTTACGCCCGCGCGGTGATGTGTCAAATCATCGTCGCCGCAAGCCGCCCGCGGTTCGCGCCCAAACCGTTTGAATTTGAATCCGTTTCCCGCGCTCGCTTCGATGTCTCGATCGAGATGTTACGCGCGCGCCAAACAGCAGCGGACGGACTCGGCGATGCGGAGGTTATTGCGTGCTCATCCAAATTCAGGTTTCTGCAATGTGGGACCCCCGGCGGGCGGCGTGACGTCACGCTAGCGATGGGCGTGCCGCCGCCGCCGCCACCGCCGCCGCCGCCGGCCGACTGGTTTCCGCAAACGGAGCCTCCCCCGAGGAGGACGCGGTCTGCTACGGCCATTATGCGTTATCGCGCCGCCGGCCTGGCAATTGGAGCGACCCCGACGCTCGCGCCGCTCCCACCGCCTGCTGACCGCCACGCCGGCGCTCCCCAACGTCCGCATTCGAGGTATCGATTAACCGCGCACTCCCGGATTCACAACACGAGGAAATTAAATTGAAGCGCTCCCCTCCCTTCTCGTAGCGCCCACGACAATTTTTATCTGCACTCTAGGTTTTTTTATTTGGTCAGGTATTTATTAACGACAGCGCGTTCGATTTTTAAAACTTGACAAGTTTTTCGTGGGGCGTTTAGCGCAGCGTGGAACGGCAACGCACTCGTACGGCCCCCGTGACAAGCAGCGGCAGCTGCCGATAAGGATCGGTGCACGGTCACCCCTAACCTTTTTGTTATTCACGGCCTCCGCTGGGGTCGGCAGGCCGTCGGGCCTCGCAGCTGGGCCCGGATAACCCTGAAATCACCCCCTATGGATCACACCCGACTCAGCCTTTTAAAAATACCCGAAACTGCGCTGCGAAATCTCGGATAATCCGGCCCGCGGATTTACCCTCGCCTTCATATCGCACCACGTTTCACCCCGACCGTGTTCGCCAAGATTACCGAGGCTGTTTCGCCGCAGCACGCGCCGCCGCCGCAGTTTCTCATAGACCGTGTGTCGGCGTTTATCGGCGGGCCGCTCGTAAGGGCGGCGCAGCCGCCCCCTGCATCTGCTATGAGAAATTCCGCGCTGCCAACTGCGGGCCGCGCAGAGTTGGCAGCCGTGTATCCGGCCCGACGGCCACGCCTGCCAACCCACTGCCCTGCTGCACTCCACTTCCTGTTCCTCGTCAAACTCCACACACACATACACACACACACACACGTGTGCGCAGCCTTGTGTCACGAGTCCTCAAAACTTATTGTATTGATATGACATCATAAGGAGAGAGAGAGAGAGAGAGAGAGAGAGAGAGAGAGAGAGAGAGCGGTGACGGTACCAGGGCTGCTGCAGCAGCGGCAGCACCGCGCAGCCTCCCGCCAATTACACTACTTCAGTGCTGCCAACTGGCGCGAGGGAAAGCACCCATCGAGATGATAGCCCCGAACCCAACCAGCACCTCGGAGCGGAGGAGCCGACGGAGCCGGCGGCAGCGAAGAGGCGCCCGATCAGCTCCCCGGCGGACAGCGCAGCCCGGGGGCCCTCTGGGGGGGGGGGGGGGAAGTACCGTGAGAGGACGTTCACAAACATCATTCACAAAGGAGTGAAAAGAGTAATAAAAGTG
This sequence comes from Megalurothrips usitatus, assembly GCA_026979955.1. NCBI lineage: Eukaryota > Metazoa > Arthropoda > Insecta > Thysanoptera > Thripidae > Megalurothrips > Megalurothrips usitatus. The sequence goes on from CM049605.1 coordinate 6,733,852, forward strand.
AGAAATTGTAAAATAGGTAAGAAGAGTGGAAGGAGTGAAAAAGTGAAAAAAAAAATAAGTGAGAAGAGTGAAATGAACAAAAAAATAAGAGTAAAAGAATGAAAAAAGAAGGATCGAAACAGCCAAAACCGAAAGTTTTTTTTATTAACAATAATGGTAGTAGCACAGACATGATCTGTCTGCCTGCCGCCCGGATCGCATACCGGTCCGGCCTGACCCCCAGCTGGGGGAGGAGGAGGTGTGAAGAAATAATATCCGGCCGGCGCGTTGTGCGCGGCCGGGCGCGGCTGCCGGGCACGGGCTGTGCCGGTCCTCTGCCGCCGGGGGGCCGCGGGGGCCGCGGGGGCCGCGGGTCACCAAGGACGTCCAGATAGCGGCACCTCGGCGGCGGCTCTTCCTGGCGGCACCCGTGAGTGCGAGAGAGACGGCACGCCCCATTTGACCACGGCGGTGCGAGAGAGAGAGAGAGAGAGAGAGACGCCAGCCCGGGGATGATCCCGGACCGGGCCGCCACCCGTCGCGATGCCACGGCGCCCCGCCACTGCGTCCCGCACGTGGTGGCCGTTCGGAGCCGCGCCCCGCTGTGACATTCAGACGGCACGACGCTATTTCGGGTGGCCGGCCGTGCCAAAGGCGGCGTCCCCAAATCACGTACATCGTGGACGGTACGGAGTCGATCGCCGGGCTGGCCGCGCGCCGTCCCCCCGATCCAAGGTCACTGGAGATGAGAAGACTTCGGAGGCCCCGCGTCCCGTCTCCAAGTGTACAGTCACTCCTATTTAATCTGTGATTTGATTTGACTTTCTCTAGTAAAATTATTCCGAATTTTTATTAAATTTTCTGATTACTTCCGACTGTTTTTTCCTGTTCCAGTGTAATTTTTTAAAATGATGTACATCGATGTTTAGGTAAGCGAGGTAAGCAAACCAAAACGAAAAAGAAAGGAATTGTAACGACCGCCCACGATCGATGTATCGATACGCGGTGCAGCGCCGCCCGGCGGCCGGCGCGCGTACTAATCGTGACACGGGATCAGATAAAACGATGAAGGATATGGGTCACTGGCGCCGGCGAGTGTCCGACCGCCGAACTAGGCCACCTCCTCCTCCGCCGCCACAGCAGCCAGGCCCGCCGGCGGGGGGGCGGACCCCGGAAAACACATCCTCCGGAGCTTATTTACAGGTTGCGAGGGGATTCCTTTTTAAGTTCATTTTTTTTTTGTGCTTCGTATGCAATCTCCTCAGAGTAGAGCCGTACAGAGACCTAACCTACCTAACGCCCTCTAGGCAGAGGAGAGGACACCGGACAAAGCGGAAGCCCCGCATCGGGGGTTATTCGCCCTCACAACAAACGCTTGCGCTGCGAATACACCCACTATTCGCACTCGCCACATCCTCCTCCCGGGCCGCCCAGCGCGCTGCCGGACGCAGGAGTCCTGCAGGACGTTGGCTTCGGCAGTGGCGGCGGCGGCTGGGTGCGCCCCATAAGGCACCGACCCGCCGCTTGCCTGGCCTTACTTCGTTTTGACCGGAAGTAGAAGTGGCTGCCGCTTCCTTTTGCATTTTCCGACCCCCTCTTCTTTCTCTCTCTCACTCATTCACTCACTCTCTCTCTCTCTCTTTCTACTCGTAATGAGAGCGGGTACCGTACGTTCTCTACGTGGACCCATATAAAATAAAATTCTCTCTGTCATTCTGGGGTTTTGTCCACTGCACTGACTTGTTACACCAGTGGGGATCCCAATCCCTTTTGTAAATAAACGTCAATAAACAATTTCAATTTCTCTCCTCTCTCTCTCTCTCTCTCTCCTTTCCATCCATCTGCACGAGCGCGCGCACGCATTCGGCCGCGGTAAACAAACAAGCCCCTTTCAGCGGTCACGTTCGAAAAACGCGCCCTCTCTTTCTTCCTCCTTCACCCCTTGCTCGCGCGTATTGCTGACCCTCTGATTGGCGGACGCGCGCGCAAGGCGGGAAAAAAAACAAAAAACACGCGGCGCGCACGCAGGGCTGCGCAGGGCTTGCGTGTCGAGGCGGCGGTGCTCGCAATGCACACGACTCCGCAGCGAGAAAGTTACGCGAGAGGGCTGTGGCCGCCTGTGGCCGCGCGGAGCGATTCCGAGCACTGTCTCTCTCTCGCTCACTTACGGAGCGGCCCACGAGTGCGACAGAGGCAGAGCTACGCGAAGCGTTTCGGAAGCAGCCGGCGGCAGGCTCGGCCGCGCCGCCGCTGTGCCCCGCTGATGCAGCCGCTGGTCGGCGCCTTCTGCGGGATACGAAAACGCTTTGAAGGGAAATCGAAGAATGGGAAGTGCGGCGGCGGGCGCCGGTCAAATGGGGCGGCAGCATTAGCGAGGAGACCGACCGCCACAACGGCGAGGGCCGACGTAACGGCCGAGTTGGCAGGGCGCTGCTGTGGGGATGTGGGCGGGCGGCGTTGCACCCGTCGCTCTGTTTCCCTTGAATCTGGCTCTGCTTCCGGTGCCCCCGCCGAAAGGGTTGAGGCGTGCGCGCTGGTTGCCGTGCGGTGTCGGCAACACGGCGCACGTTAATGTATTCATTTTATCGTAATCTTCCCTGACGCACTGCCGGATAACTAAACCGACGTTGATAAAAAAATTTTGTTGGAAAATCAAAAAACAATTCGTGGTGGGAAACTGTGCTTCCCTCGGCCGCATTGGGGAGCGCCACCGGAATCGCCTATTACGACTGTCGGTTTCGGAAGCTCCCGCGGCGGAGAAGGCGCGGCCCGGGGGAGAGGAATAAGTAAGAGTGCTTCCTCCCGAAGGTCATCCGGGCCGGAGCCGAGCCTCAACGAAAGTGAGGACGGCCAGCGTGACAACGCCGCGACGGCCCCCGTCAAAATGTCCACCGCGGGAGAGAGAAGCGGGAGGTTTAAAAAAAACAAAACACAGCGGGGAAAAGTTTGGAAGGAAGGACGGCGGCCGTTCACTTGCGTCAGAATGATAAGCTGTCAGAAACCCGCGCAGAGATTCCACCACCGGCGGCACTTTATGGTTGACATGTGTCGGCGTGGTTCGGGGCTGCGGCTGCTTCGCTGGTCAGACCCGCTCCCCGTGTGCGGTTCGTACATGTTTCACTGCTGGCCCGGTGGGCGTCTTTGGCGACCACACACATGATTGAGGCAGGAGTTAAAGCAGTAGCACACAGTTTTAATTCGTTAAAAAAAATAAAAAATAATGAATGAGTTAAGTTGTTGCCCTCCTGAATTTGATTGTTTAACGTTGACAACGAAGACAAAACCAATTTAAGATTTCCGACACCGAACGTACACGCCTCGGCTAAACACCACTGCCGCCACCGCGTCGGCTTGCCTAATATCATCAGGTCACCTAGCTGGCTACACCGAGCCGGTTCCAATGTCACCTCGGCGGGGCTGAACCGGAGCAGCGGCCGAGGCAGGGAAGTAGGGGAAGCCGAGCTGGCCGCCGTCCACTTCCCTCTACTCAAGCCCGAATTACGACATTGATTCGCGGCAGCTGTTAAATTTCGGAAACACGGCCCCGTTCCGCCGGCACCGGAAGTAGTTTCGGTTTTGACGCGACGTCCCTGCCAAGGAGACGAAGGTAGGCACATGATGCAGTCCACGTCAGTTTAAAAAAATACACTAAAACATATGAAAAAGAAACTAGAATTTATTACAAAACAACAGAAAGTCCCGTACACATTGGAGGGGCTGGTGGCAATCAAATGTCGCATCAGAAGACCTCACCCCGTGCTGCAGTTGAGGTTCATCAACTCCGACAAAACGGGTCGGTCCCCGCGGCCGGTCTAATTATCTTCCCTCCCTAGTCGGACGTGGCCGCGTCCGTCGGCCGCCCGTCGCCCCCCGGCTTGTCATCATGCTCCGGTTTCCCAAACGGAATTGGGCCGGAGAGGTCCACACGTCGCACACGCCCGGTTCCCCGGGACTCGGCTCCCGGACTCGGCCGCCGCCGGGGGGCCGGGGGGCCGCCGTCCACCGCTGCCCCCCGGCCGCCCTCGGCGCGGTCTCTGTTGGTCACGGCCGAGGAGCCGGCGGCGGCGGCGCGGGACGGAGGGGGGATTTGAACGCACCCGGACCGTGGCATGGTCCGGGTCCGCCCGGGGGTCGCGCGGGGCGGGGCCCTGGCGGGGCCCTGGCGGGGCCCTGGCGGGGACCTGGTGGGGCCGGCCGGCCGGACCACCCCCGCCGCACCCAGACGGCCGTGTGGGCGCGCAGGGCTGCCGCCCTGCCGCCGGAGCTGCGCCCAGAGCCGCTTCGGGGCTCGGCGGCCCGGAGCCCGGCACAGCGGCGGCTGCAGCAGCCGGTTTCCATTCATCGTCGTGATGCAATTGTTTGGGACGAGCGGTGAAGCGATGATGTAAGGGCTGGCGTTGGTGCCCGCCGGGTGGGAGGGGGCCGGGGGCCGGGGGCCGGGGGCCCGGGGCCCGGGTGACTGGCTGCCGCCGCCTCTGCCGCCGCCGCGCCGCCGCGCACCGAGACCCGGACCCGGCCCGAGGAGCGCCGAGCAGCACGCCGCCGAACGGCATTCTGGGAAATTCACGACCGGAGGGGGCGGCCTGGAGCGCCTCCTCCATGGGCCTGGAGAGCCTCATGATCGCCCTGGACTTGGAGCACCTCCCCCCTGCCCTGGGCCTCGGGTATCTGGAGCGCCGTGTCCTCGTCGTGATCCTGGGGCGCCTCATCGCACCCTCCTCCAGGTCCTGGAGCGCCCCCTCCGCCCGCGGCCGGCCGCAGCCCGGCGCCGCGCCGCGCGGCACCGCACAGTTTGTTGACCCCGACACCTCCCCGCCGCGGGTTGCATAATGCCCCGTTCCTTTATTTCGGCAATAGCGACGCAGTCCGTGTGCGCGTGCCTCTGTGTGTGTGTGAGTATAATTTTTCCTGGATGTAAAATCGATTAACCGCGCAGCAAGCAGGCACTACGGCATCGTGACGTCGTGTGGCGCGGTGGGACGCTTCGGCTAGCGGCTCTGTCCTCGGCTTTTTGTACACGGAATATGAAAAATATGGAAATGCACCCGTGAGCGGCGTGTGTGTGTGTGTTGTGTCCGTCTATGCAGGTCCTCCGCGTGTCCTCTCCCCTCCTCCGGGGGACCATTGTATGGAAATGCCCTGCGCGCCGCCGACGCGCGCCGCTAAGCCGAGGAGCGCTAGTGTCGCCTTCTCCAGGACCGTCGGGAAGGCGAGTGTCCTCCGTGACAGCGCGGCCGAGCAGCAGGCGCCTCGTGGACGGAAGCCCCCCGGGGGGGGGGGGGGGGGGGGGCTGGTCCCGGGGCACACACACAAGCCGGAGATGGTCGGGAGATTGGGGGCGGGGGCAGAATAAGAAGTTTGCGCAAGATCGGCTGTGTGTGTGTGAGCGCTGTTCCTAGGCGGCAGGGCGGGGCGCCCGGAACCAGGTCTCCGCTGCGCCGCCGCCCCAGCCGAGGGGAGACCTGCCCGACAGAGTCGTGACCCTCCGCATTACCCTGTGCCCCTCTGCCGCTGGCGGCCCCCCTGCGGTCCCTCCGCCGCTGCTCCGACACGACGGCTTCGGTATCGGACCCCGCCGTGTTTGTCTCGGGTTGGTGTCTTCTGGAAGCGCGCGATCTCTGCCGATGACTGTCGCTCCGCTCGCCGGCTCCCACAAACTCGTTGACGGCGATATCAGTGGCCGCGGTGGCGGTGCCGGCGGGAGGCGGCTGGGGGCCCGGCGGGGACACGGCGGGGGCACGGCGCCGCCGGCGGCGGCAGAGGCAGGGGCAGCCACAGCGGCCGTACGCCGCGCGGAAACAGCGCTCCGCGGAGAAAGTAGCGGGGAATGCGAATCGACCTTGAGGGCAGTCCGCGGGCCGCGCGGCCGGTGCACGCCGGGGGGGGGGGGGGAGGGGCTGCGAGCCGCGGGGGGCCGGAGAGCAGCGGCCGGCCGGCCGGGGCCCGGACGGCGGCACCCGGACGGAGCCCGGAGGGGGGCGGCGACGGGGTGTCCGTGAGGCCGCGCCGACGGCGGTCAACGGGGGTCGTCGTCGGCGACCTCAGCCGGCCGCCGGCCGTGCCGCGCCCCGCCGCCGCCGGCGCGGAGGAGCCGGCAAAGGGGTGTCCGTGAGGCCGTGCCGCCGCCGACGGTCAGCGGGGGTCGTCGTCGGCGACCTCAGCCGGTCTTGTCGCCACGCCCCGCCCAGCAGTGCCGCGGGGGGTCGCCGCGGGGGGTCGCCGCGGGCCGCAGAGCAAGTTAAATGAGCGGCCCGCCCCTCCCTAAGTGCGTTCCCATGCATGTTGGCACTCGCGGCTTATTTGCCTGTTTGGCCCCCCAAGGGCTCCCCGCTGCCGCATGCTGCTGGCCCCGCTCGTGGGAGAACCAAGAGTGTCTCTTCGCCGCACACACACACACACGGGTCGCTGCGAAGCACCGAGTAGCCCGTTTACAGCGTACGCAGTGTAGTGCCGCTAGTTTATGCAGCAACCCTCCTCAGGGACACAGCAACGCGGGCACACCCTTCGTCACGCCCTTGACATTTCTGTCGTGCGTGTCAGAGAGAGAGAGAGAGAGAGAGAGAGAGAGAGAGAGAGAGGGTTAGGTGGGCGGCACATGTCCCCTTACAGTATCGAGGACAGTGTCGCACGCCACACGTAGCTCGGCCCGCTGCGCTGTTGCTGCTGTTGCTGCTGCTGCTGCTGCTGGTCGGTCGTGCCTAGGCAGGTGTGGCGGGGCGGTTTCCGGTTTCGCTCTGCGATGACACACGGAGCTGCCGCCACCGCCGCCTCGGATGAAATTCGAACTTGGTCGTCGTCGTCTGCTGGTCACTGGAACGGACGGCGCACGAAAGAGGCGGCGGCCGAGTGTCCTTGAAGATCCTTGGCGTCGCCGCGCGCTGCGCCGGATGTCCTGCCGCCCTTTCTCTCCCCCTCCCTCTTTCTCTCTCTCTCTCTCTCTCTCTCTCTCGCTCCCTCTGACCCTCTCTGTGCTCTGTCTCTCTCATCCGGCAGCCTACGGCCGACGGCGCCGGTCATCGCGTGCTCCCAGAGATATGTCCGACGGAGTCGGCGCCGCCACGCGCGATTTGGCCCGTTTTGGAGGTTAGGGTCGCCGTGTTCAAGAATTGGGTAACACCTCCGCGGACTCGGAAGGTCAAGATCACAAGGCGCACCGCTCTCGGGCGCGTCTCGCAGTGCCGTTATGTCATTGGCACACAACCCCCGGAAGAAAATAAATAAATTTGAAAAGATAAAAGTGTGTGCCACCGCAGCACGCAGGAGCTTCATTAACGTTCCCCTTATTTCTATCCTTTTTTTTTCCTCCCCGCGTACGCTGTGGCTAACTCGGTCCTGCAACAGGTGGCGGGCGCGGGGGGCGTGGGCGGCGGAAGCCGCGGCAGCCATTGTCCCGGGGGCCCCCCCGCGGAGACAAAAGAGATTCCTCGGCACGGCCAATCAAATTAACGACGAGGGGGTGGTGCCGCGATGCACTTCTTGTAGTGGGCGCCGCCGGCAGCGGGACAGACGCCGCCGACGCCGCCGACGCAGAGGCCGCCGCCAACAGTACCCGTTATTGGTACACTCCGCCGGAGACACGAAACCCAAAGTCAGTGCCAGGCCGAGAGCGCGCCGGCGCCGCCGCCAGCTGTAGTGCCAACGATGCGGCGAAAAATTAGCGCAAATGGTTAAAAATGCACGATTGCGATTCGGCAATTGCTCTTACCGGTAACGTATACAAAAAAAAAAGTACGTCAACGTTTACTGTGTGAATCACCTGGCGCACTTTACAAAACGCGCCGGCGAAACTGCACCAGTAGAAGCGTTTATATTTCGACCGTTTTTTTTTATTTAGCCCGCCCGCTGTAACTGATGGCCGCCTCACCACGAGGGACGCTCTAGCGAGGGCCGGGCAGGGCAGCCGCGGCTCCGCCGGCCGCTTAGTATGCATTGTTGGTGTGGCGACACTGGCGTGCATTGTGCATCGGCATTGTGGTGGCAGCCCTGCTGGCAGCCCTGCTGGCAGCCGTGGGGCGTGGCGGCGAGGGCGTTTGTTCTAACGCCCGAACGTTCCACGATTCCGCCCCGCGATGTTTCTTCCCGTTGCCGCGGTCCCGAAAATTTTTTTATTAAAAAAAGAAACTCAAAAAACACACAGGAGTCGATCCAATACTCAGCAATACTCAGTCCCGTGACTGGCTACTTCGAGTCCGTCTGCTGGACACACGCCTAGACCCACAGTGCCCAACTCACACAATCGCAAAGCTCGCGCGCGCACACGCACACACACACACACACGCACGCAGGCGTGTGCTGTCACGCACAATACACGGCAAAAGTCCCGACCACCCACCTCTGTAACGCCCTCTGCGGCGCGCTTGCCACACACTCACTTCACACCGTCGTGTCCTGGGCTCCCCCGCGCGGCAGCAGCAGCAACAGCAGAAGCTTCGCGACACACTCCGCAAAGTCTGCACTATCGGCAGCGAGGCCCACTGACCGCCTGACCACCGGCAGGTGGCGGCTGCAGCAAGTTATTATTCGCAGAACGTTCGGCGACAGAATACATGCACTTTGCGAGACCGAGAATGAAAGAGTCATAATCCATCGACCAATTTCGGGCAGTAATAAGGGACTTGGAGAGTCTATTTTAAAAGCGCGACCTGAGATGCCAAATCTGAGGCGAGAGTTCGTCTCGGCTAGGTTACAGGATTTCGAAAATGGGGTCGCATGACCTCTTCTGATGAAGACCGTATGAGTTGAGGTGACTACGGTGCGGCCGCCCACTAAATTTCTTATCTGTCATCAAAAAAAAACGACAGGCGGTGCGGACAAACGCGAGAAGGCAGTGTTTTTTTTTTCGGAGTAACTGAACAGAGCCCAAGAGCGTGCCGTTGCGCCCCCTGCTTCTGTCGCCGACATGAAATTCGGCGGTGACGTCATGTACGCGGTTAACTTTCCAGAAGGCGCTGAGCAGGATAGGGCCTGGCGACGGGCCCTATCGCCCTCTCCGTCGCACCGGCAGCGCCCGCGGCCGGAGCCGGGCGGAGCGAGGGAGACGGCACGATGCGGCACCGACACCCGCTCTTCATTAATTAAGCGGTGTCGCCATTCACGGAGCGGTTTCATTTTTTCGCATGACAACACGGTGCGGCGTGAGGTGAGAGACGTAAGAGAGGAGCGCGGGTGTCTATCCCGCTGTCTATCCTTCTATCCGCGTCCAACTCCGTCTATCCGCCGCGTGTTTGCCCGGCTATCCGCCCCGTCCACCCTGCAGCCGGCAGACGCCTGAGCCGGTGCCGGTGTGTGTGGTGGGGGAGCGGCGCGCCTGGGAGGTAGGCCGCTCCGCCGGCCCGCCGCGCACCGGGGTGCGGCGGGACTGCCTACCCCCCGGTTGGCAGGCGCTCGCCTCCCAGCGACGCGCGGCCGCCGGCCCCGCAGCGCTCCCCCGCTGTGCGGGTGGCCTACCCCCGGCCCGCAGGCGCTCCGTGTGGCATAACACCGGCCGGCCACGCAGCGGGGGGTCCGTAGGTCAATGACGCCACCATATTTCCGAACATTCAGCCGCCGCTACCCGCTCTTTTTCTTCTGTCTCCTATTTCTACATTGTTTCCTCTCTTTTCGTATAAAGGGGGGGGAAAAATATATTTATGAGCGGTGCAGAAATGAATGGCTGGATGCGCGTGATGAATAGGTGCTGAGAAGCCCAGATAAAACAAGCGAAAAGCGGCTGCTCCTCGCTGACGGGGGCCGCGGTCGCTTCTGATAGACTAGATGTGTGATGAGATTTTATCAATTTTTTTTTCTCTTATAAAAGCGAACCGTAGCCTACCTTCCACCTCCCCCGCACATCCGGAGCGTAGCCCCTGTGCCCACGTTCAAAATATGCATGCGTGTGAACGTGTGTGTGTGTGTGAGGACGTGAACGCCAAACTAAGCAGGTACGGTATCAGTGTCAGGGGCCGGTGAGTGTGAGAGAGAGAGAGAGAGAGAGGGTGAGAGAGAGGGAGAGAGAAAGAGAGAAAGAGAGAGGGAGAGAGAGAGAGGGCTACCGCCGTCCTCCGCGGGTCTCGGCGACACATTAGACGATGACCTTGACCGCCCTCACCTCGTCATAGAGAATTTACCGAAAGCTTTTCGGATTTCTGAGGCTCTCCAAGCTGCAGAAATAATTTACAGAGAATGTAAGTAAAGTAAAAGAAGTTTCATCAATTTGCCTAAAATGATAAGTTTTTAGTAAATCATGGATTAGTTGATTTTGACTGCCGACTAGACTTTAAAAAATCGTCGAAGATAACATCTTTGATTTAATTTATTTTTACCGCGCAGTCGACTGCGATTTCGAGAGGGCGGTGGCGGTGGCGGCGGCGGTGTGGGATTCAGGGTGCGTTTGGTTAGGCTCCCTCTCCCCGGGCCGCGTAAGGGGGCGCTGGTTCGCCGGGTTGCGCAGTTGCAGCCGCGGCCGCCGCGCGGCGCCACCGTCGCCGGCGGTGGGGCTATAAAGGGCGGCGGGCGGCGGGCCGGGCAGCAGTCAGACCGATCCGCAGCCATGAGGAGCATCGTGCTTGTGTTTTCCGCCTGCGTGGCCGTCGGTATGTACGACGAAGAGTGTCGGCAGTGCAGCGTGTGTGTGTGTGTGTGTGCAGCCCCCTGTGCGTGACCCAGTGCAGCCAACGCCCCCCAACGACTCATGGATTTACAACCAACAGTGTTGCCAAGTGCCGCCTCGTTTAGCAGAAAATACTGGGTTTCTTTCGAAAGATTGAGAAAAACAAAATGAGTTTTCTCATTTATTTTTTTTTTTTTTTGAAAAAGTGCTGGTTGGACTTTTGGGGTCTGAGTGCATCGTGGTGCATCGGTCGACTTGGTGGCAACGGCTGTCGTGCGTGTGAAATGTGACAAAGTGACTCCGTGTGTAAAGTGAAAGTTTCTATGACAGTCTGCCGTCTGCAAACGTTGCAAAATTAAACTTCGTGCGTACTTATATTTTTAAAAAAGCAGTTCGTGTTTGAAATTTATTTTTCTAAATATTTATTCATTTTATTATCTATAGCTAGCCAGTCACTCTGGTTTTTGTAGCATTTTCCGTGGTGCACATTTCGTTAACTGTTATCGCATAAAGTGCGCATCCCACGATTTTCTTTTTTTTTTTTTTTTTTGCAAAGCGTTAGACAGACGTGCCCCTGTCACTCAGATCGAAAACTAATAGCTCCCTTCCTAAAATCAATCCGTTTCTGACAATAGAATTTTGCGATCTTGTGCCTCCGAAACTCTTCGCGGTGCCTGGCGTGGTGAAAGTGGCGGGCAAGCCGTTGTTCTCACACGTGTGACATGTGCTGCGGAACATGTCGCACTTTCCCGCCATGATGCGTACTTTTTTTAAAAAAAAAAAGCAATTTGATCGGATCCGAAAAGCAAGTTGCCATTGCTACCGGTCACGGTTCCTCTCGGTTTCATTTTAAGACCGAGAAGGTCACCCCTCATGAGAAAAGACGATCTTTAGGTTGACGGAACGAAAGAAACTAGTCTTTGCTTTTTTTTTTACTCTTTCCCCTTCCTCTATAAACCTGTCGCCCGGTAGGCCCGTTTCACCCGCGGACCCGTCTGCGGCCTGTCTGCCTGTCTGCCCGCGGATGGTCATCAACGCTGCCCCCATCATACCTGTTCGAATCGCTTCTATAAACGCGCCAAAACTAACGATGTACTTTGAAGAGAACGCGAGCCGTTTCCGACGGCAAGTCGAAGTGGAAGGGCTGTAAATGCACCTTTTTCACTTCAGTTCGGCGAGAATCTTTCGTCTATCTCTGTCGCACACGTCGAAGATGCGGGGCGCGGCTCCCTGGAACGTTCCGGAAAGCTCCACATGCTGCGCAGCCACCGCGGCGAAAGGAATCGAGTGACGAGAGAGAGAGAGAGAGAGAGAGGGGGGGGGGGGGGGGGGTAAGAAGGATCGGGGGAAGGGAGGGGGGCAGAAAGAGCATTGGCCTGCGTTCTGTGTCCGTGGCGTCACGCCTATCACCTTGCACCTAGGAGGGAGGGAGACAGGTAGAGTGCTTCGAGCTGCCGCACCCCCCCACCAGTGTTGTCGCGGGCTCAAATACCGCTGCTGGCACCCGCTGCGCTGCAGATGTGATTTGAAAATGATTCACTGCTTCCTAGACCGCCGTCAAAATACTACAAGGGGGAAAAAAAACTCAGCTCAGGAACGCGGATATCATTTTGGCTGAGTCATTATTCAAATTCGCGCGGGTTCGCCGCCGACCACTCGACGACACGATCGTTATAGTCTTTAGGGGTTTTATTTGCCCACATTCTGCCGCGTTCCCGCGCCGGGCTAGCTGGAAAAAAATAACGACAGACACACACAAAAAAAAAAGAAGAACGAAAACGCGCGTAAGGTGTCGTCTGCTCGTGTCGCCATCCTCGTGTCGTCTGCTTAGTGTTGTCTGCGGGTGTCGCCTGCGACGTATCGTCTGCTGCCGTCGTCTGCTCGTGTCGCCTGCCGGTTTTCTTCACCTCCCCCCCCCCCCCGTTCGCGTGTGCGATTCTCTCTTGTTCGCGGAATGAAAGTGTCATGGTCACGGGCGGGGCGTGGCGGCGTGGCCTGCCGGTGGTGGTGGTGGTGGTGGTGGTGGTGGCAGCAGTGGAACGGTGTCGTCGTAAGTCATTTAGCAGGTCGCTGATGACAACCCCATGTGGGGCACGGCCCGGCGAGGCCCGGCGAGGCCCCCTCCCTCCCAGAGATGCGCTCCCGGTCACCCCGGGGGGGGGGGGGGGGGGGGGCGGAGGGCCGCCGCGCCGGACACATGTGGGCCGAGGACGACACAGCGACACCGCCCCGCCGTCGCCTCCAAGGACACTCAGCCGTTGTGTCACCGACCGCCTCCTCCGGCACCGCCTCACAGAGTCCATCATCATGTTGACAGCACCCCTCTGTGTTAGACAGAGAGACAGGCAGAGGGATAAGGAGGGAGAGCGAGAGAGAGGGACGAAGACGGGCCGCGGCGGCACTCCGTTGAGCGACACGGTGGAAAACGGCGCTGGAGCTGCTGCTGCTGCAACCTGGATGGACGTGGTGGACATGGGAGGCGGGCATTGATTTCGAAAACGACACGTTCTCAGACACGTCGCCGTCGGGTCCGTTAAGGTCGTGCGCGCGCTCACGCGTCCGTGTGTGTGTGCCTGTGTGTGTGTGTGGACCGACGATGCGCCCGCTCGGCTGGCAGCAGCCGGTTTCACAGGTCAGTCGGATCGGGTTCGGACGACGCACACACGCACGGTTCGGGCCGGGTCGGGTCGGGGCCCAACCCGTCGACATAACCTTGAAAACGCATGTCGTGTGTGGAGGGGTGTGGGCGGGGCCGCGGGGCCGCGGGCCGGTCCGAAGAGGCTGCCCGGCCGGCCGTGTCGAAAGTGAGTCAGTCAGTCAGACAGGCCGCCGCCCGGCCAGGCCGCGGGCAGACGGGTCTGTGCCTCGAATTTCAAGCAGTTGCAATGGGCCTCTCCTCGTGTGGGTGTCCCACTTTGGACTTTGAAATGTGGGCTCGGGGCGGGAGCGGAGGTGGAGGAGGAGGGGTGTCCACTGGTGGAGCGTGTTCGCGGAGATGCTCTCAGTTTCCCAACGATGGTGGATCGGGGACGGGTGCATCTCAGCCTGACACCAGCTCCCAGCCCGCGAGTGTGGCCGCGTCTCTGCCCGACTGCAGCCCCTTACCGCACGCGGCCGCGCGTGCCAAGTCCGCGTGTTGCGCGCGCCCCCTATCGGCGACGGCCGGGACCACGCGGCGTAACTGATCGGGGCGCACGTCCGGGCCCGGCTCTCTGCCCGGCGTCGAGTGTCCGGCCACCGCCGCCCTGCCAGCTGGGAGCCCTCCAACGCACAGACACGCTTGGCTCGGGTTCAGATTCGGATTGGCAGGGGTGGTCCCGCGTCCTTCCTGTTGACAGTCGACAGCGGCCGGCCGATGCCCGCCTTTCTCCGCCCGGCGGACGCCGCAGAATCGTCGTTGTCGTTCCGAGTGTTCGCGAACCGCAACAGGTTCGCATGCGCGCGCCGACCTTGGCGGTGGCCACCCGGCAGGGACGGGGTCACGTCCGCTGCCGGGCCGGGATCCGATCAGCTTGTTCCCGCCCAGGCATGAGGTCGCACCGTTCCCACGACCCCAGCGCCCTCTTGCGCCGCCTCCTCGTAGCTTTTCGAGTTTGAATCTGTCGCCGAGCGGAGCCGGCCGAGCAGTTCCGCGGGTCATTTTCGAATGGTGCCCTTCCCCTTGCCTCCTCCTTGTCCCCCCCCCCCCCCCCTGCCGGCGAGCTTACGCCCTCCGCATTCTCAGTAGAAAGTGAATCTGGAGGTTATGTAACCGGTTCAGTGCGGCGGGCCGGGCCCCGGCCGAGTGCTGGCGTGGTGTTGCCCGGGGGGGGGGGGGGGGGCGTCGCCCTGGGAGGGGGAGGGGGGCCGCGGGGCCCGTCCGGCAAGCAGGGGTATGCATAGCATGTATAGCCCCGCGCGGTGTTTCGTCAGCTTCCTCGCGGAGCCCCTCTTCCGGGTCCACCGTGCGGCTCCGGGGCTCGTCAGCGGGCACCCCGCGACCTGGTTCGCGTCGGGGTCACGCGAGGTCAGCCGCGAGGCGCGGGCGGTTTGAATCGAAACTGAATACGTGGGGCTAAGGCAGCCTCGGTGTGAGGAGCATCTGAGCCACGCGGTGTCTCCGCGTCGACGGGGAGGTGCTCGGCTCGACGGGGTCCTCCGCGCACGGCGCGGAGTACGGTGTGGTGCGTGTGTGGGGGGGGGGGGGGGAGCTGGCCTAATTTTGAAAGGTTGTGTATCGTTTGTACGCCGCACCGCCGCGCCTGGTGGTCTGTGGAGGGGGCGGCTCTGGAGTCGGCTGGAGGCGGCGGCTGGAGGCGGCGGCCGGCTCTGTCCGGCCGTTGAACGTACTTCCCGGTCCGAGCCGTTGCGCAATGCCCGCGCCGACGCCCCCCGCAGCCCCCGTAGCCCCCGCAGCCCCGCCGGCCGCGGCCTGCAGCGCACGGTGTCACACAGATGGGCCGCGGGGGGCCGCGCGGGGGCCTCTGAGGGTCAGTGGGTTGGCCACGCCCCCCGCGGAGCCGCCGCCGCCGCGGCCCGTGCCGCCCCAAGGGGGGCGGTGCCTTTCATGTCTGCCGCCGCGGGTTCAAACACCCGTGTTGAGCGTTTTTGTGCGGCACTCTGAGTGCGGATAAACGAAACGCAATGAAACACACACACACGCACACACACGCACCACCGTTACGGGGTGACGTAGCGAGCCAAGCCCATTCCTCACGTAATAGTGTATAGCGAGTCTGGCGGGCGGCCCGCGCCGCGCTCCGCTCTTCGTTGCGCACGCGTGTTCAGTTAAGATACGTGTCGCTTGTAGCTGCGCGGAGGGGGCGGTGGCGTTACAGCGATCCGCGCTCACACACACACACACACACACGCCGCAGAAGTTGGCACTCCCGGGCGGCACGGACGCCCCGCTCGCTTAACTGAACTGGCCGATGCGGGTATTACGACGGTTGTGTCGGTGTTCAGTTAGCTCCGCCGTGCGACCGGAAGGCAATCCTCTTTTTTTTTTCAAAAATTTAAATATGTTTTATTTTGCCGCCTTTCTTTTGCCTTCGTTTTTGCTAAGCAGTCCCGGGGGGGAGGCTTTACGACCTCCGGCTATGCATTCAGAGCATGTGTGGCGGCAGTGCGTCCGTTAGCTTGTCGTACGCGGAAGTACGCGCGTGCGTGTGTGTGTGTGTGCGTGGGCAAGACGAGACAGAGGAGGGAGAGAGAGGGAAGGAGAGAGAGAGGGACTACGTTGCCTTGTCTCGCTCGACAGCGCGGAGCCTCGCAGAGCCCGAGATGAGAACTGACCCACCTCAAGGCTGGTGATGTTGGCCTGCCACCACGGCCTGCCACTACACGGCCTGTGTCTGGCCCGGGTGTGGCCCGCTTCGCTTCGGGCTTGTTAATGTCCACGTTAAAAATGGGTCATTTTTTTTATTTTTTGAAGAAAATTTTAGAAAGGGCAATATTTTGCGGCGCGGCTCTCGACCAGCGCAGCACAGGCGAACCGCTTGCCTCGTCACGGTGGGAAAGGAGGGGAAAAGAGGGAATAATGAAAACGGCCGCGGCAAAACAAGCGGCCGGAGGAAAGCACCGTCTCGTCTGATTGGTGTCGGCGGTGTGTCGCCAGCGATGCGGCACCGCCCGACCCCTGGCCGCTCAATTCTGTGCAGTCACGCGAGTTGGCGTTCTCGTGCCCGTTTTTTTGTTTTCATTCTCTCTCTGTCTCTCTCTGTCTCTCCCACCTCTAAAAATCAATCAGTTGACTCTTAACTAGCACGTGGAGGGCGAAGAATTTTCGCGGGCTTTTCGGTCCATAGGTTAGTTCTGTCCGCACCGTGCGACTGCGAAGATAGGAAGCCGAACAACTTGGGACACGCGTGTGGTATAAGTAATTATCGTGTGTCGATTGCGTGTATGCCTGTGGCAAATATGTGCACACACACGCACACACACACACACATGCGGGGCCGCCCTGCACCGCGCCGTGACACCAACCTCGTTTTTAGGTCAGAAAACCGGTTGCTCTTCTCACCATGTGGACCAGCGCTGCCGCCGCTGCTTCGGAATTTTATTTTTTATACTTTTTTTTTAAGTGAGCATCTTGCGTGTGGTGGTCATGGCATGCGCGTGATTTTTTCTTTACGAAACTGCGAATGTTGCTGTTGTTGTGTTGTTTTCGTTTTGGCGCCGCTTGACGGTTTTCAAACAACGGCTGTTTTCCCGCCACGACTCCTCGCGTGCGCTGCCGCCTTATCTCTGCCTGTTAGCGCCGTTATACTGTCGGTTGGCAGCCCTGCGGCGCTGTCACAGCCGGCGGCAGCGGCGACAGTAGGAAAACACTCGTAAAACGTGACGAAACAGCGGCAGCGGCGGCAGCGCGGAGAGTCTTCACAGCGTGAAGAAATCATAGCGCGCTGTCATAGAGGGCGCTGGATCAGAGTCAACGCCTTATAACAACACGACTTGCATAACGCGGCGCCGCCGCCACCGCCTTGTGTGCGCCGGGTCGGCGCCGCATCTAGCGGGCGGTGGGTGGCTGCTGCTGCTGCTGCGACGGTAACGTGACGAAACGCCGCCACCACCACCGATATATTCGGGCGCGATCGCTGAAATGTCAACAGCAATGCGTCTGAAATGTTTTTTTCGTTCCGTTCAATTTTTCATGGCGGCGCATCATGGTGACGAAATTTGTCTCAAAACGCTCAGAGAAAAAATATGTTGTATCATTCCCAGATACAATTTATTTTGGGGACGAATTTTCGTCACAACATGCGTGACGAAAATTTAAGAATAGATTTTTCGTAAACCGATGAAAAACATTTTGAGAGCGAGCAGGATTCTAGCAGGCGTCGTGGTGGATGCGCCGCGCCGCGCTGCGCCGCCTGACCCCGTTCACTGCGCTGAATGGGCGTCGGCGTCCCAACACCATTGTCTCGTCTTCCGTCCGGAATAATGCAGCCGCTGATCCACACTCGGGAGGCGGCGCCCACACGGCTGCGCTCGGCTGGTTTCGCCACGCTGACGCCGCCGCCGCCGCCATGTCGGGGTGGTCGTCTCTCCGGGTCCTCGGGGTCCTTGGTGTCGTTGGGGTCCTCGCAGGGCCGGCCGGCTACGCCCCTCTGCCATCAGGGCCAACGCACTGTTTCCCCAGTTTTGCAAAATTAACAATCACAAAGAGATTCTCTGGCTCACACGCATTGCGATTTTTTATTTTTTTTAAAAAAAAATTCCGTTGTGACGATCGGCACTTTGGCGGCTGTGAAGTTATAATTACGATTTTAGTGTGCCGGGGGAGTGGTTAATGCGGCCTCGCTGTTTTTGTCGAGCGGCGGGGGGCGGCGGGCGGCGCGGCGAGGTGTGTTGCCGTTTAGGAGTGCCGCGCCGCCCGGTCGCAGCGAGTTGCGCAAAGCCGCTCCAAGCGCTCGGCAGCCAGAGCCCACGTGACCGGGTAGCAGGCTACCCCGCTAGTGGATGTTGTTGTAGCTGTTGTTGCTGCGGGAAGATGAGGAGTAAACAACAACAACAGCGCGTTGGAGCGCGCGGCGCATTTGACCGGGTTGTGCTCGGCGGGGACGCTCTGCGTCCTCTTTTCTGTATTTTTTTCCCTCTTTTTACCTTCCACTCCCTGTTTGATGCGGTTTTATAGACCGTATAGAGATCGTTTATGTATACAGTCGTTTCATTTTCTAATACTGTTGTTGTTGTTGGTGATGGTGGTGTCTGAAGTGAAGGGCGTGGATCGAGCAGAATGGGACCGGAAAGCGCCCGCGCACGTACGTCAGAGAAGGCGGCCGCGGCGGTGAAAGGGAAAAAAAAGGAAAAGAAAGGAGAACGGAAAGGAAAGGGGAAGGGAAAAGAGGGGCGTCAGTCTGAATGCCGATTCCGTCGGATGCAGCGCATCGGCTCGGCTTCAGGCCGTCTTGCTGGCGGCCGTAACACCTGACGACTGCGTGGCGGCGCGTGGCGGCGCGTGGCGGCGCGTGGCGGCGCGTGGCGGCGCGTGGCGGCGCGTGCCTCTCTGGAAGAGCCCCGTTCGCCCTGACATGGTTCTGATCAGCTCTAAACGCCGCCCGCGACGGATTCCGAAGGGGAGCCCGCGTCATCGGACGAATTCATAGCAGAAACGGAAAACCGAAAAGTGAATCACGCGTCGAGAAAATTTCAGTAAAACTAAATAATGAAATGGAGAGAAGAAAAAAACATATAAGAAAACGAGATAGGCGCTGAGGGGAGGTGGGGGTAAATGTGTCAATATTTGATCCCGCTCGAGCTGGGGGGGGGGGGGCCGCCGTGGAGACTTGAGCGCACGACGGGACCGGAGCGCCGGCAGCGCGGCAGTGTGAATAGTCACTTGCTGTTCATTACTGCAAATAAGCCCTTCGCTCTGGAGGGGAGCGGGTGGGGAGGCGGTACGGACGGGGGGGGGGGGGGGAGACTTGAGTGAAAGTGCCTAGCGGCTTACGCCCGCCGATGTGTCCATTTATAGGCCGCCAGAGCGCGCTGGCGTCGCCCCGTCATTTAGGGTCTGTTTTTGGGGGCGGGGAGGATGGCGGTGGTACGGCTGGGGGTGTCACACACACACACACATGATCGCTGTAGCGCCGTCTCTGTCGCACTGACTGACCGTGCTGTTGCCCTCTCTGCTCCGCAGCGCTGGGTCAGGAGAGCTTCAAATGCCCCGACGACTACGGCTTCTACCCGCACACCGTGTCGTGCGACAAGTACTGGAAGTGCGACAACGGCGTGGCGGAGCTCAAGACCTGCGGCAACGGCCTGGCCTTCGACGCCTCCGACGACAAGTTCCTCACCGAGAACTGCGACTACCTGCACAACGTAGACTGCCAGGACCGCACCCAGCTTGGTGAGTTTCAGTGAAAACGTTTCCAAAAAAAAATTCCCCACCGTTGTTGTTATTGTTTATCATCAGGAGGGAAAAAAAACAGACCGGAGTTGTTGACATTTGTTGTAACTCTCCCCCCTCGCAGAGCCCGCCATCGGCACCCCGCACTGCCCCCGTCTGTACGGCATCTTCGCCGACGAGAAGAAGTGCGACGTCTTCTGGAACTGCTGGAACGGCGAGGCCTCCCGGTACCAGTGCTCGCCCGGCCTCGCCTACGACCGCGAGGCGCGCGTCTGCATGTGGGCCGACAAGGTCCCCGAGTGCAAGAACGAAGGTGCGTGTTTTTTTTTTTTAATTCTTTTGTCTGAGCGCCTGTGAGGGTAGGCCAGCCCGCGCGACACCCGTGCGTGGGACACGCCGCGGGCTGCCTACCCGGCAGGCGCTCTCTCTCTCTCTCTCTCTCTCTCTCTCTCTGTCTCTCTCTCTGTCTCTCTCTCTGTCTCTCTCTTTCTGTCTGTCTGTCTGTCTGTCTGTCTGTCTCTCTCTCTCTCTCTCTCTCTCTCTCTCTCTCTCTCTCTGTCTCTCTCTCTAACCCGCTGCACTTCCGCCCCCCGCCGACAGAGGTCGCCAACGGGTTCGCGTGCCCCGCCCCCGGTGAGATCGCTGGTGCCGGCGGCTCCTTCTCGCGCCACGCCCACCCCGAGGACTGCCGCAAGTACTACATCTGCATGGAGGGCGTGGCCCGCGAGTACGGCTGCCCCATCGGCACCGTCTTCAAGATCGGCGACCAGGAGGGCTCCGGCGTGTGCGAGGACCCCGAGGACGTTCCCGGCTGGTAAGTCCTCACCCCACCAGGACAGTCGCGTCCTCGAAGGGCGTCAGCGCGAAACTTTGCCAGGGTGATATTTCTCACGGATGCCATGATTCATTCGTCCATCTAGATTCACTCGTTTTTTTTTATTTGTATTATTTAATTGACATCGCAATTTTTTTTTACTTTGCACTTACCCTGGGGACGAGTAAATTTAAACAACCGTAAGGGTCCCGATAGCTGATGCTCTGCTTCGATAGGCCGAGTCCGACCCGAAGCCGCGGCGGACACACTCACATTCGTGTCGGCAGTTACGTGGCCGCGGGGTGACGCAAGGCGGTGCACATAACACGGGGAGCGACACCCGAAGGGGGCCGTGACAAAGAGCAGGGCGGTGGCGGCGGCGGCGGAGCCTTTGTGACGTGACGGACAAGGCGCCGCTCTCGTGATTAGAAAGTCGAGATATCGAAGCAGAGCACTCAGATCCGGGGACGATGCTCCCACGCACCTACCAGGGCCCGATTTTCTTGCCTAGTTTGAACCCCGCCGCCGCGGTGCTCTTTTGGCGGGGAAAAGGAAAACTGTCCGCGTTGACGCGCCGCCGTGCCGTGTCGTGTGTTGTTTGTCGTTATCCTGGAGCTGCCAGCGAGATCCCTTCGCATGTCCTGTTGGTTGCATTCTGGGGTTCTGTCCGCTCGTCCTTGAGCCTTCCGTACTCGCAGAGGGGCTCGGCAACACCTCGCCGGGCCCTCATGGAGCCCACACCAGACCAGCAGTACTCTTTCTCCCGGTCATTCTTCCCCGTTGTGGGCGAACAACGTGGTCTTGTCGCATGCGCTGCGCTGCCGCTACGCTGCATGGAGAGCTTTAATTGTTCTTTTTTGTTCCTTCAAACCTCCCCCCCCCCCCCCTACCCCCTCTAAACCACACGTGAAAGAGGATGAACACGATCTGTCACATGTTAACCTTCTCTTAATGTTTACCTAGATGTGAGAACTACGCGCTTAATATAGGAAAAAAATTAAATTTAGAAACAACCAAAGTTCGTGAGCTGATACTTAAACTCATCGGGCCTGAGCACAAGCAGGTTACTTTATGTGGGGCGGGCGCCTCCCGAACCGGCGGGATTTCTCCGGCACGGCCGCTTACAGCGGCCCCGGGGGCCATAAAGGCGGGCTAAATATAGAGAGGGAACCTTAAAAGCGAGAGGTGGCCCCGGCCCCCGTCGGAGGTGCCTGAGCCCGTTCACCCCGACAACGGTGGTCACCGACGGGTTTATTATTTTTCTTCGCGCTCTGATTTGTGCTCAGAAACTTAGGGGAAATACTCGCGTGCGTTCAGGGGTTGTCGGTCAGGGGTTGGCTAGACGCTGAGCGGCACAAGCCGGCGGCGAGGAGGCCGTCAGTGAGAGAACGTTGCCGTCGGCCACTGACCGCCCCGCCGGCTCGGATAGTGCACGTTGACGTTTGTGGTGAGTCGCTCCCTCCTTGTCCCACAGCGAGGACTACTACGGCGACCTGGACCTCAAGACGATCCGCAAGAGCGAGCTGCTGCAGGGCCTGCAGGGCGCCGGCCAGAGCAGGGCCAACGCCAACCCCAACAGCCCGCAGCCGGCCCCCAAGGCCGCGCCCAAGCCCAGGCCCGCCGCCCCCGCCAGGCCCAGCCCCCAGTCCAGGCCCGCCACGCAGCAGCCCGGACAGGGCTTCGACGATGCCGAGTAGGAGTCAGACAGAGAGAGAGCGACTCCCGCCGGGAGTTTGTGGACTCAGTGATTGTGTGTGTGGCGCGCGCGTGAGTGCGAGCGAGAGAGCGTGCGCGTCAGACACGAGAGCGCTGCCGAGTCGAGCAGTGCGCCGCGACTCAGCCGCGCCCTGTGTGGCTGGGCCGAGCCGAGCCGGGCCCAGCAGCGGGGTCCGCGCGAGTGTACCTGTGATGGGAGCGCCCCTTCTTGGGCCGCCCCGAACCTCCGCCAGGGGGACTCTGCCACGAAGTGGAAGACGGTATTTAAATGACCAGCCCGTACAAACTGTTCGTTCATTTTTTTATAAGTAAAAGCGAAAACAAAAATAACATGTGGAGTGTTTAAAAAATTAATGTGTCTTCGGATGAGATTTTCATTTCAATTTGTTGATGTGTTGAATGTGTTGCGCCTATGTCATCCCCTTCTTCCCTCCCTCCCCCCTCTTAAGTTTTTTTGTTATTGTCATGCTGAAAATAAAGTATATTTGTGTGATTCCTTCTTTTTTAAAAAAGAAATTCCATCGTGTTTTCAATCACCCTTTTTTTCTCTTCCTCTCTGCATGGCGTCGCGCGCTTTCTGGCTAGCCAGTTAACAATCCAAAGAAACATACACCAATGTCTGAGCTGTACAGTTGTTGATGTTAACGCTACTCTATGCACGCTGCACGATTCCTTCTCTTACATCAACGCGCCCGGGCCGCACCCACGTACCTGCACTGCGAATAGCGCCTGTTGCGCGGGGTGTGGCTCGGGCGCGTCGAACATGCTACCTGCAAATAGTGTTACGCCCAAAGGTCTCGCGCGGCAGATCCTTTGCATGGTGTGTGTAGTGCAGCCTGTGTGATTTACCGACCGTGCTTAATTGACCGATCTCAGTTCCCCGATCGTGTGTAAACGGCAGCGACACCGTCTCATGGCTGACCTTTGAGCACTTTAACCACTGAAAATGGTGAAGCTCGTTTTAGTACAACTTTATTGCAACTTCAGACCTGCGACAGACATCGACTAAGACACAAAGATTCTTCAGGACATTTAAGCACTACCAAAATCGTGCTCGCATTACTCTCTCCTGTACAAAATATTTACACGTTGTCGACAACTTAACCGTATGCGGTTTCCCAAGTGCGTACAATACATGAGAGGACTTGACCGTATGACATGCGATCAACAAAACATCACCACGTGGACGCGGACCAACTCGACTGCTTCTGACCCGCGTTCATCTGTTGTGAATGAGGTATCCACGGAGGCAGTGCGTGGATGGCACGCACACACTCAGCCCCCGTCTTCTTGTTGTGTCCCCACAGCGAGGACTACTACGGCAAGCTGGATCTGAAAGCTCTGAGGAAACTGGGGTACTAGTCCACCTGCCCGGCCGCCGGGCCGCTCCCAGAGCCGCTGCCCCCGCCGCCACCGCCGCAGCGTCAACAACAGCAGCAGCAACAACAACAACGGCGGCACGACGCCCCTCAGGTTCCGGCCAGGAAGGCACGAACTGCAAGTCCCTGCCGCCCAGCCTGTACCACTCGTACCTTATTTATTCGCTCTGCAAGCCCTCGCCGCGGGCGCACGACGCAGCAGACGACACAGCAGACGACGCGGCCCGAAACACCCACGACGCCCGACCGGACGCGTCCAATCAAATCAAATAACCGCCAATAGCACCGTTTCGTAAAACTCTGACAATACAGTTTGCCGCGTTCCCTCGCGTCATGACATGGCTTACGGCCAGAATCACTCTGGAATTTAGAGAGGGAAAAAAAATAATCGAAAAAAAAAGACGTATCATGAGTGCGAATTGCTGAGTGACTGAAGGCATCAAGGCGAAAGAACGCTCGCATGCCCAAGGTCCTCGGCGGTGCCCGCCCGAGTCGTCCGGGCGGCCTCCAGTCGCGCCAAAAGTTATTTCACCTCATTCACTTATTCGCAGTCCGCGGTGTGTTAGTCTCCGAGGGCGCGGTGCGCTCGCGAGAGTTCCGCTCAGCCCAGCTGTCATACGCAGCGCCAGTGCCCCAGTTAACGCCGACAAGGTGAATGCGTTACCCTTAATGTAGTCATTGCCGACTCCTCTCTCGCTGTCAATGGAACGGTGATGATCATCGTTTCATTCGAACTGTTGGTGACGATTTACATATTAATCGTTCATTGACAGACTACAGCTTACGTCAGTATGGCACCTTATAAAGAGGGTAATGAGTCGAGGTAATGACCATTGGTTGATGATCATCGTCCTTTCATTTACAGTGCTTGTAAACAGCTTTAAAAGTCTAGTGGTCTAGTTTTTTTATATATATATATATATATATATATATATATATATAAGGTAGGTAGGAATATTGAATAGCCCGTAATACATACACACACGGTGTCGCGCCACGACACAAAACACAAAACTCTGTAGTGAAAAGAGAAAAAAAAGCAAACCCGTTGTGCCATTTGAAGAAAAACTGAAAAAACAAACATATTGATTAAGAGATTAATTAAGGAAAAATTTAGAACAGGTCACAGAAGTCACGAAGTCGAGGCATTCAATCGACCGAATATGACTGATATGTGCACGTGTGTATGTGTGTGCCATTGTGTGGCTGTACAGCGACAGCCGCGCGCCTGACATTTCCGTCAGTCACAGCCACTGCTCTGTATGTGTACAAAATGTCCGAAATAAAATTGATCCCAGGACAGTGTATGCTGCGTTTTCCTACTCCATACCCACATTCCTGAGAGACATCGGCTGATCAAAGAAAAGGGGGCAGTCTCATCCATGAGCCCGATCGAGTCGCAACAGTCTCTCATGTCAGACGAGATTTTCTCTCCCTCTCTCTCTCTCTCTCTCTCTCTCTCTCTCTCTCTCTCTCTATCTCTCTCTATCTCTCTCTCTCTGTCAGAGCCTGGGACGCAAACACGCACGCACACGCATCAGAGGCGATACCCCACGCTGGCCTCCCACCTCCACCGCACCGCACCCCGGCAATACCCCCGGCTAGCCTCCCTCCCCGCGCGGAGTCTCTACGCGGTCTTGTTGGCCGAGCCGGAGGCCGCGGGCCGCGTGCCGCCGCCGGGGAACTGGAGCATGATGACGAGGTAGGTGGTGACGGTGCCGACGGCGCCCTGGATCATGCTGTAGTCGAGGTGCATGAGGCCGCAGGCGGAGAGCCGGGTGGGCAGGCGCACCAGCTGCAGCGAGAAGTCCTGCAGCTCCTCGACCAGGCGCTCGCTCAGGCGGCGGTGCACCAGGCCGCGCTGGATGATCTGGAAGCCGGCGCGGGTTCGAGACCCGCCGAGGGTTTTATTTCTTTTATGAAGCCCACCGGAAAACATGTTCATCAATAATAATCGTTTTACCTCGCCCATCCGCTGCGCCTCCTGGCGCACCATGTTCCCCGACGTGAGCACCATGTACATGACCAGGACGTGGATGGTGCCGACGAGGAGGCCGATGAGGCCGAGCGGCACCACGTTGATGCGCGCCAGCAGGATGTACAGCATGGTGGTGTAGTCGAGGAGCGTGCTGAGCAGCACCAGCAGCATCTGCGGGGGAAAAAGCGAGCGGAGCGGGGAGTCGAACCCGCGTCCCCCGGCGCGGTGGAGGCAGGCCGGGCGGGCGGCCACCGACCTGGGGTCCGTACGCCGACTGCAGGTAGCCGGCGATGACGTGCATCTTGTGGTGCAGCAGGCGCAGCTCGCGCACCGTCTCCAGCGCGGAGGCCTCCACGTCCGGGTGCAGCGGCGGCTGGCGCAGCGGGTTGGCCGCGTCGCCCAGCCGGCTCCACAT
Organism: Megalurothrips usitatus; assembly: GCA_026979955.1. Lineage (NCBI taxonomy): Eukaryota > Metazoa > Arthropoda > Insecta > Thysanoptera > Thripidae > Megalurothrips > Megalurothrips usitatus. The sequence continues at coordinate 6,759,551 of CM049605.1, forward strand.
CTCCAGGGTCTTGGGCGTCAGCCCGGCCGCCACGGGCCCCAGCATGTTCAGCAGGCGGTCGTTGATGGACACCAGCTGCGGGCGGAGGGGGATTTTTGAGATTTTGTTGTTCGGCGAGTTTTACGAATTTCGGACAAAGTACAACCGCCCCCCGCCCCCCTCCCCCGGTACGCCACTAGCCTGGAGCGCGAGCGCATGAGCCTGGTTGGCGAACTGCATGCAGGACATGTGCATGAAGGGCCTGGACACGGCGAACGCCCGGTAGCAGAACGCGATGGGGATGTCGGGGTCGGGGACCTCAAAGGCGAAGTGGTACGCCGCGAACGTCGCCGAGATGAAGAACCAGAGCAGGAGCTGCCGACGTCAGTTTGATTCAGGAGGACACTTTATTTGCTATCTATTTTTTTGCAAACGTAAGAACGGCATTGACGGCGTACCTGGATGCATATCCAGATGCGAGCCTTCCGGACCCTGACCGCCGTCATGGCCTGCGTCTCCTCCTCGCAGTCCAGGAGCCCCTCCAGACTGTCGATGGCGGACCGGGTGGTCCACAGCGTCGACAACTGCACCAGGACTGACACGGTCGCCTGAAAAGACCAAAATATCATTTAAAAAATTATTTTAGAGGTGTTGGCCGGTATTAGAACCCGGTTTAATTTTTTCGCGGTGCGCCGGCGGCTGCACGCGTGGCCGCGCCCATCGACCCGGACCACTTGACCCGCGTGGCGGCCGGGTGAGGCAGTGAAGCGGGGCCGAGCGGGGCGGCATGGGAGCGGCGACACGCGGATACGATACGCGGATCACGGGTGGGTTAGCTCGGGCAGGAGCGCCTGCCGGGTAGGCACGCCCGCCGCGCTTGCGTGTCGCGCCGCGGCCTACCCCGCAGCCGGCAGGCGCTCCGGGGACATCTCGACCCGGATTACCCGCGGGTTACCCGGGCTTACCTCGGGACAGCGGGTTTCTACATAATTCTACACCAATGCCGTACCGTCAGCAGGCCGGAGGCGTAGATGAGCACGTTGGCGAGCGAGTTGAGGCGGAAGGTCTCCTTGCCGGACGCCCTGTACACCAGGTAGCTGGCGGCGCCGAGGCAGCCCAGGACGGCGACGGAGTACACCTCGAGCCAGATGCAGCGGCCCAGCACGTGCGGCCTGCCGGTGCTGCGGTGCGCGCTCGCGCCCCGCCGCGACGCCTTGCCGTCGGCCACCGCGTTGCGGCCCGAGAGCGGCTGCACGGGCGCCATGCCCAGCAGCACGGACACGGCGATGAGCGGCGCCGCGATGCGCAGCAGGGCCGGCATCGAGCCGTCCAGGTCCACGATGGCGGCCATGGGGTCCTTGTCCTTCCGCGGCGGCGGGCTGTCCTGGTCGCCCGGCCGCACGAAGAAGATGGGCGTGTCCTTGCCCGTCTCCATGGCGGGCTGGGGCGGGAGCCGGGCGCCACGGCGGGCTGGCTGTCAGCTGACGGGGGACTGGCGGGGTGGCCGACGGCGGCCGTCGGCCGGGTGTGTGCGCGCGGCCGCTCGCCGCCCCGCCGGGCGCCGGTAATCTGGTCGATACTCCGCTCATTTGAGAGAGTGCCGTCAAGTGTGGCGACGTGTCGCTCTGGAGAGGACCACGCGTCCCGGCGTGCCCCGGCGAGCCCCGGGCCCCGGGCCCCGTGAGGGATTGGCGTGGCCGGAGGGCCCCAATCAGGCTGTCGCCGCGGGCCACTCACCGGGCGGACGCGGACACGGACGGCCCTCCATCTCCATCCCCTCCAAAGTGGCCCATCGATTGGTGGTGGCTTGTCGACAATGATGAGTAAAAGACGCCGCCGCGACGGCGCAGCCCTTTATCCTCTCCGACCGGTGGTCGTTGTCGTCTTAATGGGAAAATTTTCTCGCGCGTTTCCGAAAGGTGTGAGGATCCGTATAACTTTTTTTGGAAAATAAGGACGCAATAACAAGACCAGTGATACAATAAATAAGAATCGTTTAATGTTACAAAAATATGGACCCCCCTTAATCTGTCAGGGCCTTATCACAGTATCAGAGCGGCAAGAAGAAAGCGATGGCGGTCTGCGGCCTGGGCGGCGGCGCTCGGGGCGCGTCCACGCCCTGCCGCGGCTGGTAGGTGAGGCCGTGCGGCGGGCAGGGGCGGCCGGCGGGGGCGGTGCGGGGCCGGCCGTAGAACACGGTCAGGTCCGGGATGACGGCGGCGGCGGCGGCGGCGCTGCCCCGGGGCTGCGGGTGGAAGTGCCGGTGGAGGATGCCGGCCGGGATGAAGGGCGGGCGCGCGGGCTGCTGGCGCCGGCCCGCCAGCCGCTGCCGCGCCTCGCACACGCTGTGGTCCACCACCATGCGGCCCACGCCCGCCCCCAGCGCCCCTCCCGGCACCACCCCCGCGCCGGGCCCCAGCCGGGTGCGGCTCCGCGGGGTATGGCAGCTCGGCAGGCCGGCCGGCCGCTGGGGGCAGAACACGGGCCGCACCCGGGCCGCGGGAGGCCGCGGGGGCGACCCTGGCGTGCACGACTCGTGGCCGGCTGGTCGCGGCGCGTGCCGGAAGGCGGCGGCTGGCACCACGGCCGTGGTGTAGTCGAACGGGCCGGTGGACGGCCGGTTGTCGAGCGCCGCCGGCACCCCCCGAGACCGCCAGTAGTGGCCGAGGCCCGGGGGCCGCCAGGGGCGCCAGCTGGTGGCCGCCGACCCGGGCGCCGGGACGGTGCGCCTGGGTACGCCCCCTCCGGCCCTGGCGGACACGGCGGTCATGTCAGCGGGGCGCGGCGCGGAGTGCCGGCGCGGCTGGACGCGGCCGCACCTGTCGTGTCCGGGGACCGACGCCGCGCTCAGCCGGTCCCGCCGCAGCAGCTCCCGGCCTCGCTTCGCGGCCCGGCCCAGGTCCTCGTCCCGGCGACGCACGTCGCACCACGTCCACCGCGGCCGCGTGCGGAACCGGACCAGGTACGTCTTCCCGGCCGGGGTCGGCGACGGCGGCGCGGGCTCCACGATGGTCACCCCCGTGGCCGCCGTCGGTCGGCCCCCGTCCTTGCCGGCGGCGGCGTCCCGCCCGGCGGGGCCCCCTTTGGGGGCGGACATGCTTCGTCTTTCCGGTCAGCAGCACGACCTGGCGACGGGGCCCCCGGACGGGGACGGGCCGGCGGGGGCGTTGGCGGTGCTGCCAGCGGCCGAGGCGCACAGCGGGCCGTTGAGGTTGGGCCGGTCCACCAGGGTCATGGCGGGGATCTCGGGCGCCAGGTCCGTCTCGATCACGACCAATGTGTTGTGCTGCGGGTGCGGCCGCAGCAGGTACCCCGGCAGGTACAGCGTCAGCTGGGGGCCCTCGCTGGGCCAGTAGCGGCCCAGGTTGAAGCCATTAACGAACATCACGCCCTGCAACAACAAGTAGTCCGATGAGCTTGCTGCTGCGGGCGACGTCGGCGCCGTCCCCCCGCGTGCCTCACCTTCCCCCAGCCGGTGGTGTCCACGAACGTGTCGGGCAGCGGGGGCGTGTCCCGGTCCCCGTAGGGGTCGAACACGTCGCCGTCGACGGAGCCCGGGCGGGCCGCGGTGCCGGGCGGCACCACGAAGCGGCCCACGTACACGCCGGGCACGTCACGCTTCGGGTCCCGGGGGAGCACGTCGGCCGCCTCGGTGGCGTTGGCGATGTGCTGGCGGCGCTGCAGGCGGCGCGTGGCGCGGCGCACGAGCTCGTCCAGGCGCGTGGCGTTGTTGAGCGGGAGCTGCGTCATGGTCCAGCCCCGCAGCGGCCGCCCGTCCAGCGTCACATTGCCCAGGCCCTTGCTGTCGTTGAGCCGCGCGCCGTAGTTGATGCGGCCCTGGTTCTCGACCAGCACGGACAGCCGCTGGCCCGGAGACACCCCCGTCAGCGTGAGTCCGATGCGGTGCGGCTTCCCGCGGCACAGCACGCCCCGGCGCGCCTGGAACACCGCGGGCAGTGATGAACACGCCGAAGGGAACCGCGACTGCATTTGTGGCGATGCGGTCCTTGCCCTTGTTGTACCAATAGGCCCCAAGGGCCCTTGGGCAAAGCCGGAACAGGGTCTAAAATACTGTATCCCTTATATGAGTGGCGAGAATCGAAGGACCCTGCGGCCCCAATCCCCCCTCCCTCCTCACCCCACCCCTCTCCAACTGAAGCGCCCCGAGCCGCGTGCAAGAGCTGATAGCGGCACCCTTTGTCCCCGAGGTACCCGGGGACGCCACCCGTTCCCGAATCGATGCCTGGACAAGGCCCCGTACATGACGGACCCCCCGCGGGGGGTGTTCGCGGGGGGTCGGGGCACACTCACGCCACGGGCCATCGCGCGGACAGAGTGGTTAGCCAGCGGGCCGTGTCCGACAATCGCCCGTCACCTGTCCGGCTAGTGAAAAGTGGCCAAACAGCGCAAACGCGGTGGAGGCGCGTTGACCCCCCGGCACCTCCCCTCGCCGCCTCACCCTCCGGTCCCTCCGGGCGCGCCGCCCCGGAACCGCATCACCCCCGGGGACGTGGCCGGCGGGGCGCGAGCACCGCGACGGCGGGACGGGCAGCCGTCGGAGGGGCTCGTAGCCACGGGAACGCAGGGCAACAAGGCCCAGCGGGGCACAGTGCCGCCGGGGCCGCAACACCGGATCTCGGAGGATTTCCGTCGAGAACACTCGGAATTGACGAGTACTGGACTTGCGGACCGTTGCCCCCGCCCGGCTGAGGCGTGCGATGGGTTGCCTACGCGGCGGGGACGTGCGATGGGTTGCCTACGCACCGCGGCGCGACCCCCGGGCCTCACCTGGTCTAGGAACACGATGCCCCTGTCCCGGATCCGGGACGCCATCAGCACGGCCTTCCCCTTCTTGGCGACGAAGTTGTCCGGGACGCGGGTCTCGTACAGCACGTAGCCGTAGGCCTGGTGCAGCTGCTCGAAGTCGCGCGGGAAGGCGGCGGACGCGGCGGGCCCCGCGGCCAGCGCCTGCAGGTCGGCGGCGCGCTGCAGCAGCACCGGCCCCAGGGCCAGCTTGGCGGCGGCCGTCGGCGGCGTCCCCACCGTCCTCCCCGTCTTCTCCGCGATGGCGTCCCGGATCGCGAAGTACTTGGGCGTGGGGTCGCCGGCCTCCGTGAGTGGCGCGTCGTAGTCGTACGACGTGAGCTGCGGCTGGAAGTCGCTGCCGAAGTTGGCGCCCGCCGTGAAGCCGAAGTTGCTGCCGCCCATGAAGACGTAGAAGTTGAAGCTCGCGTTGTTGGCCAGCATCCAGCGCAGGTTGCGGAGCACGTCGGCCGTGGCCACCGTCTGCTCCTTCTCGGCCCAGTGCGTCAGCCAGCCCGTGTAGTATTCCGAGTTGACCAGCGGCCCACGCGGCTCCACCTGCCCGGGGGAATTTCGGGTTAGGCGAAGGTCGGAAAAAAATCAAAGCACAGAAATTGTTTGGAAAATTTAGATAAATTTCAAATTTTATTTTCCTAGAAAAAATAATTATTAGGAACCCTCCTCCCCCCTCCCTCTCTCTCTCTCTCTCTCTCTCTCTCTCTCTCTCTCTCTCTCTCTCTCTCTCTCTCTCTCTCTCTCTCTCACCCACCTTGCGCTGCGAGGCGAAGGCCTGCACGACGTCGCTGCCGGCGCCGAAGTCGACGGTGGCGTACACGCCGGGGATCTTGCCGCACTTGAGGTAGCTGGCTCCCGCGCCGTCCGTCGTGTAGAGGACGGCGGCGCCGCGGACGTGCGCCCGGAACTCGTCGCGCAGCCACAGCAGGTAGGCGTGGTCGCACGCCGGGTAGCTGCCGTACTCGTTCTCCACCTTGCAAAACCAAAACAGAAAACGGTAATAGAATGTTTTCCTACAGCAATATTTTTTTCGTGTTGTTTTTTTAAATTAATCCCTGACCCGGTTACATGAATGACGGCTACGCCGGGCTACGCTGAGGTCATGTGCCGCGCACGTGTCGGCCGCGTGTCACGCGCGCACTCACTCATACCTGCACCAGGATGATGGGGCCGCCGTTTCCGTAGAGGCGAGGCCTGACCAGCGGCATCAGCACGTCCAGCCACCGCTTCGCGTAGCGCTGGAACACTGTCACGGGAACGTTGACACTTTCCGATCGAACGGGTTGTCGTTGGGGGACGAAGTCGAGTGGAAGGGAGAAATCACACGCGTTACCTGGGTCGCTGGAGCGCAGCTTTATGTCCGGCTTGATGGAGAGCAGCCACGGCGGGAGTCCGCCCTGCGAAACGGGGTCACCAGTGATTTCATGCGGTACACGGCTTTCGAAACTTGCCCGATAAGAGACAAGGCTCTCACCATGTCGCGCTCGGCGCAGATGTAGGGGCCGACGCGCAGGTTCACCAGCAGCCCCTCCTCGTCGGCGACCTGGATGAAGTTGGCCAGGTTCAGCTCCCCCGTCATGTCGTAGCGGCCGGGTGTCGGCTCGTGCAGGCTCCACTCCACGTACCTGCGCACCGGGGGGCAGCCACCTGGTCAATTACATCTCGCCAACTCATAAATATACATTTTCTCGACCCATCATAAAATGCTGTCGATTTTGTCTTCGGTAATTCTGTATTCAGGTAAATTTAGAATTTTCCCTGATCGCTAGCACAAATGTTCTCGGAAAAAATTTTCATTTTTTTCCCTTTGACACTCTTTGAGGGTTCATTGGTCGGTCTACACACCAGATTACTATTTATTATTATATTTGGTTTTACACATTTTTAAAAGTATCGTGGAAAGTCATGAAAAGTTAGTTGAAAAATGTTCTAGCCCACATTCTTTCTAGAATTACCAAACGAATTGGCGACAGTGTTTGCCGGGGTTTTTAACGCGACTTAACGAGCCCTGTGTCTCTCACGTGGCCACGGTGTTGAGGCCGGCCTTGCGCATCTTGCGCAGCCTGTCCCGCCAGTAGATCCGGGGCACCCTGAAGTAGTGCAGCGACCCGGACAGCATCTGGAAGGGCTGGCCGTCCTTCAGGAACGCGTCCTTCTCGTAGTCGATGACGAAGCTCCGGGACCTGCTGCGGGCGGGGCAAGGGGTCGCGGGTTCAAATACTGCGTCGGATCGCAAGTGGTTTTGCAGACCGAGTTATCGTGTTCTGCGAGCTCCGCTCGCGACTCACCGTGTGTATCCTCCGGCCTCCTCCTCGGGCACCGTCACCTCGTTGCCGCCCACCTGAAAACACGAACGCGACGGTATGAGAAATAAATGTGAGGCCTTGCGGTGCGGTCGGAGGGTGGCCGCAGAGGGGCCTTCGGCCGCGGGACCCGCCTGCACAGCGACAGGGCCCCGGTGCGGGGGCCGCGGGGGCCGCGGGGAACCACGCTCATGACATAAAGCTACTTATGGCGAAATTACGGCGCGACCGATACGACAAGACCTGCGGCTAGAACTGCCATTTGTCCGTCCGTCTGCAACTTAAGTGATTGCCGTGCCTGGGAATACTTCTCAAAATTCACACTTTTGTCACCTCTGCCGGTGGACGCACAGAGTCGTGCGGGGCGTCACGCGCGCGTCATGAGCTGTCATGAGTCAGCGCCGGCCGGGCTCATGACTCCCGGCATCTCTGCCGTGTTCCGCCTCGCGTCGCGGCCGCGGCGTGTGTCGTATCGCGAGTTTGCGAGATCGATGAGTCGTGCCGCGCCGAGCAGTCGACACGGCACTCGGACGACACCCGACGGCCGGACCGAGAGTACGTGGTCTCGGACCCGCCCCAGCAGACAACAAGAAGCTAACAAAAACTCGCAACCTAAAACGTGCAAAAAAAAATCTTGATTATAAAACTTTAAAAAAAAATCAAAATACATACTTTTAGAAAATTATAAGACCAAATGAAAATCATTCCTATTTCATGCTCGTAATTTTTTTTTCAATGTTTCGCATTTAAAATGACCCTTAATTTTGAGAGGGAAGTTTTGGGTAGGTCGAACTCAATGTAGGTTTTGAAAATAAACTGTTCTCAGCGGCTCGATGTGCCTTCAGCCGTGTGTGTGTGTACGTGTGTGTGTGTTTACGTGTGTGTGAGTGAGTGTGTGTGTGTGTGTGTGTGTGTGTGTGTGTGTGTGTGTGTGTGTTGTGTGGATGCGGGTGAGAGGGCTCGCGGCAGGCAACGGGTCTGTGTCTGCCGCAGGTACCGGTCCAAGCGATAAAGCCGGAGAGCGGTCGAATCGGCTGGGTGGTCCCCCGTCCCTCTCACCCACATGCCGTGTGTGTGTGCGTGTGTGTGTGTGCGTGCGTGCGTGCGTGCGTGTGCCCGTCTGTAAGCCCGCGGCTCCGCGCGAGCGTGTGGCACTTTGTTAGGATAACGGAAATGGCGCGCGGCCAGGAGAAATGACGGAGGCGACGCGCCGCGCGGTCCGGCTGGAGTCTCTTATTGGGTTACGCGCAGCACGGCGCAGCCTCTCTCACTCCCACACCGCGGCCTGGCCGGGGCTGGCCGGGCCCGAGACGGAGACAGACGCACATCGGGCAGCGGCGGCAATTTCGAACGTAGGCGCGCGCAGCTGACTGCGGCGGGTTAAGCGCGTCGGATGAGCAGCGGGGAACTTGATCTCGTCGAGGATGCGGCATCTCTCTCGCACACGCTTGGAGGGACGAGGACGGAGAGACGGCGCGAGTGGCGGAGAGAGAGAGAGAGAGAGAGAGAGAGAGAGAGAGAGAGAGAGAGAGAGATCAGGACTGCAGTCCGGTGCATGGACCTCCATCCTTGCAAGCGGCGGCGGCGGCGCGGGAGACACAGAGGCCTACTAAGTCTTTCCAAGGCGGCGTCACCGCTGAAAAAAAAACAACTGAAAAACCCTGGCCATGTCGACCCCCCCCCCCAAAAAAAAAAAACTCTGTTTTTTGTGTTTTTTTTTTAATTTGCTACCGTCACTCGAGCTCCTATATGACATCCCCCGGGCATCGCGCTGGAGTCATTCGACATGTGTGACGTGGTTAGTTGTGGACGTCCGCCGTGAGGTTAACCAATAGATGGCACCGGCGTCGGCGCCTAGACGAGCCCAACCTATCCTTGACCTGCCTCGCGCCGCCCTCCGCCGTCTGTGACAGCGGGGTCACTGTGGCGGCCAAGCACACGGGTCAGAGAGAGAGAGAGAGAGAGAGAGAGAGTGATACGCGAGGAGAGAGGAGGGGGACAGGGATGGGAGATAAATGAGAGTGGATATCTGTCAATGAGAGCGACTGGCCAAACACACGCCGTGCGTCCGTGGGAACTCCGAGCCCGCTTCTCGCCGGCAATCTTCATTTGTTTTTGTTTTTCTTTAAGGATTTCCTAAAACCGATTAAATACATAATAACGAGTTTACGCGGCCCAATAGTGCTTATGGTGAGTCATAATCGATATTTCTAGTTTTGTAATAATTTTTTTTTAAATTGTAAATCAATTAAATCGATATACACAAGGCGTGTCTCCTCCCTCGCACAGCTTAAACTTCAAAACATGGATTTCAGACCGTCCTTTCCCACTTCTCGAGTCCTCCCTCCGCCCGGCCCCGGCGAGCGTGGCGCCTGCGGGAGCCGGGGTAGGCCAGCCCGCACGACACGCGTGCTTCGCAGGGGCTGCCTACCCGGCAGGCGCTCCAGACGCCGCTAGCGGCACTCGCATGGGAACCCCTCATAGATTTTGGCGAGACTGATATTTTTTTAGGGGTTAACGTACAAGACATGATTTTATTTCATTTTATTTTGTTTTATTTTTCTCGGTAGGCATGACAGCACATCAGATGAGATCAATACTTAAATCCGAACCGATAAATGAACTAGGGGAAATTTTCGGACCTGGTCCGAAGACTGGTACACTAACCGCATTAAAAAAAAGGGGGGGTTTTCTCGAAAAGCAGGAGTGACACAGTCCTGGAGCACCACCTTACTCACCCTGGGGGATGACAGGAGCAGCAGCTGCAGCAGCAGCTGCAGCAGCAGCTGCAGGGCGCCCAGGTGCACCCGCGGAGACACCATGCCGCCGTCTGACAGCTCGGCTCCGCTCTGCTGCTTCGATAGGCGCGCTCCGTCCGGTGGCTATCGCGGCGAGCCCCCGTCCCCACTGACTGCGGTGCGGATCGTCGGCAGGCGCGGCCCGGCCGACCCAGAGCCTCCCGCACTCATCAGATGCCGTCGGCACGGCCGGCTCTGGTTCAGGTCCACGCCGCCCGAGCGGCGGCGGCAGGGGGTATTGCCGCTTGCGCCACCCAGCGGGTAGGCAGAAGATACCCCCTGCCTCCCCAAGGGGAGGCGAGTCCTCTGGTGTCAGTGGCGCCAACCTACGAAACTGGAATCTGCTGCAGCTTGGCCGCCCCGTTCTTGTTCTCGCACTTCCGCTCTCGAGCCTCGTTGGAAACACTTATTCCACCACCCCGGTGCTCTTCCGTACGTAAGGCGCTGGTAGGCAACCCATCATACTGCGCTGCATTTGGCCTGGCCTGCACTCGCGGCACAGCTGAGCTGCAACGGCATCCGACGGGGGAGGCGGAGAGGAGAGGAAGGGGTCTGTTGCCTGCAGCACGGAACTCGTCCCGTAAGGATGCGAGAGATACAGGGCACTAAACGGCCCTTCGAAATCAGCCCTCTGAAACTTCGTGCGGAACCGCGTGTCCGTCTGCAGTTAGTTCCGCGACTCGCCACCGCGTAAGGTAGAGCGCGCTGGCCATGGCCCTTCCCTTCTCATCTCGTCTGCTGACTTTCTCATCAATGTTTGGATTGATGTCGTCCTCCCCTTGTCATTTTCCGTCGGGGGTCGCGTTGTGATTTTTGAGCCCCCGGATTCCATGTTGACCGCACGCAAGCATGGGCGCACTTAGCAGAGCGTGAAATCCAGAGGACCGAGGTATGTCCCCGTCCGCCGGCGGTGTCATGGGCGGCGCAGCGTGATAAACGGGCCACCTGCGCGACGCTGGCTGCTAGCCTAGTCAATGGCCGGCCCCGACATGACCCGACCAGGCCCCTTCTCATGAACCTTTTCCCCTGAGCGATGCCCGTCGGCATGATTTCGGTTCGCGGAACGCCTCGCGGCCGCCGCCGGTCGCCATGGGCAGCGCCCGCCCGCCCCCCGCCCCCGTCATGAGCCCCGCGGGCCTGTCATGACGCCGCGGCCCGGTTCGGCTCGGGCACTGGCAGTCTGTCAAAGGTGGCGAGGCTTAACCTCGCGACATAAACAAACCCGAGTTTAGGCTTACGAGGTGGGTGTTTTCGGACTGCCGAATCGGGGCTGGGCCAGTGGACTCCTACTTGATGTCAGCGGGGTCTGAGCGTTGTTGGACCGCAGCCAGTGTTCTACTGTTGGCCTGAAATGCAGCTATTGGGAGCGCTGCGTTGGGTTGGGAATACAATGGACTGTGGTGGTAGTGAACTCTCTCACTTTGGCTTGAGAGCTTTTCTGTCGGTGGTCCAGTGATTACGTTTAGACCATGAGGAGAACCGGTGTATTGACTTGTACTTTTATATTTTCAGGCCGTAATGGAGGATAGTGTAAGTGTAAAATCAAACGATTCGGCCACAACAAGCGATGAATATGAATTTGTGATCAAAACTGCTAGTAGCAAAGGAACTGATAACCAGACTAGCATTGTTCCCACCAGTGGAGATTTGACTCAGGCTAAACATCAACAGCCTCTCCTTGATATTTCCAACGGAAGTCTTGATGATCTAAAAAAGTGTTTGGGGGAAGTACTGAGTGAAGAAACTAGATTGGTTTCACAAGGGAAAGATATTAATCCTGTCATTAAAATGGAAGAAAATTCTGGGTATGTCTCGTTTTGATCCTGTACCTTGCCGATTTGATGTATTGTGAACTCGTATTAGATTTCTTAATTGTTTTATGTTTTGACTTCTAGACCGGTGGCTGATATTAAAAAGGAGCCAGTGAGAACACTGTCCCCAAGTCATTATGCTAGTGAGAGCACTGTTAAGCATGTGCCTGTCACAGCAACGGTTAAGAAAGTGGGGCAAAGTCAATTTTATTCTTCTACACCCGCCAAAACTCCAACTTCGAATACCCCTAGTGATGAAGAGGAGGCTGGTGCGTACTGCATTTCAAAAGAAAAGTGTCTACATTTTCTTCCTTTTCATTTTAATGATCTTTTTTCTCAGTTCCAGACGTGCAACAGAATGGGACCACATTCTCAGGAGTTGTCTCTCTTGGCAAAGCTAATATCAATGCTCCTCGATCTGGGTCTGAGATACTTCAGAACATGGCAATTCTTAACAATGCACAAGGAAACGAAGTGATCAAAGTTTCATTGTCAGTGCCAGACAGCTCTGATGGATATGTGCAGTAAGTGTGGTGTAGTTTTCTGTAGAGCCTTGTGGGAATATTTCGTCTGTAAATTTTTGTATATCTTTATCTATAAGGCCTGTTTCACCTGGTCTGTTGTATATAGTTATAATTCCTTGTTTCTTTCTACAGGCTGCATGATGCTTCGGGAAGGTTCATAGCCAAGTATGAGGTTACTTCCATCCTCTACTTCACTCATGGTGCTGCAGGAACACCTGAGGAGGCTTGTTTTGCCTTTACATGTCCTCTGGGGCACCATGCTGAGAATCAGGAGTCGACAATATACCAATGCCATGTGTTCCGCTGTGAAATACCCGAAGCTGTGGGTCTCCACTTATTTATTATTGTAGTATTATGTTTTCGTGTTAAACCACCATGTAAATTTTCTTCAGGTTGGCCAGGTCTCGAAGGGTTTTGTAAAGGCTTTTAACCGGGTCCCTCGATCAATGACAAGTTCAGTCACTGGTGACCTTGGCTCCAGTACACCTCAACAGAATAGTAGTAACAATGTGTACGTGTTTGAAGTCAGCCTTGAAATAAAGGAAGAAGATAGTAGGGTGAGTATTGTGTGAATACTAGTTAATTCATCCTTTATCTCCTCTTCTGTATTTAAAATTATTCCAAAAATCTCTCCAGGGGGGCTACAGTGCAGTGCCCAAGGATCGGACTTGTTTCAAGCTCCGCACCAAACTGTCAAAGCTACTTTGCTTGAGTGTTCAACAAGTGTCAGATAATGAAGTTGACCTCCGAATTGAGAAGTGCTTTGGAGTTTTGGTTAGTCCAGGACGTCGAGTTAAACACAGTGATATGCAACTGTTAGAAATGGTAAGATGAACTGCTTTAATTATTTTCTTTTTATCTTTTTGTATGGTTTTTTCTTTGTGTGTGTTTGCTTTTTCCTATTTTCTGCCCTTTTCCCAGCAGGTTTCTATGGGCACGGGCACAGGAGATCGACAATGCTGCTATATTTCTGGTCAACTTGATCCTGCAGACAGCGCATTTGAGCTACTCAATCAAGAAACCCCTCGGGATCAGAGTTGTACATATATGACTGTAGCAGTAGATCTTGTTATCCATGGCATTCGGGAACCCGTCCGTTTTCTCATTGAAACTCCTATCAAGATATTCCCTCAATCTGAAAGATTTTGGCAGTTCACTCGTCGGCCTCTGCTACAACAATTTTCTTTGTTTTTGAGAGAGGTAATGTGCTTTTATCTGTATGGTCTAGGCTGTGATTTTAGACTTTGAATTCTCTTTTAAATTGTATTTCTCTTCAGGTCCCTAGAGGTGACTCAAATGAAGTTGATTTTGAATTGGTGAATATGAAAACCACCGGAGAGTTGGAGCGTAATCGTCTCAATTTAACACTAAACTTGGCTAGTCTAATCCGATCTTCAGATGTTGACATAGACTCTATGACTCCAAAGGATGAGTTATCTGGTTGGTTTACAGTAAATGAAAAAGATAAGTTGACCTATGATTTTAGTCTGCTCTCTGACAATGCCGTGATTTGTTGCTTCCAGATGGGGATGAACCGCTCCTCAGTGGTACGGGAGATGTCTCCAAAGACTGCACAGAAGACGAACTGGCATCCTGGAATGAAGTGCTGCAGCAGTGGCAGGGCACCCTGAAACGCCCCAAACAACTTGCCACTCTAGTAAAGCAAGGCATACCAGAAGCATTGAGAGGTGAAGTCTGGCAGCGCTTGGCTGGTAGTGATGATGATAATGCTATGATGGACAATTACCGTTTACTCATTACCCAGGTTAGCATAAATTACATCGAACTTTGAAATGTCACCTGGCACTTAAATTCATTCACTGTATTGTTCCTTGCTCGACAGGATTGCAGCTGTGAAAATAGCATAATGCGAGACATAAATAGGACTTTCCCGGCTCATGACTTTTTTAAGGAGGCAGGGGGTTTAGGTCAGGACTCTTTGTATCGAATCTCTAAAGCGTATGCTGTTTATGACACTGAAGTTGGATATTGCCAGGGACTTAGTTTCCTGGCTGCTAGTTTACTGCTTCATGTAAGTGTTGAGTAGCTTTCTTCATTTTTGTTTGGCAAATTAGCAGTTGCTTAATTTTAATTCCAATCTCCTACAGATGCCAGAGGAGCAAGCTTTCTGTGTTCTAGTTAAACTCATGTATGACTATGGTTTACGTGATATGTACAAAGATGGTTTTGAAAATCTTTATCTGAGACTATACCAGTTGAATAAGTTAATGGAGGTAGGTGTTTTAATTTGCTTTGTTTTGTATTTAAAAATTAAGAAAGACAAGTGTCGCATTCTTATTTTTTTGTCTGTTCTAGGAACATTTACCACAACTATGGCAGCATTTCTCAGACATGAGTGTAGAGTCACACATGTTTGCCTCGCAATGGTTCCTCACTCTTTTCACTGCTCGTTTTCCTTTGTATTTTGTTTTTCATATTCTTGACGTCTTCCTTCTGCAAGGAATTGAAACACTCTTCCAAGTTTCTATAGCACTTTTAAAAGTAAGTTCATCACTCTTCATATTTTTCTCGCTTCCTGTACTCCTAAAGTGGAAAATGGAGAACTAATCTTTTGTTCAGGTTTGCAAAAAAGATTTGCTTCAACTGGATTTTGAAGGCATCATGAGGTATTTTAGAGTGCAAATGCCTAAGCGTTGTCGTTCCAAAGATGTGTCTCGACAAATCATGCGTTTGGCCTGCCGCATGAAAGTGAAAAAGTTGAAAAAATATGAGCAAGACTTTGTGGCTTTGAAAGGTTTGTGCTTTCCTTATTTTAGTGCCCTATTGTTCCAATAAAAATGTTGATGGATTTAACAATTTTTCTGCATTTTCTGTCAGAGGAACAAGACAATGCTGATCAATGTGCTTCTGAACTAGAGCAGATGAAGACAGTTCTCATTCGAATTGAAGAAGAGAAGAAGCAACTCTTGCAAGAGTCAATTAAAGTTAAGGAAATGTTGAAACGTGAATTGGCTAAGGCTGAAAGTGAGAGTGCAAGAAGTGCCACCATCATATCGGAATACAAGCAGGTAATTTGGGTTACTTCTTTTGAAATGTTATTGCAAAGCACTTCTACCCTGATCCTAAAGTAATAGCACATATTTCACTCCACCGTTTTGGTTAGATCTGTCAAAGAATGGATACTGAACAACAAACAGCTAAAGCAGCACTCAGCAAATTGAGAGTGAGTATTTTTGTTTTCTCCCGTCTGGTGTACAGTTTACTATCATCTTGGTTCTGGTAAAATTATGTGCCAATCATGTTCCTAGGGCCAAGTTTCCGAGTGCGAGCGCTGCTCCGCTCTGACTGCTGCAGTTTGTGCGGACATTGGCCTGTCCAATTCTGTGGAGGATCCGAATGATCCTACCTCCTCATCTGGAAACGAAACCTTAGGTAGGGCTCAGGAGCGCATTCGTGAGCTGGAGCTGGAATTGGCCAAGACCAAGCTTGCTCATGTGGAAGCGGAATGCACCAACCAGGTGAGTGAAGCGAACTAGGGTGTCCTTCTGGCGAGCACTTCCGGCACTGAGTCTTATCGCTGGCTTCCCACCTGCAGGATCTAACTCATCAGCTGCACGCTGCCCTGCTGGAACTGCAGACGACGCGCAACTCGTGGCCTCCGTGGCTCGCCAAGACGCTGACGTCCATCAAGGAGGCGGCCTCGGGGACGGGGTCGGCGGCGTCGTCCATGACTCTGCCGCGGCGGGAGTCGGCGCCCTCCTCGCGCTCCCGGCCCAATAGCAAGCTGAGGACCAGCTCCAGCGTGGAGTGGTTCGTCCCCCCACACACGCTGGAGCCCACGGGGAGCGGGCTGGTGTCGCCTCCGAGCTCACTGCCCCCACTGCCCGCTGCTGCAGCAGCAACTGTGGCCGAACCCGGCGGCCAGAACCCACCGGAGTCCGTAGAATAACAAGGATGAATGCAATCTGATACTGTATACCAAAAGCTTATTATATTTTGTTACTCTGTTCGAACTAAAACTGAAATGTCTTCATGTTTTCTTTAGAAATGGTCTCTAAGAATACAGGAGTTTTATCCTGTTTGCATTTGTCTCAGCACAGTCCATGCAACACAGGTGCTCCTAGTCATTCACTAGCCAGCTGGCGATTCTAGAGACATAGAAAAGGATTGTGATATATAATGTTTGGGAACATTATGGCATTCCCCTTTTCCAGTCATATCATTAGATTAACCAATGTGGGTAAGAATCTTTATTGACGGTGTAATGACATGATAGAATTCGTCTTTCTTTCCATCTTGACGATTGTCTTCTCTTAGCAGACTCATGGGTATGTTTGTTGAACTTTACTCTGTCACAAACTAACATGTGTGAATTGAATGTCATGAACCTCACTAACTTTTAATTTTTCTTTATTCTTTTACCTCATGTGATTATGTGTTAGCGAAACATAATGTGAAACGTGTAGTGTAGTATGTAGTGTCTGGTGCTGTGCTATGTAGTGTATTTCTATGCCTTTCCCAAGTTTTTTTCTTCTTTGAAGTGTGAAGAGTGAGCAAAATTTTATCGTAGAAGACCCGCTGAAAGAAGCACAGTCATTTACATTGTTAACTCTTAATTAGTCTGCAGTCCTAGAAACTTTGACCACCGTTTTATTAGTTTTATTGTTTTTAGTGCAAAATTTGTACTTTATACAGTGTTTTTCTTACGCATAAGGTTTATGTGGCATTATTCTGAAATGTATCAGCAACTGGGAAGGATATATGAAACATTGTGTCCCTACAACTTTTCATATTTGCTTTGTACATGGATTTGTGTTTTTCTTCTACAGCTGCCATATGTTCATTTTATGTTGTTTAATTAAACACTTCCAAGGACTTTTGTGATACTTTTTAGCATTATGTTTTTTGGGGCAGTCATTTTGACTGTCCCTTGTGATGGTATCATTATAAATGGAAGCTATGAAAGTATTATCATAAAATGTGGATTCATTTGTAAAAGTAAATTTTGGGTTTTAGGATGCAAGAATTTTGTGAGGGTGTATGCTGTTGAAAGCCTAAGATGGCCTGGTTGTCCATGTTCTTCTTTCTTTACCAACATTCCAAATATTTATATCTATTTTTTTCCATCCTTTTTCAGGCATGATGATCATGTGATCACTGTGGGGATTTACATTTCGATGTATTCTAAAAATTTTGCACTTTTCATTGTTTATCATATTTTTCTATGTAGTTATCTGATCTCATTGTCCAAAATTTCCTGAAGTGGATAATTTTGTGCATATTCCTGTATAGCAATTAATGCATTTATAGATGTATGTATTTCCATGAAGGCAGTGTAAAACACCAGTGTAGCTGTATGTGAACATTCATGTATGTATGGGGGAATTCCTGTAGAAAGGTGTGGGTAGGATTTGTGTTAAAGTTGTTAACATTATTTTGGAAAATGTTCTCTTGTCTGGTTTGCTTGCTGTTTTGGAGAGGATTTGTTTATCTTCTATGTAGTGTGTCTATTTTGAAGAAGGGGTTACCTCCTCTATTCATTCTATCAAAAAGTGTAGTAGTTGTAATTGCTAATTAGTAACCAAATTTGTTTGATGTTTACATATATAATTTGTTTCACCCCTACTGTTGTTTTAAAACCATTATATCATTTGCATTTTATGCATTTTGCAATGTTACTAATTTACTCATAAGAAAAGTTGAGACCAAACTTGTCAGTTGAACTTCCCTTTATATCACCGCCTCAATTTAGTTAACGACAGCATCTTCTTTTTTTCTGTTTGGCCTGCTTCAAATTCATCCTGGAAATCATATAGAGTCCGTCCTTACATTTCAGAGACCGGTGGTGCCATTTGTTTGTGCCACAATGATGTGACTTTTTTTTTTTGCGAAGTACTGTAACCATGTTTGTGTCAGGCAGACTTCTGGTGAATAAACTTGTGAGACTGACCAAAGCGCAGTTTCGTTTTTAAACCCCCACCCCCACCCTCACGCACGGAGGGCCGAGTGCGACTGGAGGCACGCGAAAGTGAGCGCGAATCCCGCGGATCGGATGGGATGGGGCGTCACTCTCGCTCTCACATGACTCCGGGCCGCCAGCGGGGCGCTCTCTCTCTCTCTCTCTCTCAGCTCTCCCGCCCACCGCGCGTACGGTGACGACTAGGAGTCTGTGCAGTTAAGTCGTGCGCGTGCGTGCGCGCATTCATCGGCAACTAAGATGAAGCCAAATTAGCAGGCATTAAAAAAAATATCAAACGTTAAAAACGTCAGGATGCTAGTACAGGACTTCATAAATCTCACCCGTACGACTCGGTTTTTTTCCCTGATTAGTTAGTCACACAGAGACAGTCACGCCCCTTACTAAGTGCCGCGGGGCTCTGTCCACACTCAAGGAATCCAGCACAAGCCGGTCGGCCCTTCACGATCGGACATAGCCCCCGGCAAGTCAGTGGGGAACAAACCACCAAGCCGCCCGTGGGGTCGGAAAGGCTTTATAGCCTGGCACAACCCCTCCCGTCCCCACAGGTGACGAAGAGAACCGCCCAGACATATCATGGTCCGGTCAGACGAGATCAGCCGCGGGCAAAGCGCGCAGCAGTCGCACGGTGGCGCCATCTCGCGGCGCCGGGTCGCAACGTCCAGGAGGTTTGGTGTCGAGGTAGTCGTGTAAGACCAACAGATACGCGCCGCGCGAGAAGTCGGCTGCCAAATGCACGGTGCCGCCCTCTGGTGGCGGCCACCTGTAAACAGAGTTGTACCGCTCCCCGCCACCAGAGGGCGGCACCGTGCATTTGGCAGCCGACTTCTCGCGCGGCGCGTATCTGTTGGTCTTACACGACTATCTCGACACCAAACCTCCTGGACTTTGCGACCCGGCGCCGCGAGATGGCGCCACCGTGCGACTGCTGCGCGCTTTGCGCGCTGCTGATCTCGTCTGACCGGACCATTATATGTCTGGGCGGTCTCTTCGTCACCTGTGGGGACGGGAGGGGTTGTGCCAAGTAATCGAAGCGCCCTGACCCCGCCGGCGGCTCGGTGGTTCCGTCCCCATCACCTTGCCGGGGGCTATGTCCGATCGTGAAGGGCCGACCAGCTTGTACTTGTTGCCCTGAGCGTGGACAGATCCGAGCGGTACAAGGGAGGGGCGTAATTTCCTCTGGATAACTAATTAGTCCGGGAAAAAGTCCTAATCAGACGGGTGTGATTTCTGAAGTCCTGCACTGGCATCCTGTCATTTTTGACGTTTGATATTTTTTTTTTAAAAAAAATGCTTAACTACACAGACTCTAGAGAGCCCGAGGCTCTCTGTGACGAGCCGCACACGCGCTGCACGCGACTCCTGAGCGCGCCCAAAATCAGTATGGAAATGGGTGCTGTAAGGTCAGCGGTTAGCGTTGGCGTTCCGGCCGAGGGCCCATCACCCGGCTTACCTAGCGTCACGGGGCGCCAGGACAGTTACGTCGCCCACCGCTTACATTCGGAGAAAGCCCCCCCGGGACATCCCGCGGCTGGGTGGGGGGTATTCGCAAAGCGACTTGCGCGGCTTCAGCCACTTCCATATTTTTTTCGTATTTTTTTTATTGACAACCGGTACTGCGAGATACGATGCTGGGGTCTGGCAGCAGAGTCATTGCGGGGCCCGGGCTGCAGCGCTGCACTGACTGCATCTGGTCTGACGGGGTCCTGGCCGCCGGCCGCCGGCCGCCGCCCAGCGCTCTCTCTCCGTCGGACCGGCCCCCTCTTAAAAGGCGCGCCGGCCGCCGCCGCCGCTCCAAACGCGACCAGGACGACGGACGACGGCGACCTCAGGATGACGCGAGCCGCCGTGGTGGCCTCGGCCCTGGCCCTGACGGCCCTGCTGGCGGTGGCCGCCGCCGACGACGAGCCCCAGGTCCCCGACACGCTGCGTGAGTGTGCGACTTACCCGCGGCTTACCCCTCGCTTACCCCCGACTTACCCCGCTTGCCTCGGCCTCCCCTGCGCAGCGGAGTACTTCCCCAAGCGGGAGTGCCGGCGCTCGGACTCCAACAAGGAGGCCCTGGGCAGCTGCATCCGAGACAACTTCCGGGACCTGCTGCCCGAGATCCGCGACGGCGGCCGCCTCGGGCTGCCCAGCCTGGAGCCCTTCCTGCTTGACAACATCAAGGTCGACCTGAAGGTGTTCCCCATCGAGTTCCACTCGGTCCTGCACAACATCACCGTCTACGGGATGTCGAACGTGGTCGTCCGCGGCGCCCGGTACGGTGTGCACTGCGCGGCGCGGAGCAGCTCGGACGTCCCAGTCTGTGACCACAAAGATACGGCCACAAAAACGCAACCGAAAGCGCAGCTAAAGTGGAAGCGACTGAAGAACCAGCAAAGGGGCTTAATAACGTGTGGTGCAAGTTGTGTTGCCTACCCTCCCGGCGTGGACGTGTTTTTCGCATTTTCCGGAGTCGTGAGGGCCATGCTGCACACATTTCATGACGGATCGACGTCTAGAGGTCGGTCTAGACACGTTCCGCGCGAGAAATCAAAATTTTATTTTCTGACCAAAATCGGAAAAATTGCAAAGGCTATAGCCTTACCACTTTTTTGCCAAAAAAAATTTTGTGTTCCCGATTTCGATGAAACTGATATGGGAGATAGGGGAGGTCCTTATTAGTACATAACCGCCCTTGGTTGGTCGAAAACACCCATGTTTTTTTTCAGAAAAGGACATAACGTGTGGTGCAAGTTGTGCTGCCTAGCCTCACGGCGTGGACGTGCTTTTCACATTTTCTGATTTTGAAGAAACTGATACTGGAGACATGGGAGGAGGTCCTGCCAAAGAAGTCTTACTTCAGAAGTCCTGCCTTCGTCCTGCGCTTTCGGTTGCTTTTTTTTTTGTGGCCACAAACAGGGGCGTGGAGCTCGGCCAGGCCTGAGCTGCCCGCTGACACCCTGTCCGACTGTCCCCCAGGGCCAACCTCAAGAACGACTCGATGCACATCGACGTGGACCTGTTCTGGCCCAACATGACGGCCCGCGGGCTCTTCGAGTTTAAAAATGGGGTGTTCGCGCAGTGGGACTTCCACGGGAGCGGGCCCTTCGAGTTCGCGTTCCGTGAGTGCTGCGCCACCTCCCCTCTCGCTCCCCCAGCCCCCACTCCGGGCCTCCCCTCGCCTTAAACCTCTCTGTCTAGGTGACCTGTCCGCGACCTGGCACATACACGGAGCACGGAAGCCCGGGGACCAGCACATGACCATCAACCGGCTCGTGCCCAACTACTCCATGAAGGGCATGAAGTTCTGGGGACGGAACTTCGTGCACGGCTCTGCGTACCTCGGTGAGTGCGGCAAGGTGCCACCCCCGCCCCCTTTCATCATCGCTTAGTTCCTCCTGTGTCTGTGTTCGCGCCGCAGACGACTCGGTCGTCAGCACGGTGAACCGGCTGTGGTACCAAGTGGTCGAGCTCTCCAAGCCCTTCGTCAAGCGGCCCATGGCGGAGGTCATCATGACGAAGCTCGCCAACCCCGTGTTCAAGTCCCTGCCTTACGAGCTCATCTTCCCACGGGACTGAACCTCAACACTCGGCTGCCTGTCCAGCCGAGCTACTGTCTGCTAGTCACGGACGTACTCCGCACCAGCGTTTAAGTTAATTTATTTGTTATTTATTACTCCCTTGTTATGTTTATTGTTGTAGTCGGGCGGAATAAGAAGCCGGGCTGTGGAGCGCAATGGAGCGTATTTTTATTTTAACACACTTTCATACATCACATGGCAAGGGTGCGAAATTCAATACATATCAAAATGGGGCGCTCAAATTTGGGGCTCCAATGGAAATGCAGAGAAAAATGACATGATGGAGCTGGGATATCCAAGACATTCTCCTATAAGTTACATACTGGAGGGTAGTTTGTTAAAATTGACTTGCATGTGACACTGTTTTATAGCTATATAGCATTGCTGAAAAGTGAAAAATGCCTAGAAAGAACTTTTACTAAGACACATGCCTCTTAACCATGAAAAGAGCTACTAAAATTGACAACGTGACAAGTCATGATGATCATCAAGCATATAAGAAATTGCTTGCTTTACTGCAAAATGTGTAGCTAATTATAGCAAAAGTGCAAAATATCTGAAAATTGAATGTCCTATATAGGATTATATTTAAGAGTTTTGGTTCTAAACCCACATAAATATTTTCTTTGCAAAGCATCATTTTCACTATCCGTTAAATACAAGTCATGGCAAAACAAAAAATATTAAGAAGTGAAAAGGAAGTTTTACAGACACAGATTAGAAAGGAGGATACAGATGTATTCTCTAAAGTGCATGTGTTACAACCTGCCATAAAGCAAGAGTATATTCTTCACACATACAATACAGGAAAACAAAGTTTTACAGAAGGTGCAAATGTGATTCAACAAAGCAAGTAACCGTCCTTTCCGAACAAACGCACAAATATCACAGAGCTGCGGTACAGTGAAATATCTAGCACTCCTTTTCAAAGGAAGTACAAGGAATGAAACTCACAGACAAATTAACAAAACAAGTATGTGTGGACAAGGCTAAATTGCACATTTAACTTCATTATAAGGGTAGCCTATGTGTATCACAGTTAATTGATTCACTACTGCCTTCAACAGCACACAAACAAAACAAAAATTAAAACATGACAAACAAAAATGTAACAAACACAAATCTTCACTTGCCTTCAAGCTTTTAGCTTCATTGTGAGGTAGGAGAAAAAAAATTCTCCCAACAGGCACTAAAAAGCAGGACTTTCATCAACATAGTTTTATAAATACATGTAGTATAGCTAAAATAAATAAATAGGGTATTGAACAGAATAAAACCTTTACAGTACACATTTGTAAAGAAAACTGATGCACAAGATCACAAACTTTAAAAAGAAAAAGAAAAATTCTGAAGCACCAACATGACCTTACATTTTGATCAAGAATAAATGACTAATACTGGTCTAAGAATGGCAATAATAGTAATAACTATAAATTTCTACATTTAAATGGTAAACCTAATGCCATGGAATGACTTCACTTTTAGCGAAATTTCAGTATGTTGGCATTGTCATTTGCAATAATAATAAACCTGTGCTATACGCACATTGCCTATCAGAGCCTTGACTGCAGCTGAGAGAAAATAAGGGACACAAACACAACTAGTCTTCAGTGCACTTAATTCAGATCAGACTATCAAAATATGAATTTGACACTAGTTAATACAACAACAAAACTAAAGAGCACACACTTGCTTCTTTACGTGCAAAGAAAGGTACTGGTTTTCCCTGAAAACATCAAACACATACCAATCATACAAATGGCATCGACATACTCTAGTAATTGATAAGTATCTGTATACAATATAACGCAGCTTTACCATCATTAGATATTTGGATCAATTGAAAATTCATGTTTGAGGAAAGTTAAAAAGGAAATATTTTTAAGGAACTTGTGACAGTTATCATGAAACATTTTTCTACGGAACATTGGTAATGGGCGAGGGTATTGGAAGGACATTGCACACAACTCACAATTTTCTCCAGCTTTGTCCTCATCCACAATACCAAAAGAGGCAATTGGTGAGCACAAAAAATAAATGAGGGAATCCTAAAAAGAACAAATTAAAAGAAATTTTATCAGTCATGATTCCCTTTACCACCCTTCACTTTTAAGTTGAAACATGACAGTCATCAATTTAGCACTCATGTTTGATATAAAATATCCTTCAAGTCCACCTTTGTTAAGGCACATTACATCAGCATTTAATTTTTCACGTCAAGGTCTTGAAATCTGAGATGATACCAGACACACGATAGCAGATGGTACCAAATAAACTAAAATAAAAACTACAACACACAGGCAATGTGTGACAGTGTGGTGTAGTATTCAAAACACCCAATCCCAGCTTGAATAAATTTCTTCCTCATGGAGTCTTAAATTCAAACTAAGATTTCCTACACACTTCAAAATTCTATGTCTTCTACATTTTCATTTTCTGTTTGAAGATGAGGATCCACCAGAGCTTGTTTGACACTTCACCGGCTCAGCGTCTTTTTTCTGAAACAAATACAGGAATAAATGTAGTGACTTACACAGGATTTAGCATGAAATCAGGACTCAAAAACTGGATGGGTGCATCAGTCACACATGATTAACACACACAAGGAAATCTTCAAAGTTTCAACAGTGAAACAATTAAAATAATGAAAATTTGGGTTTTCCACACAACAAAAAGAAAAAAATATTTTTAAAAGAGAGGAGTCCAACAAAGGCTACTGTTTGAGGAAAGGAAAATAGACTCTTCAGCATAAGTTACAAGTTGGAATGAATATATTTTCCCGAAAAGCAACTCAAGGTTCAAACTGTGGTCATACAGCAGACATATACACAGGTGTCATGGTCTCTGTAGCCGTGCACACTAACAACACACATACAGCATGGACAAGGATAACTGTCACAACTTTAGTGCTGCTCCACTGGAACAGGTTCAGGATGACTGAGGATCAAATACATGAAATTTCTAAATCTCACACAGTTTGTACCACCAACCAATGAAAATAGTAGGCGACACCAAAGACCAATTACAAGAGTTGTTTGCGAGATACACGACGCTTCTTCAGGTGGAAATTCCATTTCCACGGACGTAGAGGAGTGTTCTGTAAATACAAATGCCGGGCCTCCTAATGAATACAACTTAACCACCAATAAAAATATGGCAATTATCTGGCATTTTTCCAGGAGGAAGAGATTGCTTTTCTGAGCCTTGAAAAGTTTTATGAAAAACTATGCAGCGGTTTAAATTATCCTACATTCACATGGCTCCACCAAATGTCACACCCAGAATTATACCTGCAATTGTTCCTCTTGATCTTGTGTGTGCTGAAGTCCAGCACAGAAATGAAGCATCAGAATTGCCAAAGCCTGAACCTTTTCGTCACACTTTCCAATGAGAAAAGCAAGTCTTGCCTTCTCAGTCACATCTTGGCAGTCTGTTTCCTCACGAGCCAACTGCATTCGTAGTGTTGATTCACTGTCCATGGAGGTTTTAAGTTTTGTGATCTGTAATGCCATGGGACATTCAATTTATATGTTGTTTTCTTAGAGAAAAGGAGGCATTTTTTTATCACTACATACAGAGTAATCACCACACACCCACCATTTTGTTAATGCGTTCCATGCGCTGTACGGGGGGTAAGCCTGAGTACAGCTCCTTTCCAGTAGCTTTGGCTACAGCCATCAGGTCTTCTGAGCCATCATCAGAGCCTGACCCAGACATGTTAGGCCTTCTTAGCTCTAATAACTGGTCCAAAGCCACAGATACATCTTCATCTGCACTGGCATCCTCGTCAGACCCACTGTCCATTTCACTGAACTGAAAAACTGTTTCATGTAGAGAGGTCTGAAAAACAAACGACACAGACTCACATTATTTTGGAAGGCATATTTGAGGCACAGGGTTGTTGAAACGAAGATTGAACCTTGCGAGAAGGAGTAGGGGAATGCTGAGGTGAAGGTGGCAAGCTGCGAGACAAGCCACTTCCTTGCGATCCATCTGAGCCGGGAGGAGCAAGACTATGGGCAGACCCGACACGCTTCAAGCCTCGAGCCTGTGTTGCCATGGATGCCAACAAGTTGGTGATCCGTTTCCTGTGGCTGGGGCCCTGAATTGGAAGAAGCATTTGTTGGTACATTGCTGATTTGTTAACAAATATTTCACAAATCTAATCCATTTGGCCCAACGTACCTGCGGGGACACATTGGGGGTGTGAGCTTCCCCCGCAGAAGTCATGACAATCTCAGGCTGAATGCTCGCCCTTCGCGGCTGGTCACCACCATCACCCTCTCCCACTGTGCCAGGCGCGATGAGGCTGTAAGCCCCAGCCACATCTGCGTCGCCCAGCGAGTGTCGGTGGGCCTTCCCAGGTCCTGCTGCTGCTGTGGAGGCTGTGGCTGGAGCTGTGGCTGGAGCTGTGGCTGGAGCTGTGGCTGGAGCCGGGGCGGCAGCTGTACCCGCCCTGACGGTAACGCCAGCTCCGCAGGGCGAGCTCACCAGACACTTGTTGATGCACTTCTTATGGCACGACATTCCACAGACACGACACTGGACGGCATCCTTGAGCCAGATCTAATGTACAGAAATGTTTCAAGATGGAAATTACAAAACTTGGACTCTGTGTCATAGAGAGACTTAATATGGAGAGCAAAATCTACCTTTTTCATGCAGAAACCGCACTGGGTAGCCCGATGGAACTGGGTTCGAATAAAGTCATGGTTTCTAAAAACACCTGTTTCCTGCAGGCTGCTAAGGCTCTCAACCCTAACGGAAGATTCAGGTGAGGGGTGTAATGACGCGCCAGCTGGTGGAGTTTGTACCATAGGGGGAGGAGGGATTCCATTAGGGGTGACGTAAACAAATGACAGTAGTACGTCACCATAGCAGAGACATGGCTCAAAGCCAGAATGACTGGCCAGCTTATGGCTCTGGCTAAAACAGGAAGAAATCACAGCGTTAACCTTGAAACACGGAGATGTTACGAATTTAAAACACATTTTCAAGTTACCTGTTGGTAAGGTGGGGGCCAGGGGGTAGAAAAGAATAGGAACTTATGAAGTGACCCAACCGTGACTGACTGCAGTGGTGAGCAACTGCCGCTAATAAGACACTAACATGCCCTAGCAGCTGGTCACGACCTCCACTGCGAACACTCCACACACTGACATTGAGGTAGCGATGTTGAGGTCCCACCGCAAACTTGAGGGTCTCGTTAAAATCCATAACCTGCACAAAGAGACGAATATCATTGTTGTTTCCATTACAGGGAGATTGGTCAAAGCGGGAATAAAATTAGGTCAGACCTGGTCAAGAGGCTTCTCTTTTGTATTAAGCATTTGAAGGTTGTGGTCATTAGGGGGCTGCGCTTGCTGCGATTGCTGCTTGCAGCGATGGTCGGGGCTCGGGGACGCAGATCCACCGGCCGGCGTGGACCCGGGAGTGGACCCTGGAGTGGAGGACGAAGTGCTTGGTCCAGGGAAGATGGACGAAGCCTTCTTGGCAGGAGAGCCTATGAGACGAGGGAAACAAAGCACTATAAAAGCTGAACATCAGCAGCACCTGTAAGTCCAAACTAGAACTAAAATCCACATTTACTTTGAGCCGAGTTAGGAGGGGTGGAAGTACTGCTGTCACTGTCAATGTAATCACTTTGCTCCACAGACACTCTTCTTTTACGTAAACCAGACCGATCTAGAGTTGGAGAATCACTGGTGATGGATACGGTAACATTTGAGGGTTTTATCACAGCTGGTTCAGTCTCAGGGGCCTGTGATAAGTGTATAATGATAAGTACATCTGGAATTTCAAACATTGAAATATAAGTTCAATGTCTCACCAAAGCTGAAGGAGTGCTGTTAAAGGCAACCTTCCTTTCAAGTCTTAGGGTGTATTTATCCCCAGCTCCCTTCATACACTTGGCGGCTTGTGTAATTGTAGAAATTCTTTTTCCTTCCACGGCTATCAGAAGGTCACCAGGCTGCACATCGGCATTACTGGCCGGTGAAACTGGTAGCACAGTGTCAACTATGACACAGGCCTAGTGAAAAAAGAAGGATTGAAAAATAAGTAAAGAATAAGATAAAGCTTTCTCAGAAGAGATTAATTAAACACTAACCTGATATCGATCAGCCACAAATTCTTGCCTGAAGACTATACCAAGCTGCTGTTGTGGAGATTTTACTATGTTAACATCTAAAGTCATATAGGTAGCTGTGTCGGAATGAACCATCTCTACCCAGGCAGTACGATCTATGTTGGAAAGAATCGTCACATGATTATGGCTGCACCATGCTTGACTCAATATAAATAAAATAAACACAGTCGATCCATACCAACAGCAAGGGAGCAATAGATGTTTTCATTTCCATAGGCAGAGGAAACAAGTCTAGTGACTTCCACCACGGTTACCTCTAAACAGCCAGATTGTATTGAATGCTGACCCCATTCTGCCTCTTCATCATTAGGCTCGAACTTGGTGAAAAATGGCTTGTATCTTAGCTTATAGTTGGGTAATGTATGCTTTCGTTTTAAAGATTTTCGTATCTGTTAAATCAATACACAGTCAAGTTCTGCTTAAAATTCCTAATACACTCAAGACAATCCTTCACAAATAATCAATAACCTGGTTGACTATGATGTTAGTGATCTGAGGAAGAGGCCGTCCTTGAAACTGACTTTCCACCTCCAACTGAAGAACGGGCTCTGAGTAAAAACTGAAGGACCAGTGAGTGTATGGATGACGAGTGAATTGTAGGCGAGCCAAACCAACAAGTTCATGAACTAGAAATAAAAGTAAAAGATACACAATAGTAGACAGTAGAAGAAAAAAAACAGAAACAAGAGAATTTAAAGCCACATGAAGGTCAGTTTTACCTGTCACAGATAAATATGCAGCACGTCCTAAAACCAAATTGGCATCAAGAGAAAGCTGGAAGGATCCACTGTAATGAATATCTAAACACAATTCTAATGTATCTATGCGATGGTGAGTAGGGTCTTGATCAACTTGGCGGACCTCTACACTTCTTATTGTTGGAAAATGAGAGCCTAGATGTAAATCTCGCACCTGTTAGGGAAAACAACAATGATTAGTAAATTAATTATGTAACTATGTAATTATGCAACAACTTTTTAAAAAAGGACAAGAATTGCTTACAGCAATGAAATCAAATAGTTTTCCAGTTGTAGTGCGAGTAAGCAATTCCTCAAACTCAAGGGAAAGTTTGCGATGAAACCACTTGCGAACCCTGTCTGTGTGACGGAGTTCTTGGAATAGAAACTGAAGCAGCAGACTCACACCCAAGCAAGACTCCTGTTTAGATAAGTTCTTATTCCGGAGTGCATCCAAAATGTGCTAGAAAATAAAAGGCAAAATAAATATTATATCAAGATTATCCAGATGATGAGGAGCTGCTTTCTCAATGTAGTACCTTGGGTAAACAGAATGGAGAGGATACACCAAATGGCTGTTTTGGGGGACCCTCCTCTGGCTGGCTAAGCAAATATCTTTGGAAAAAGTACCATTCTGCAGCCAGTACTCCCACAGCTCCGATCAACATACAAAACAGCATCAAAATCAGATCCATCTTCGGGAGCAAACATCAAATTCCTGAAACATAGTACATTTCTTAAGAAACATTCGAGAGTTCGAAAACACAAACTTTTCTTTGTTTGGGCAAGTGAATAATCATGTTGAAGAATGTAGCCTATTTTTGAAGCTGTAACAAATTGACTCTTTGACATTCTAAAGCTTGCTGAATGCTTCTGCAATGAAAATGGAATCATATAGTTCAACAGGCACCAGCACAGTGTCTTCAGCCATGTGGGAGGTTTGAACGAATGAGTTTATCTGGTAGTGAGACAAATGTCAAAACATTCAGAGGAAGGTTAAGCATATAATAAAATTAGACATTACGTCAAGGCCCCAATCGTTTTATGAGTATATACAGCACACAAAAACGTACCATGTGTTCGTTAACTTTCCTTGAAATTTTTTTGGATTATTTCACCATTTTGGAAGCATTTTCCGTGCTATTCCAGTGTGTTATGACATTTCTTCGGAGTTGTGTTTTGGGGTTTTTCTTGTTGTTGTTTAAAACGCGGCACGGGGGAGGGTCGGAGGCCGATATTGGAGAGCCATTTTGCACCTTTAGATTTCTCATCCACACTGGGAAAGGGGGTGGGAGGCAGCGGGGGGAAATCCAGCGGTCTTCTAACCTCTGAGCAGGGGCTGATCATCTGCACAGAGGCTACTCATGTGTTATTTACCTTAAGTTTGTTTCATTGATTAAATATTTCCTAGTATCGCCATGGCAAGTAGAGTCGTTGGTTTCCAAAAGGTGGGAACTAGGTTCCTGTCTAAACAATCGTAAGTTCATACCTTTCAAGTTGAAGTTTTTGGTTTATCCATTGATTCAGTCATTGCATCAGGTCCTCTTGAAGTTTCATCCTTATTTGTTTTTAAATGTATTTACTCTTACATTGTATGAGTCGATACGGGATTTCTCTAAATATCGAGAGGATAAACCTCTTGTAATGCCTGTGTGTTGTATTGTTGCTAGTCTGTCAGTGATCCAATAAGATTAAACAAATATCATCTTTTGCAGAAAACGATTTTCTTGGAATGGCCGTCACTTTGCCACACAAACAGAGCCACCCAAAGAACCCATTGATCGCTCACAATTGGGATGTAAACAACCGCCACTCTCGGAGCCACTACCTGGTGTTCCATCCCCAAATTATGCCAAAGTTAAAGATGATAATGCTACCACAAGATACACAACCCTTCCCAATGGTCTCCGAATAGCATCAGAGTCTCGATTCGGTCAATTCTGCACTGTAGGAGGTAAGTTATTTGAGAATTATATTGGTGTATGACTAAACCTATTTACTTGACATCCATCTTGTTTTAGTTGTAATTGATTCTGGATCAAGATATGAAGTTGCATACCCAAGTGGAGTGTCACATTTTTTGGAAAAACTTGCCTTTAATGTAAGTTTTTTTCTTATGTATTTTCCCAAATAATTTGTTGCTGTCAGTCCTTCCCTTCCCATTCAGTTTATTTACTATTTTGTGAATTTTCAGTCTACCTCAGTATTTTCCAATAGAGATGAAATTATGTCTGTGTTAGAAAATCATGGAGGAATTTGTGATTGTCAGTCCTCAAGGTGAGTGGTTAGCAAGTAACACCATCTCCTCGATATTCGCCTTCTGCCTTATGCCTTATGCCTGATGCCTTATATGCTACGAGAGCTGCTGTCCATCTAATGACTTCCTTTTTCAAATATCTTCCAGGGATACATTCGTTTATGCCATATCAGCTGATAGTAGAGGACTTGATGCCGTCTCCAAAATCTTAGGAGAGGTTGTTTTACGGCCTCAGATATCTGATGAAGAGGTAACGGTGCTCTCTTAACAAACTGAAATAAATTAAGTTTGTATTTTGTTTAATTTACATTTTTTTTACACCCCAAGGTTGATATTACTCGTCAAGCTATTCAGTTTGAACTTGAGACATTATCAATGAGACCAGAACAAGAAACTTTACTTATGGATATGATTCATGCAGTAAGTACTTAATTGGAGTTAAAGAAGTCCCCTCCCCTCTTTATTCTCATGTGCTTTTTTTTTTCTTTCACTAGGCCGCTTACAGAGATAACACATTAGGATTACCAAAGTTATGTCCAGAGAAGAATGTCCTTAAGATTGACCAAAAACTTCTTTTTACTTACCTTAAAAACCACTATACACCTTCCAGAATGGTCATTGCTGGAGTAGGTGTAGATCATGATCGTTTAGTGGAAAGTGTCCAAAAGTGTGTATTCTAATTAAAAATTTAATTGTTTTTAATTAAAAACTGAAATAATTTAACACTGTTTAAGGCTATTTGTGTGAATGCGCTAAATGTGAATAATATTTTACAGATATTTTGTGGATGAAAAGCCTGTGTGGGAAGGTACTAAAGACCTCCTGCTCCCTGGGTCGTCAATAAAAGTCGACGATTCTGTTGCTCAATGGACTGGTGGCCTAGTTCAGGAGGAATGCGAGATCCCTCAGTTTGCTGGTCCTTCAGGTCTCCCGGAATTAGCACATGTTGTATTGGGCTTAGAAAGTTGTTCTCATCAGGACCCAGATTTTATTGCCGTGTGTGTTCTGAACATGATGATGGGTGGAGGGGGGTCTTTTAGTGCAGGAGGACCTGGCAAGGGAATGTACACTCGACTGTATACAAATGTTCTCAATAGGTATAGTTTATGGTTTTAAAGTGGGATTTAAGTTAATTGATTCGTTGCCATACATTTATATTTTTGTAATTTATGTGGCAGATATCACTGGATGTACAATGCAACTGCATACAACCATGCTTACCTGGACTCTGGATTGTTCTGCATCCATGCAAGTGCACCTCCCACTCATGTTCGAGAATTGGTTGAAGTCATCACTAAAGAAATGGTTGCTATGGCTGGTTCTGTTGGGAGCTCGGAGCTGAGGGTGAGTTTGCAATCTAGTGTCCTCCCATTTCTTTGTCTGATTTCAAGTCACCGAAATTACTACTTTGTTTTATTTTTGGTTTTCAGAGAGCTAAAACTCAACTGCAGTCCATGCTACTCATGAATCTCGAGGCCAGACCTGTTGTGTTTGAAGATTTAGCTCGTCAAGTGCTGGCAACTGGGGAACGCAAAAGCTCTAGATATTTCATTGAAGCCATTGGTAAGATAAATAAAGCAAAAAAAAAAAAACTGATTTGATTTTGGAAAACGTTCAAATTATACCCAGTTTTTATTAATTTTATTTTTTTATTGCAGAAAATATTACTGCCGATGATATTCAAAGGGTTGCTCAGAGACTACTCCGTGCCTCTCCAGCTGTTGCAGCTCGAGGAGATGTGGCCAAGATTCCTCAGCTAAGAGATGTTCAGTCTGGTTTAATGGATCCCCAAGGCCGCATTCCTGGCAGCCGCCATCGCATGTCACTTCGTTAACTTCAAGGTGATCCAATGTATATTTCAAATGTTTATTAAAATTCTTAATTCTCAATAAATAGAATACTAAAATTGCTATCAAACCTATTGCATCTTATGCAACATGATCTTCACCTCATTAAACAAAACCTATGTAGCTTAGCATTGATAGAAATAAAAAAAAATTCTTGTGTCAAAATTATGCAGTCTGTATGTCCCTCTTGTACTTATTTTAAATAGTGCTCATGTAGGTAAATGGAGCTGCTGAATGTTTTCCAAAGTGCTCCTCCACTTTGTTCTTAGTTCTTCAGCCATACTCCTGTACTGCTCATACAAGTGTTGTACTTCACAAGTTTTATTGTGAACCAGTACTTCTGCTCCCTATAAATTAGAAAGAGAAAAAAAGAGCAATAAAAACTCTATTAAATTGCTAGAGAGTTTCCTGTGTCTATTTAGTCTGAGGTAATTTAGGCTGGTGTTGCTATTGTAGCAGACTAAAAATTTATTAATTATATTTTTTTTAAAATCACCTTAATTGCAGCTTCTGTTGCTTGTACCAGTGACATAGACACCAGACTGGCACTGTTGGCCTCATCCTGTAAATTGAGCCACAACAAGGAGTAGTTTTCCAATTAGAGAAAATATGATGTTGGGTACCATTGGGTGCATTTTTACCTGCATAATCCTTGACCAGTAAGCCTCAGTGGCTGTAACAAGATTTTCAACTGCCTTGACAACTTGAGGGGGGCAATTATCCCTATTGTGAGTCGCTTCATTAGTTTCTTTTAAACCTGGTAGTGAGGGTATTTTTTTTTTACTTATGGTGAATTTCCTACAAATAATTATAAAAGACACAGATTTAAGTCACTCAACTGGTCATGTGAGGAAACACACATTCGTTGAAAGACAATGGTAAAGAGTAAAATTGGCTTAGATAGATGAGCTCCATTTCAATTCTTTCAACTAAATTTTTCTGAAGTTTGGCAGACATTTCCTCTGATACAGATGCTATTGTAGTCTTATGTTGCACCACTTTTTGTTTGTAGTCCTCCAGCAGTTGCTGAACATTAATCTGCAAAGGATTGCAAAGATTGTGTAGTCAGATTGGGTCAAATGTTAGCTGAACTGAAGGTCCAGGAGGAAAATATTACCACATAATTATCGACTAATTTTTGAATATTTTGACAAAGCAATCCTGATGTCTTCTCAAACTCATTGCACACATTTCTTATTGTATTCTGGCTTTCAGGAAGCCTATGTTTAAGTGCGAGTGTTGTCATTGTTTCAACCTGATACTGTTGGTAGTTTCTTCTCAAAATGGCCAGATCTTCATTTAATTTTAATGTCTCATCATTTAATGAAAGTGACAGTTCTTCATACACATCATGTAAGATTCTTTCATACACTGTTTTGTGATTACTTTGTACCTTTTGAATCATATCTAATAAGTCTGTAAAGTTTCAGAAGTGTCAAAACATAAGTACCAATGATGGAACAGCGAGATATTTATTAAAACTTGCCTATTAATTCATTTATCCAAACATCTATGCACTGCTCTTGGTAAAGTTTGTATTTACTGGCAATGTCTGCCATGAAGTCTCTCAGGTCTCTTTCCTTGGACTTTTTACATGCTTTATTATTTTTAAAATCACTGACGTTTTGCTGAATTTCTCGCATTGACTGTATCAGGACTTTGGATACAAGCTGAATAAATGTGCAGCTCTCTCCATATTCTAGTACTTGCAAACCTTCTATTTCGACAATCTTTTTGTTTTCTTTCTGACAACCATGTTTACAAACAAGCCATTGCTGTCTTTTTGAAACTGTCTCCTGCACACACCTGCAACAAACATAAGTTACGATTGTTCTTTTTTCTTTTTTTTTTGAACACATGTGCAACATCATAACTGACTTCCATTTACTGATGACACTTAGGGTACTATCTTCCTTGCAGCATTCATCAACAAGTTCAGTAACTTGTTCTTTCAAGAGTTTCCCTCCATATTTAAGTGCCAATACATACTTTCTCAGGTAAGATTGAGATTTTCCTATCAGTATGACAATTTGTCCTGTAAAATTTAAACTATCCAAATGGAGCTGCAAACTTTTATCATTGTTAGTATGTGCTCTACACTCCTCTCCTCTTAAGCAAATTCTGCACAATACTTACTCTTTGATACAGATCTTCACATGCTTCATGGCCTCAGAGCAGCAATCCTTGCTTCTTTCTCTTAAGGCCATGATATTTTCTCTTCCATAAGATTCAGCTTCTAGCTCCATAGCGAACATTTCTGATTTTATGTGTTTCACTTCTGAGTCAGTAAATGTGCCCCCTTCAGAGAACTGCCTAAAGAAATATACCACACGTCAATTAGAAAGTAAATATATCCTAGATTCCTGAAATTTTCCAAAAACTGCCTGTATTTACAATACCTTAATGTTGACAGAAAATTAGCATTGCCCTTTTTCATCTTCTCAATCTCCATTTGCACCATTGATTGATATTGATTGTTTAGGGAGGTGACAGAATCTTTGCACTGAGCATAGTGAGTTTCTATCTGAAAAAAAAATTTAGTAAGAGGAATTCAAAAAAAAAAAAATTTCAGAGAAAGAAAAATATTTTTTAGTTTTACCTGACGTATTATTTCTTTTACTGACTGGACATCATTATCCTGTAAGCCCTTCTGTAGCATAGCTGACACATAGGAACTGTGTTCCCTAAATGTGTGTAATTCATTAACACTTATGCTTTCCAATGCATTTCCAATTTTTCTGGAGACATCCAAATTCATCTGCAGTGACATAGAATTACCATTATTCAATGCTGTGGTAGTTGGGGGGTGGGGGGGCTGTAGATAAATTTCACCTACTTCTCTGTGGAGGTCGACCAGCCTTGAGTTTTCATCTATCTCTTCTAAACGTGCTAATTCCACCTGAGTTCTGATTTCATCATACCTTAACGCGTGTTTCTCAAGTATTTCATTATGTTCCATATGCAGATGAATCAGTTGACTCTGTACCCAGTCTTCTGCATCTCTCTGCAGAAATCTCTCACAGTCTTGAGTTAAGGCAACTTCAATATTCTTGTAGTGCCTGTTTCAGAAAGTAATTTGTAGAAAAGTATTGAAACTTTAAACTATTGGTTCACTAGCATTCTAAGGCTTCAGTTGATGAGACCTTGTTCTCTGCAGCTGTATATATGAAATTAGTTCTTTGCTCTCATCGAACATTTGAGTTAGATCAATTGTGATTCTAGTTTTTAGTTGTGAAGGTTCATGTTCTTTTAAAAATAGTTCAGCCGAGGACCTTAAAGAATCCAGATCATGAGTGACAAGAGATGCACAGTCTTCTAATATAACTGTTTCATCTTTCTCCATGTTTGTGTAACTGTGGACAAAATTGAAAAATGAGTTATTGCTTTTAAAGATTCTGTCTATTTGATGCTGAAAGAATATTTGTGCAACAACCTTACTTAGGCAAACTAGGCTTAGCGTAGGCATACCTGCATTTTACCTCGTCCAAAATTTTGAAGATCCTCTTTACAGTCTCTTCAAGATTAGTTTTATTGGTTTCTTGACGAGATTTTTCTGTGAGAAGTTTTATCCTGCGTTCTTTAGCCTGTAATGTAGTTAGACTTTTCATTAATGTGTAAGGTAAAAATGAAAGTATGCAATGAGCAATTTTGTAAAATGGCACCCACTTCAACATGTTTTTCTCTATCCTGCTTTTTATTTGAGAGCTTTTGCAGTGTTGTTGCTCTTCCAGAGTCTCGAAGCTTGCAGTGCTGATCCCACAATTTCCCTGCATTTCTAATCAAACTTGTGAAAGAATGTGTCTCTGAGGCAAGGTCTTGTAGAACTTGTCTCCACCACACCTGGAAAAGCAAGAGGCTCGCTCACAAAAAAAAATGAGACCCTTTTTTTCTCTCCATCTTCTATTGGGAGCATAGTTTATTGAGAGGTGCAATTGTTAATACCATGAAATTAGAGGGTTCATCAATGATTCTTTTCTCAATATGGTCTAATAATGGGAGACATGCATTCTGATTTAGAGAATCAAATGTATTACATCTACAAATACCACTTTCCAGTACGAATTGCTTTAATCTAACTACTTCTGCAGTACTAAATGTCTTTATTTGAGTAAGACCATCCTTGAGGCTAACTGATATCTTTTCTACTGCATCATCTGCAATGATATTGAATGTTAATTAAAAATAAAATAAAAACATGTTCTATTTTATTTAGAATTCAGCAATGCAATACCTATTTGTTGTACACAAGAATTTAGATTGCTTTCCCACTTTTTCACATCATCTTCCGTGAAAGGGTATGGCTTAGACCAAGAAAGGGCATGCCTGAGCTCATCCTGTTTAATTTTAAAGAAGCGGACCCTCTCTGTACCAGTTGATGACGACCTGATGATGTCGTCTATTGGTCTATTCCCTGCTTCCCTGGAAGAAGTCAATGGCCTGCTGTCAACGCACAAATCAATATCAACTCACAAGATCACCATCACGAGACTAGTGTGGAGCTCTGCAGGATGCTAGTACAGGACTTCAGAAATCTCACCCGTACGACTCGGTTTATTTTCCCTGATTAGTTAGTCACACAGAGACAGTCACGCCCCTTACTAAGTGCCGCGGGGCTCTGTCTACACTCAAGGCAACCAGCACAAGCCGGTCGGCCCTTCGCGATCGGACATAGCCCCCGGCAAGTCAGTGGGGAACAAACCACCAGGCCGCCCGTGGGGTCGGAAAGGCTTCATAGCCTGGCACAACCCCTCCCGTCCCCACAGGTGACGAGAGAACCGCCCAGACATATCATGGTCCGGTCAGACAAGATCAGCCGCGGGCAAAGCGCGCAGCAGTTGCACGGTGGCGCCATCTCGCGGCGCCGGGGCACAACATCCATGAAGTTTGGTGTCGAGGTAGTCGTGTAAGACCAACAGATACGCGCCGCGCGAGAAGTCGGCTGCCAAATGCACGGTGCCGCCCTCTGGTGGCGGCCACCTGTAAACAGAGTTGTACCGCTCCCCGCCACCAGAGGGCGGCACCGTGCATTTGGCAGCCGACTTCTCGCGCGGCGCGTATCTGTTGGTCTTACACGACTACCTCGACACCAAACCTCCTGGACGTTGCAACCCGGCGCCGCGAGATGGCGCCACCGTGCAACTGCTGCGCGCTTTGCCCGCTGCTGATCTCGTCTGACCGGACCATTATATGTCTGGGCGGTCTCTTCGTCACCTGTGGGGACGGGAGGGGTTGTGCCAGGCTAAGAAGCCTTTCCGACCCCACGGGCGGTCCGGTGGTCTGTTTTCCAGACACTTGCCGGGGGCTATGTCCGATCGTGTAGGGCCGACGGCCGCCCTGTCCTGCTTCGAGTGGACAGGGCCCAGCGGTACAGAGCACGGGGCGAACTTACCATTTTAAAACTAATCGGGTGAAAATCCCCACGAGACGGGTGAGATTTCTGAAATCCTGTACTAGAATCCTGACGTTTTTGACGTTTGAGGTTTTTTAAAAAATGCCTGCCAATTTGGCGTCATCTTCGCTGCTGATGCATGCGCGCACGACACAACTACACAGACTCGGGGGGGAGGGAGCGGAGGCGAGGGAGAGAGAGAGACTGACTGCAGCGCGCCGAGGGCGGCCCGCTGGCAGCGCTCGCCGCACCGCCGCCGCGCGTCCCCGACGGCCTCCTTGAAGCGCCTGCAGTCGCGTTCGGCCTGCATGTTGAGGCACAGGCGCAGGTCCCCGAACGATATCACACTCTGCAGGTGCAGCTCTCCGACCTCCTGTTGTCCGGACAAGGACGGAGAATAACTAGGGGGGAGGGGAAGAGCGACCGCGACATTGGAACTCAATCCCCGACCTGCCTCTCGGCGTCCAGGAGGGGCTGGAGCCGCTGGGGCGACAGGTGGCCGATGTGGGCGAGGGCGGCGGCGTGGCGGTCGAGTGCGGCCGCGGCCCGCTTCTGGTGCTCGCCCTCCACGTCCAGGAGGAGGTCGTAGAAGGCGTCGACGGCGCGCTGGCGCTGCTCCGTCAGCTGCCGCACCACGTCGCCCGCCGCGGACACGGCCTCCCTGAGGGCGCGGGGGTCGTCGCGGACGTCCGCGCGCGCGCACAGCTCGGCCACGTCCTGCCGCTTGAGCTTGACCATGCGCGAGGCCTTGTCCAGCTCGGCGCGCAGGTTGGAGGAGACGAAGTGCACGGTGCGCTGCGCGTCGCTCCGCTCCCGGAACAGCTCCCGGCGCAGCTCCCGCAGCACGGCGTCGTGCTGGCGTCGCTTGCGCCGCGCCAGGTCCCGAAGGCACCGCGACGGCCGGGACACGCCCTCTGAGGAGCAGGGGGGTCGAGGAGGGCTCCGGCACAGACTCGACGGCATCCCGGCCCCGGCCGCCGCCACCCGCGGCTCACCGAACCACGAGTCCAGCTTCTCGGCCTCCTTGTCGCCGGCGGCGGGCGTCCCTGCGCCTACCGGCGGCAGCGCGCCGCATTTCCGCCGAGTTTGCGACATCCTTGGTTTGATCCAGCCGACGAGTAAGCTTCGGCCTGTCCGGGCTGCCACCGCCAACAAAGCCGCCCCCCGGCAGTGTTGGCGGACGGCTGTTTGAGCGCGAGAAATGTCCCTGTGGGGGAGGCGAGGGCCGCCTCCGACGCGAGTCGGAATTCCCCCGCGAGCGGAGCCCTGACGCCGCCCCGTGCTCAGACCGCTGAGCTCTGTCCACGCTGACCCTTCGCGATCGGACATAGCCCCCGGCAAGTCAGTGGGGAACAGACCACCGGACCGCCCGTGGGGTCGGAAAGGCTTCTTAGCCTGGCACAACCCCTCCCGTCCCCACAGGTGACGAAGAGACCGCCCAGACATATAATGGTCCGGTCAGACGAGATCAGCAGCGCGCAAAGCGCGCAGCAGTTGCACGGTGGCGCCATCTCGCGGCGCCGGGTCGCAACGTCCAGGAGGTTTGGTGTCGAGGTAGTCGTGTAAGACCAACAGATACGCGCCGCGCGAGAAGTCGGCTGCCAAATGCACGGTGCCGCCCTCTGGTGGCGGGGAGCGGTACAACTCTGTTTACAGGTGGCCGCCACCAGAGGGCGGCACCGTGCATTTGGCAGCCGACTTCTCGCGCGGCGCGTATCTGTTGGTCTTACACGACTACCTCGACACCAAACCTCCTGGACGTTGCGACCCGGCGCCGCGAGATGGCGCCACCGTGCGACTGCTGCGCGCTTTGCCCGCGGCTGATCTCGTCTGACCGGACCATTATATGTCTGGGCGGTCTCTTCGTCACCTGTGGGGACGGGAGGGGTTGTGCCAGGCTATAAAGCCTTTCCGACCCCACGGGCGGTCCGGTGGTCTGTTCCCCACTCACCTGCCGAGGGCTATGTCCGATCGCGAAGGGCAGACTACTGCGTTCGATGCTCAGCACGGGGCGAAACTGTCTCTGTACAACTGATTTGGGGAAAGAGTCCCCATCAGGTGGTTGAGATTTCTGATTTCCCGTACGA
The DNA here is from genome assembly GCA_026979955.1 of Megalurothrips usitatus. Lineage (NCBI taxonomy): Eukaryota > Metazoa > Arthropoda > Insecta > Thysanoptera > Thripidae > Megalurothrips > Megalurothrips usitatus. Next base: position 6,799,753 of record CM049605.1, read on the forward strand.
GCATCCTGGCTTTTTTGACGTTTGAGATTTTTTTAATGCCTACTAATTTGGCGTCCTCCGTGTGGGGCAGACCCTCTAGCGTCCTGTACGTCGGTGGGAGGCGAACGGCAGCGCTGGGCACGGTTCGGCTCGGCCCCCGGGTCCCCTCCACGCCCCGCCACCGGCCGCGGCGTGGACTTTCACCTCGACGCTGACGCGTGTCTTGCCTTCTTCATTAATGATCCAGTTCAGGCGCAGCTCATCGGAGTTTCCGTAGTGTAGTGGTTATCACGTGTGCTTCACACGCACAAGGCCCCCGGTTCGATCCCGGGCGGAAACACTTCTTTTATTGTGTTTTCCTTGTTTTATTTGCGAGCTTTATCAGTTGCGTGCTCTGTTATTTTTTTAGCGACTGTGTCAATGCAAGAAAATACACGAAATGGAATGAGTGTAGAGTCTTTCAATAAAAATCAATGAAGTTAATGACCCCGCCCCCTGACCATGCACCGAGAGTCACGAATCCCGCCCATCGCGTTTCACGATAAGCCGCTGTCCTGAGCGTGTGCACCGGCAGCCCGTCCGACGGCTGTTGGCGGCTGCTTGTGGGGCTGTCACGTTGTCCGGCCGCGGCCGTCACGGTCCGCCACGATGACGGTGACCATGGGGGAGTGCAGGTGCGGCGCCGGGCGGCGCGCGTCGGCGGCGCCGGCCCCCCGGGGCCCCCGACGTCCGCCAGGACGGGCGCGGCCGCCCAACCAGATCGCCCTCATCGGCGACATCAAGTACCTGTGGGACACCTACCGCCTCGTCTTCCTGCTCAGGCCGACCATCAGCAAGGCGGGTACGGCGTGGCCCGGCAGTCCGCCGGGAAAATCACTTCATTGGTTTCTTTTTGCGGGGGGTGGGGAGATGGATGTGTATTTTCTTTCTCTCTCTCGCGCGCGCAGGCGTGTGGAGTTTCCGGTGGCGCAGCCGCAGCGGCGCGTTCTGCATCGCGGCCTGGTTCTCCATCATGGCCGCCATCAAGGCGGTGATCTGGCCGGTGCAGCTGGAGCGTGCAGTCCGGTGAGCAGGCCGTGGACGCCGTGGTGCACGCCGTGGTCGTGTCGCTGACACTGTCACCTGCCCCGACAGCGACAACAGGACCGTCCTGAGGATGGCGCAGTACGCCACGCTCACGGTGCTGGGCATCGCCTTCGACTTCCTCGTCCTCTTCTCGCTCCTGACCACGTCCACGTTGTGCAGGCTGACCGGCCGATGGTGGCGGATGGAGGTGGGGTGACAGGTCCGCTGGCAGCTGCTCGACAGCTGCCCGCCAGCTGCTGTCAGCTGTGGCTCTGCTGCACGCAGCTGCGGTACGAGGCGCTGACGGGCGCGCGGCCTGATCTGGGCCTCCAGTTCCTCACCCCGCTCGTCAAGGTCACTCAGCTGGGGATCGTTGTCATGAGCGTCGTCTTCACCATCGTGTACGGTACGGGTCATTCTCTCTCTCTCTCTCTCTCTCTCTCTCTCTCTCTCTCTCTCTCTCTCTCTCTCTCCTCTCCCTCTCCCTCTCTCTCTCTCTCTCTCTCCCTCTCTATCTCTCCAGACCTGAACCCGTGGGACGTGCCCTTGGTGACGCACGGCCTGTCCTGCGGCGTCGCCGCCTTCAGCGTCTGGACCAGCACCCACATCCTCGTCGGCGCCCTGGCCTCGGACCTGGCGCGCCGCCTCGCCGACGACGCTGACCGGCTCGGCGCGGACGGCATCCGCCAGCACCGCCTCCTGTGGCTGCGCCTGGTTGAGGTGGGTCATGGTCTTCTACGTGACGGCGCCTGGCGGGTAGGCAGCCCCGACCTCCCCGCGCACGCGTGTCGCGCGGGCTGGCCTACCCTGCGTTCTGCGGGCGGTACGCTCTGTCGGACCCGTCTCTCTCTCTCTCTCTCTCTCTCTCTCTCTCTCTCTCTCTCTCTCTCTCTCTCTCTCTCTCTCTACTCTCTCTCTCGGCCGGGCTGTGCTGCAGCTCATGGACATGTTCAACGAGTGCTGGCGCGCGAGCATCGCCTCCTTCGTGCTCGGCGTGTTCGTCATGGCTATCGCCTTCGGCTTCGGCTGCCTGGACACCTTCACCCACACCGACCTGGAGGGCCTCGACTCGCAGACGGTGGGGCCGCGTGCTCGGCAGATCTAAAAATCCTCCCAACACACGTTTTTGGACGCATGAAATCATGATCGTTATTATTAAGATTAAAAAAATCATGGCCAGCAAAAAAAAAGTTTTTCATCAATTACCGACCTTGATTGCGGTATTTGATTATTTTTTTTTCTCGCGAGCTGTCCGCAGTCGATGGAGCCCCTGTGGGACGCGGTGGGCTCGTTCTGCGTGTATTTATGCGGCGTCATCACACAGACCGCCTTGTGCCTGAGCGCGCACTTCTCCACCAACTCGGTACGCCCTCCCCCCATAAACAACAACAAAAAACAATAGCATTAGGGATAACGCCTTGCCTGCCCTCCCTCGCAGATAAACGTGAAGTTCCGGAAGCGGCTGCTGAGGCTGCGTCTCGTCCACAGAAGCGAGGGCTTCCGGGACGAGGTCAGAGGTCACACGACCGGCTACCGCACGACCCGACGTTTCGGACACCTCGTCTCTTTCTGTCTCTCTCAGGTCATCGCGTTCCTGGAGGACATGGCGGCCAGGCGAGCCGTCGTATCTGCCTTCGGCATGATCTGCCTGGACAGGGCCCGTCTGATCACGGTACATAAGACGGGGCGCCACCTTCGTTTCCAATTCTTGAAATGCCAATCTGATTTTCTTATAAACGTAACCGCTGTCATCGTGGCGTTTTCAGATATTCGTGACGGGCATCACGTACCTGGTGGTCATGTCCCAGTTCGTGACCATGTAGTGCGGAGCCGCCGTGGGGGAGGGGGTTTGAATGACAAGGCGGACAGTTTGCTTTTCCGAGTGTTTTATTTTTCCTTAATTGATTTTTTATTTTATTTTTTGGCGGCTCCGCGGCCCGCGGCTCACACCCGCTTGCGGCACACCTTCTTGCGGCGGTGCTTGGCGAGCGCGCTGACGTCGGCGAAGGCCCGGCCGCACTCGGGGCACGAGTACGGCTTCTCGCCCGTGTGCACGTGCCCGTGGCGCTTGAGGTTGAAGCGCCCCGCGAACCGGCTCCCGCACACCAGGCACACGTGCGGCCTGTCGTCGCACCCGGCCGCGGCCGCCAGCCCCCGGGGGGGCACCGCGTCGACGGCCCTGCCGCGGGGGTGGCCGCGGGGGTGGCCGCGGGGGTGGCCGCGGGGGTGGCCGGCCGTCAACCTGCCCAACCCCGACACCTCCTCCTCCTCGTCCTCGTCGGCGGCCTCGGGCTCCCCCTCCGCGGTGAACCAATAATCTGAAACAGCCAGAGAGGGCGCGGGTCAGCTCGGAGGGCCTCGGAGACGCCCCGGGGACCCCCTGGGGACACCACGGGGCACACCCTGCGCCGTCAACAACGAGGTCGTGGAAGTGGACAACAACCGTGTCGAATCGATCCATTCATATTTATTTGTAATTTGTAACATTTGTACTAAGACAGGTCGGTTAACGTTTCAATAAAACGAGGGAATTCATTTTTTTTTTTCAAAAAAAAAATATGAAGTCTTGCGAGTGGCCTGACCGAGTCCTCGGCACGCGCAGGGCACGCGCAGGGCACGCGCAGGTCACGCGCAGGTCACGCGCAGGTCACGCGCAGTGGTGCACCCGCTTGCGGTGCTTGCTCAGCGCGCTCGAGTCCGTGAAGGCGAAGTGGCAGACGGGGCACTCGTAGGGCCGGGCGCCCGTGTGCGTGCGCTCGTGGCGCGTGAAGGAGCTCCTGTCGGAGAAGGCCCTGCCGCACGTGGTGCACGAGAAGGGCCGCTCGCCCGTGTGCGTGCGCGTGTGCACCAGCAGCTTGCTGGCCGAGGCGCACACCTTCCTGCAGTGCTCGCACTCGTACATCCGCCCGCCGCCGCCGAGCGAGCGCCGCCGCAGCCGCCGCCGCGCCAGCACCTGCCCGTCGGACACCACCATCACCACGTCCACGTTGTCCTCGTCGGCGTCCTCGTCGAACGACGCCGCCTCGTCCCCGTCCTGGTAGGCCTCCAGCAGTGTGGGCAGCGCCAGCGGGTCCCGCGGACCTGCGAGAGAGACAGAGTCAGAGTCGGGCAGACGGAGACAGACAGAGGGGGCACTCCTCTCAGCCGCCACGCAGCGAGGAGGGCGGGGGCGCCAGGAGGTGCAGAGCGGAGAGGAAGGCACCCGCGTCAGTACCGCTCGCAGAGGACAACCACCCTGAAGCAGCCCGGCGAGGGCGGCACGCAGCGGGGCGCCTCACTGCACGCTCTGCAAGGCCGCCTGCTGACCCGCACACCCGCCCGCTGCGGGGCGTTGCCCGGCGCCAACGACGGGGACGTGGGAGTGGACTGGCGCCACTGTTCGACAGCACAGGTTGACACCCTGTGGTCAGAGGCCTGCGAGCGACAGGAAATGTCCAGCGTGCTCGTAGCGACTTGGTAGGCAGCCACAAAGGTGATGTTTGGATGTTTGCACTGAAAATGATGAGAGAACAAATCACACTGGAAACCAAAATTGGCTCAAAATTATAGTCGGATTGTGCTCCAGTCAATAACTTTAAACTAATGAGTGCATGGACACCAGCATTGCACTCGCACTCAGAGCTTGACAAGACACCGAGTTGCGATTTAACATAGCGAGGTGGCACCACTTCAAATGACGCACAATTACCATAAACGTTACCAATCATATGTTCGGTACTTCGACCAAATCCGTGTTTGAAATTGGCGAGTATAGACCAATTCACAGTGTGTCAATAGCTGACAGTGGGCATTCAATAGAAATATATTCTGCGCATTTTCGAAGATTAGGAGACGATGACAAACCTTCTCCCTTTAGCTGATAGCAATGTTCTGCCCGATGAAATATCCTGAGATAATTCTAAGCCACCCACCAAAGATTTGTGCAGAGGAAAAAAATTTAATTAATGAAATGAATGACAAGTTCATTTGTCAATTAAAAAATCGGCACAGGTCAAGAAAATGTAGATGCACCACAGCTCGATGACAACCAAAAACAAACACCACACAACAACGTACGAGTTTATAGGTTATCGTTCTCTACGGGGACGAAAACAAGCACGTCGGTGGGACGATGAGAGCGAACCAAGCAGACGGAATGTGAGCGCCTTTCACCACCCTTGTCGTTTCCCCCCCTCGGAGAAGGTGCTGCACAGGCGACGGCGTAAATCAGGCGGCCACAGGGGAAATTCCCAGCAGCGGGCACCAGCAGACGCAGCTCCGTGCGTCGACTGTCAGGCAGGCAGAGCGGAGGTGGACGGGAGGTTCGCTGGTCCGGAGGCCGAGCCGCGGCCCCGGAGGTAGAGCAAAGCGGGAATCGCAGTTCGTCGCCGGGACTGTCTGATACTGGTGAGTACGGGCGGCAGCGCCGAGCGGCGTCTGTGCTCGGCGCTCGAGTCGGAGCTGGGCGATTCGCGGTGGCACGGTCTGTGTCGATGCCGACCGTTAACCTCCAAAAAACTTGGAATAAATCTGTTATGTCCATGTCATCTTTCTCACAATTTTTCTTTGAAATTAAAAGTAATTTTGAAAAAAACGCGATGGAATCAATTTGTCAAGAGTTGGACAGTTTTAATTTTCGAGCTGCTTGTTATAATTGAATGCAGAGCCAGGGTACACCCATTGATAAGGATATACTTTGTAGTATGGCGTATTTTTATTTGATTTACTTTTCTATCAGGATATGCTCTAATCTCTAAACCTGACTTCTGGTCTCTATTAAAACGTGTTAAGCGGTTGCTAAGGGCTTTGGTACTTTATTAAGCAGCACAAATAAAAATTGCAATGACGTCTTTACTTAACATCTGCAAATTAAATACTGTGAACAAAAATGGTTGATCTGAAGAAGTTGTTCTAGTTTTAGTGTCTCATACGGTATAACATAGTACATGTATATGTACAATGAAACCAGAGATTTCATTACATCCTTTCTTTTTTATTTTGAGTGGTTCACTTTCAACTATCACCTATAGTTAAATTTACCGGGCGAGCGGGCACTCTTTGTTTTCTTGCCCTATTTGGTTTGGCTCTAGACTGTCAATTTAGTAAAATTTTATATTTCAGGATTTTTTTCTGCCCTTGTTTATTGATTTCTAATTTTTAAGTAAGATTGACAAAAACAACCGCCTCAGAACAGTGGCTTGCCTGGTGGCAACCTGTGTGTCGATCGATACCCCGCGATGGCGGACGAGCAGCATGGGGTATCGCCGGTGCGTGAGGGACGGGTGGCTCGTACTTGGTCAATTCATTCTGGGACTCTGGTCGTCAGGGTCGGGGCCGCTGTGATGTTCGACGTCCGCGGGGCTGTCCGGCTCTCGCGTTAGCACGATCCATCGAGTCCCTCTGGTCGGGTGTAGCGATGGCTGCTAGTGTCCCCGGAGACAAGGGTAGTGCTGGAGCCGAGGACAGCTGCAAGAGAGGTAGACACGGTTCCTTACGTTGCTGCACTTGAGCTTGGCCGGTGGGCGACAGTTAGCCAGCCTGTGTGTTTCAGAGCCTCTGGACGGCGAGGCGTGGACGGAGGGAGAGGACGATGGTGGGTCCGATGACCCTTTCGCCGACCTGGCTGACGGCGGGGAGGGCCAGGACCAGTGGCAGGGCCCCGAGTTCGCGACCGTCTTCGTCAAGGTGGAGCCGGAGGTCATCGACGTAGACGACGAGGACGAGGACGAGGGCGACGAAGACGGCGAGGACGACGAAGACAGCCAGGAGCCCCCGGCTGCCGCGGCGCGGCCGCCGGCCAGCGCGGCGGCGGCGCGGCCACGAAGCGGCGCGACGGCGGCGCGGCCATCGCCCGTGCGGCCACAGAGCGGCGTGAAGGCGGCACGGCCGCGGAGCAGCGCCAAGGCGGCACGGACACAGGGCAGCGCCAAGGCGTCGGCGTCGGTCCCCGAGGTCTTCCCCTGCGAGCAGTGCCCCATGACGTTCACGGAGAAGCGGGAGATGCTGCACCACGTCCTGGTGAAGCACGAGAAGAAGTGGCTGCGCAACGGCTCGTACAAGTGCGAGCTGTGCGAGGCCGTGTTCTGCAACAAGAGCGGCATCCGGTGGCACCTGGCCGCCACCATGTGCCGGCCGGCGCTGCAGTGCGACCTCTGCCCCAAGCAGTTCTCGCGCGCCGCCCGGCTCCGGGAGCACCGGCTCTCCCACAAGCCGAAGCCCGTCGAGACGTTCCACTGCGACATGTGCCCGGCGGAGGCGACGGACAAGAGGGACTTGTTGTTCCACAAGTTCATGAACCACACGGACGACCAGGAGGAGGACTTCGAGTGCGAGCTGTGCGGCGCCGTGCTCTCCGTGAGGAGCAGCATGAAGGCACACCTGGCCGCCAACAAGTGCAAGCCGCCGGTGCAGTGCGACCTCTGTCCGAAGACGTTCCACCGGAACGGCCAGCTCGCGGAGCACCGGGTGGTGCACACGAGGAAGCGCGCGGAGTCCGACGGCCCCGACAACGACCCGGACGTGGACGACCCGGACGAACCCGAGGTGCGGGTGATCCGGGAGGTGAGCGACCTCGACAAGCCCGTCACCTGCGAGGAGTGCGGGCGGGTGTCGTCCAAGCGGAGGCACCACAAGATCCACTACTGGCTGGCGCACGGCCGCAAGAAGCAGACCGAGGGCGGCGAGTGACGCTGCTCGGGGGCGGCCGACGTGGGAGAGCACCAGGTCGCCGTCGGGGCTCTCCCGGGGGCTGCGCTCGCGCTGGCGTCATTTCCAGCGGGAAAAAAAAATGCCTTTTGTACATTCTGCTTTACTTTCTTGTCTTTATTTATTATAATGAAATGGCTGTCTGACTAGGGTGTATATTTTTGCGATGACCTCGTTGTAAATGTGTGTTGAGTAAATAATAAAAACATGATGGCACCAGCCCACTCCCACGTCCACGCCGTTGGTGCCGGGCAACGCTACATAACGTAGTGGCTGAGAGGAGTCCTGTTCCCACACCCTCCGAGCAAACACCCCCCGACGGAGCCACCGGTAAGAATAATCGAAATCGGCCAGGCACTGAAATAACTCTTCAAAAAAAAAAAAAAATTAGAAATCAAACGCGCCATCGGCAATCGGATCGAATGTGCCGCCGAGATCGCGGCAGATTAGAGTCGAAGCGGGCCGATAATTCGGTGACTTGCAGTTTCGATCCCTGAAACAGTTGCTTCTGAACGTTCGACTGATCGACTGGCCTTTGAGGGTGTTATTTTTGAAAAGGAAGCGGAAGAACGACGACGAAACAGCTATTCAATTTTTATTTTAGTTTTTTTTTCGAACATATTTTTTTTACCAGTGCGGAGCAGGGTTCTGGGCTGGGTTTTGCATATACTGTAAATCCTGGAGAGATTAAGGAGCGACATTTCTGAGGAACGAATGTTTCTCTTCGATTTACGGCATCCCTTTGAGGCCTCAGAAATCGACGCACGCAGGTCGCGCCACCCGATTACGGAGTCCAATTAAGTGCCGCGCCGCCCAATCTGATCCGATGTGAGTCCGAGGCGTTATCGCGTCGCGGCGCCGGCTTTAACGCGCGCACGCGTCACGCCCGCGGCGGGTCTGATTTCGGTCGGCTGTGAGGCCGTGAGTCACGGTTAGAGAGACTCAGAGGGGGTCTCTCTAGTCACGGTGACTCCGCGGCGGTACCTGTATCTGCTGTGAGGCCGTGAGTCACGGTTAGAGAGACTCAGAGGGGGTCTCTCTTGTCACGGTGACTCCGCGGCGGTACCTGTATCTGCTGTGAGGCCGTGAGTCACGGTTAGAGAGACTCAGAGGGGGTCTCTCTAGTCACGGTGACTTCGCGGCGGTACCTGCTGTGAGGCCGTGAGTCACGGTTAGAGAGACTCGGGGAGTCTCTCTAGTCCTGGTGACGTCGCGGCGGTACTGCTGGCGCTGCTGGTTCTGCAGACACCGTACGTCCTCCCCGGCGGGACCCTCCCCTCGCGGCCCTCCGTGGCGTCTGTCGGCGCGGGCGCCAGTCTCGAGGGCGCGGGCGCTGGGCTCCTCGGGCGGACGCGGTCCCGAAAACGGACCCGGCGTGACGCTATCTCACTCCCTCTCCGTCTATTCGCGTCGCGCGTCTCACCCGGCGAAGAGGCCGCTCGGCTGTAAGCGGCGGGGCCGCGCGTGACTGGGTGTAAGTGCGCCCCTCTTACAGATAAGGTATATAGGGTGGCGGCGCGGGGCGCCGGCACCAGTCGGTCGCCAGTCCAGAAGCACGCAGGTAGGTTCTCGGTGGGCGGCGCTCACTGAGCCCCGGGTCGCGGACTGACCGGGGTGGCTTCTCTGCACACAGCCATGACCCCGCTCCTGTTGGTGCTGTTGGTGGCGGCCTCGGCCTCCGCGGCCTCGCTCCGCTCCGACGCCCCCGCGGCGTACCCCACCGTGTACGACGTGTGCTTCACGGGCTGCTCCAAGGACATCCTGTTCTGCCAGAACTACTTCTGCAAGGGCGACCCCAAGGACCCGGGCTGCATCCGCGCCTGCCACGACTTCTTCCTGGTGGACGCGGCGCGGTGCGTGTGCGGCTGCAAGCCCTACATCGACACGGCCATCGTGCTGGGCTCGCCGCTCCTCGGCGGCGACCTCGGCGCCGCGGCGGCGGGCCCGGACGACAGCACGGCGCTGGTCTGCGTGCAGGACACCCACGCCAAGTCCAAGGAGTGCAACACGAACTGCAAAGGCGACAAGGCCTGCAAGAAGAAGTGCCTGGCGGACCAGGTAGACGGTTACTGCTCATGCACCGAGCTTCCGGCGCCGCCAACGGGCACCCCGCCCCCACCCTCCTCCACCGTGGCCCCAACGTCCTCCTCCGTGGCCCCAACGTCCTCCTCCGTGGCCCCAACGTCCTCCTCCGTGGCCCCAACGTCCTCCTCCGTGGCCCCGCCGGCAACCAGCGTCCCCGATGACTTCCACATCTGCTGGACGGGCTGCTCGATCGACTTTCTGTTCTGCATGGACTTCTTCTGCATCGGCGAACACGCAAACGACAAGACCTGCATCGCCAACTGCCACGACTTCTTCCTGGTGGACTCGGCGCGGTGCGTGTGCGGCTGCAAGCCCTACATTGACTCCGCCTACTTCCCGCCCCTCACCAAGTCCCTCGGCGGCTTCGTCGAGGTGGGCGCGGGCGCCAACCTGACGGTCCCGGGCGACGACACGGCGCTGACCTGCGTCCAGGAGGCGCACGGCGACATGAGCGCGTGCAACCAGAAGTGCGGCAAGGACCAGGACTGCGCCAAGAAGTGCTGGCACGCCGGCGTGGACGGCATCTGCGCGTGCTCGGCGCCCCCGCCCCCACCTCCCCCACCCAGCGGCACCCCGCCCCCACCTCCCCCACCCCCGACCGGCACCCCGCCCTCACCGCCGCCATCCCCAACCCCACCGTCTACCGTTGCCCCGCCGGCCGAACAGTTCCCCGACACGTTCCACGTCTGCTTCACGGGCTGCTCGATCGACTTCCTCATGTGCATGGACTACTTCTGCGTCGGCGAGCACAAGGACGACAAGGCCTGCATCGCCAACTGCCACGACTTCTTCCTGGTGGACTCGGCGCGGTGCGTGTGCGGCTGCAAGCCCTACATCGACACCGCCTACTTCCCGGCCGTCGCCAAGTCCCTGGGCGGCTTCGTCGAGGTGGGCGCGGGCGCCAACCAGACGGCGCTGGCCTGCGTACAGGACACTCACGCCGCCATGAGCGCGTGCAACCAGAAGTGCGGCGCCGACCAGGACTGCGCCAAGAAGTGCTGGCACACCGGTGTGGACGGCTTCTGCACGTGCTCGGCGACGCCAACTCCCCCCGGCCCTCCGACACCCCCCGGCCCTACGACGACCCCCGCACCTCCGGCAACCTCCACCCCGGGTCCGAACCCTTCCTCGACCAAGCAGCCGGAGACCACGACGCCGTCCTCGAGCGCGGGCCTGGCGGTGACCAACCTGGCCGTCATCCTGTCCGTGCTGCGGTGGGCGGTCGCCTAGTCGATGACTAGTTTTCGTGATAATAAATTTTTAAAAAAACGTGTTCGTTTCAGAACTCCGACTGTTTTTTACCCTTTTTTTCCGGCTGTCTCACACCGGCCCGGCCGCAAACACGGGTAGCAAGACGGGCGCCGACTCGTCGCCGCGGAGTGCCTTATCAGCGACAAGGCCGGCCGTCCGCCCCGATTGATTACAGGTCGATAAGGGATAGCGGTATTGGCAGCCGACACTGGTTGTGGACCGGACAGTCGCGGAGCGCCAGGCTGGCGCCCGCGGACGCCGGGGTAGGCCGGCCCGCCGCACACGGCCGTCTGACGGGCGGGCCTACCTCGCAGGCGGGCCGGCCCGCGGACACACCGAATGCGCGGTCTCTATGCGGAGGGGCGGGGCGGGGCGGGGCGGACAAGAGAAGGAGTGGCCATTTTCAAAATGAGATACGCTTATCTTTATTACAAAAATACAGTAAAATATATTATATACAATATAAATATAGGTGCGTGAAAAAATAGAAACAATATCTATGAAACAGGGAATGGGTGGAAAGAGAAAGAGGGACAGTAGCAGTATATGTTTCGAAGGGGGGGGGGGGGGATAAAATGAAGATGACTATGTACAGATGATGGGGGAGACACGGCGCTAATGACAACGAATAGAAAGCCTTCGGAGAGAGTGTTCACTCGGCGACCCTGGTCCGCTTGAAGAAGGTCGGCTTCCCCTTGGGGCGGCCGCGCCTCTTGGGGGCGCGCAGCTTCCGCTCGTCACATTGCTCGCACAGCACCATGACGCCGGGCAGCGCGGCCCTCAGGGCCGCCCTCTGATCCTTGCAGGCCGCCTTCTGGCGCGCCGACTTGCAGTCCCGCTTCTGCTTGGGCCGGGACCTCTTGATCCTGTTGAGCATGACCACCTTGAGGGCGGGCAGGGGGCAGGTGCGGAGGATGTCCTCGAGGACGTCGCTGCTGTAGAGGCGGCCGCCGTCTTCGGGGCCTAGGGGCTTGTGCGCCGGCATGGACGTGAAGCCCGGCGTGTCCACGGCCACCTCCAGCTGCTGCAGCGAGTCGCGGTACAGGCGCAGGAGGGACTCGAGCGTGGCGCGGGGCACGCCCTCGACCTGCGGCACAACCGGAAGCACGCCGTCAGCACGCCGTCAGCACGTCGTTAGGTCTCAGACAACAAGCAGACGGGGCGGGCTTACCTCGAGGAACTGGAGCATGCGGACCTGGCCGGGTTTGAGGGGTTTGGCCTCCAGCACGGGGGGGTTGTCCCGGAGGTGGTCGTCCATGTAGAGCTCCAGGCGCACCAGCTGCGCCATGTTGACGACGACGTCCAGGTGCTCCCGCCGCGGCCACATCACCTCCAGCATCTCCAGCTCCTTCTGCTTCCTGGCCAGCTTGAGCAGCCGCAGGCTCCAGTCCCTGTCCCGGATGCACTGCACCCCGTTGAGGACCCTTATCTGCGAGACAACAAGGAGATCACCGCAACCTCATTGATATCTCTCTTTTTTTCCCCTTTTTTTTTGCTGTTAATAAATCTTCAGTACGCACCTCCTTCCGCCTGATCTTCATCAGGAACTCCTCCTTCTCCTTGCAGAACTCGCCCGGGCCGCTGGTGCTCCACTTGATGACCTGCGGCCGCGAGGGCAGCCTGATGAGGGGCTCTTCGTCCACCGGCTCGCCGTCGGAGTCCGGGTCCGACTCGTCCGAGTCCGAGTCCGAGTCGTCGTGCAGCTGCAGGTTCATCGACCCCTCGTCGTGCAGCTGCAGGTTGTCGTCCTCGGTGGGCTGCGAGGAGGTGGGGGGCTCCTGCTGGCCCTCGAGTGTGAGCACGTCTGCCGTCGGGGCGGGGTCGGCGCCGCCGCCCGCGGGGCCCCGGGCCCTTGCCGCGGCGGAGGGCTTGTCGTCCGAGGAGGACACGACCGATGCCTGGGGCACCGCCGCCTTCTCCTGTGGGGCCTGTGGGGCCTGTGGGGCCTGTGGGGCCTGTGGGCCTGTGGGCTTGGTGGAGCCGGTGGAGCCGGCGGAGCTGGTAGAGCTGGTGGAGCTGGTGGGGTCTCCAAGCCCTGCGAGCCCTGCGAGCCGGCCAGGCTGTCGTGGATCACGACGTTGCCCAAGATGCCGTCGCCTCCGAGCTCCCCGTCGGCTGCGGCCGCCTGGCTGCCGGCCGCCTCCTCGTCCCCCACCTCCTGCTTGAGCACCAGCAGCGGCAGCGGCGCCTCATCCACCGTGAAGGACGCCTCCTGCTGCTGCGGCGCCGGCGTCGCTTCCTCCGACGGCTGGAGGGGACAGAGGCGGGTGTCACAGGAGCAGCGGGGGGCGTGAGAAACCGCGGCCGCGGACAAGTCGTACCTGTCGGAAATGCATGGCGCCGGCGGCGGTCAGGTGGGCGATGAGGGCCTTGGTGATGGCGGCCACGTCGCGGCCGGCCTCCTCCCCGAGCCCCGCGGCGTCGGGCACCTCCCACTCGGCGGAGAACTCGCCCGTCTCCTCCAAGCCCAGCGTCAGCCTGCACCGGAGCCGCGGCCCGGAGAGCAGCCGCATCGCCGTGTACATCTCCTCGACGCCGGCCCCGACGGGCAGCCTCGCCAGGGGCTGGAAAACAGGCACAACTCACATCACCAATCCGTTAAAAATTTTTTTTTTTTTTTTTTTTTTTTTTTGTCAGCCGCAGTCGCAGTCGCATATTCTACGTACCGGCGCTTCGGAGGCGATCCGCCGCGTCTGCCGTTCCAGGGCGGCGGCGAGCCGCTGAGCGGCGTGGTCTCCGAACTTGCAGTCCGCCCGCCAGCCGACCAGGTCGCGGCAGTCATGGCACCACCAGTGGTCCGCCTGCCTGAGCGGAGCGTAAGGACATCACCACCAGTTTAAAAGGATGCACAGATTTAATGGACCAAAATGAACATCAGCGGACGTAGCAAACTCACATTTTTGCAGTGTATTCAACAGGAACGAAAGAAAAAAAAACCACGTCTGGAGGAAAAAGGCCGCGGCTGTATGGAAAGATAAGGTGGATATGAATACGTAGGGCGCGGTGACGCATGCGTGAAGGGCGTGAAGGGTGGAGGAGGAGGAGGGGGGGGGGAGGGAATACCAAAGAATACCGCGGATGCGGAAACGTTTCCGTTCCATAATTTAGAATAAATTTTTTTTAAGAATCGGTTTTTAAACTAAAAAATAATATCAAATTTTTTAATTGAAAAATAAAATCAAATCTTTAAATTAAAATTTTAAGTCTAATTTTTTAATTAAAGTTTAGAGTCACATTTTATACTGTATAAAAAAAATACCCGACGTTTTCTTTGATACTTTAGAGCGTGTGTAACTGATTTGCGAATTCAGTACTAGATCAGCTAGGACCATTCCTAACCTAACACTCAGCACGTACCTGCGGCGGGCGGCCCTCCGGGAGGCGCTGCTGGCTCTGATAATTGGTATTCACGCCACTCCCCGCCCTCTCATCCGCCCGCAGCTTGTTCAGACATCGAGGGGACGACCGTAAACTATGTGAACGGTTTAGGCCACTTGTCCGACTCCCCCCTCGGTTTGTGAAAACCTAACCTCAACCTGTATTCGGGGCTGGCCGAGATGTGCGGACTGCAGGACAGCCGCTCTCTGGCGCGGGGTTGTGATAGCTCAAGTTCACTCGCGAAAACCGCGGCCGCGATTCTAGTGCACTAGTGCACTGGCAAAATCATCCGTGGGGGGGAGGGGGGGGGGGAGGGGCGATCGGCCCGGCGTTCGGCGTTCGGCCCTCGACTCGGCTGCGCTCGGCTGCGTTCGGCTGCGTTCGGCTGTGCTCGGGCGGCGGGGCACCGACGTCCGCTCGGCTCGGATCTCCGGGGTCAACTGTTCGGCGGTTGGTTTGGCTCGGCGTCGGCGGAGTTCGTCATCGGAGGAGGCCGCTGCCGCACCTCGGCGGTACAGCAGCGGTACAGCGGCGACTGTGTTTCATGGAGGGGAGAGGGGCGGCCCCTCCCCTCTTGCCCGAAACAGCTGGTCCTTCAATGAGAAACACGGGCAGCCGTCTGTTCCGTCGGGCCTGGCCGCCGCCCACCCCTCCTCCACGCCAAGCTCCGCGCCGTGCCGTACTGCACCCCCCCCCCCCCCTCCCCTGCACCATACCGAGGACACACACCTCCCTAGCACACACACCACTGCACAGCACGGTGTAGAGAGATCTTCCTCCACCCTGGTACGCGGCGAGTTCACACTCTAGTTCAGACGGAGGGACTGCCCAGAACTCTAGAGGGGGGGAGGGGGGCACCGGGGTCACAGGGCACTCCGGCGCAGAGTTCCTGGTGGGGCTGCTGGCGCGGCGGGGCCCGTGCCAACGTAGCAAATGTGTCGGGATTGGTTCGCCCCTAGTAAAGAAACGGTCATGTGTCGCTGTTTCCTTTAGACAGCTGAGAAACGAATTTCTCATCCCTCGAGCCCTGGTCGTCGCCCGTTTGAATTTGGCGCCTCGCGGAATTGGCAGCGGCGCGCTGCCTGCGCCTTGTATAACCGAAAGCTCCACGTCGTGGGTTTGTCGTCAGCAGTTTGTGGACTTCGGCCGTCAGCCGCTGTTTTGTGTTGTGAGCCGAGTCGGCCGCCCAGTTTCGGGATTTGGGAAGGATTCGGGGCGCGGGTCGTGCCGGCAAGATGAGCAGCGCGTCGGTGAAGAGCGAGACGGAGTACCCGCAGCTGGACCTGTCGGGGAAGCTCATCATCAAGGTGCAGCTGGGCGACGACGTCCGGCGCATCCCCATCCACAACGAGGCCATAACCTACGACGAGCTGGTGCTGATGATGCAGCGGGTGTTCCGCGGCCGGCTCAGCAGCACCGACGACATCACCATCAAGTACAAGGACGAGGACGGCGACCTCATCACCATCTTCGACAGCTCAGACCTGGCCTTCGCGGTGCAGTACAGCCGCATCCTCAAGCTGCAGCTGCTCGTCGGCGATCAGAAGGCCGCCGCCCAGAGCCCGCTGCAGTCCGCGCAGGTGAACGAGCTGCGCCGCGAGCTGCAGCAGATCCGGGACCAGGTGAACCGCGTCCTGGACTCGCTGTCGGGCGTGTCGCTCTCCGGTGCCCCGGCCGCTTCTGACAAGGCTGCTGCCGCCGCTGCCCCAGCCTCTGCAGAGGCGCTGTCATCGTCGTCTGCAGCGGCTCAGCCGGCTCTCTCGGGTGGCGCGGCCCCTCTCAACTCTAAAGAGTTTGATCCCCTGGGGAAGTCCGGGAGAGCTAATGAGTCACTCAACCTCGAGAGTGGGAACCAATCAGACTCTGGTTTGAGCCACCGCAGCACTCCAGACGTACCGTCCCATCAGCAGCAGCCCACGTCGGTGTCATCCACTCCACAGAGCGCGACTCCCGTGTCAATCACACCCCAGCCCCAACAACCACCGCAGCAGTTGCCACAGCCCCCACAACACCCGCAACAGCCACAGGTTGGCCATGGCACACCGGTGGCAGGAGCTCCGAGTCCGTACTCCATGTACCAGCCCCCAACTAGCATGCACCAGCACCAGCCTGCCAGTGTGGATCCATCCCAGACCCAGCAGGTGCGCCCCTACCCGCAGTACTCTCAGTACCAGCAGCAGCCGCAGGGATACGGAATGCCAGCCCTACCTGCTCAGCAGAACGGCTCGGCTGCAGCAGTGCCTGGTGTGTCCCCTGCTGCAGGCACTGCGGGCCGCCCCATGTACCCCCCTAGCTCTACTGCAAGTGTCCCTCCCCGCTCTCCCTATGGCCAGGTAGGAGGGCAGGCCCAGGCTGGTTCTGAGCATGTGTCGCCCACGCATGGGGCTGCTCAGGCGCAGGCGCAGGCGCAGGCACAGGCACAGGCTCAGGCTCGCCATCCACAGATGCCAGGATTGCCACCACAGGGCCAGACTCAGGGACAGCTTCCAGGACAGCTCCCGGGACAACTCCCTGGACAGCACCCTGGACAGTTCCCAGGACAGCTTCAGGGTCAACTGCCTGGGCAGCCGGGTGCAGACTACTCTCAGCAGCAGCGCTATCCATCAATGCCACCTATGGGTATGCCACCGACAGGCCAGGCACCCGGATCAAATCCATACAGCAAGAACATGTACGCATACTCGCCTCAGCAACAACAGCCTCCCGCTCAACCGGGGTATCAGTGAATTGTTATTCATTTTAAGATCTGCCCAGTTTTCTAATACTTTTATTCAGCCTTTGGTTGAAGATTATCAAATGAATTGCTTGTATGGTTGACCACAGTTTTTGACTTGTGTTAAAATGGTAGCATTGTGTGCAAATTAAACTCTGTGGTCGATCTTATCCTTGTTCCTGTTTCTTTCATCTATTTACTTAAGTCTTCGTTAAGTCAATTGTGAGTCAGTATAAGTCAGTCTTATTACATAATTTGCAGTGGAGACTTGAAATTTTGTTTTTAAGAAATTGTAAAAAAAATATTTTATTACATCACGTCAATTTGTCTACGGAATCTGTCTCAGAAGTGCAAGTAGGATTCTTGAAATCTACTGCGACACTTTGTGACAAACAAGTTTTTATCTGTTAATTAGAAAGCTTATCCTCATTTATGTATTCTTTAGCTAGTACCTTTTCACCCAATTATATCAGGAAAGAAGTTATGATATTAACATTGAGTATTATGCTGAAGAGGCAGCCATAAAGAGAGCTTTCAGATGACAAGGAAAATGCTGTACAGGGAAACAGTGGAAATATTTTAATTTTGCAAAGGCAAGACCAATGATTACAGTGCAGACAATGTTAAAGACTGATAATATCTGTAATGAATTTGCAAGTGTTTTCTCGATGCGGGAGCTTTTCAGTTACCACTCACAACCAGAAGTAATGAAAGTTGTTGCAACAATTTATTAAGTTTTAACCTGTACCACGTCAGTAGTAGCAGTCTTGCGGGGTTTGTTAGTTTGTGAATACATGTGTTCAAATGTTTATGTTTGACTATATTTTTTATAGACATTACTTATAAGCCATTCATGGGAAATAAAAATATTTGCTTTGTTAAAATAATTTGTTTTATTAACTAAACACGTTCTTATCATGCTATTATTTGCTTGCTACACATGACACTATTTTTAAAATCACAATCTTATTGACACATTGCACGTTTGCAAAGCATCAAAAGGGCTTGATCACATAATTGGCAGTACTTGACTGGAGTACTTAAACAAAAACAATCACAAATTAAGGTAAATGTTGCATCAGTCTCTTCGATTTTTCTTTCCGAAGATGCGCATGAGACTGGGAGACATGTAGTAAGGTCTCTCAGTAGAGCCATCATTACGCTCACAGTCTTCCACTATAAGAGAGTGAAAAAAAGGATTTTTACAAAAAAATTATTTTAAATTCTTTTGTTCAAACTTATCACTATTAATACTTACAGAAGCATAAGAAAAGTGTTTCTACAGCCACAGTGTACACTCCAAAGAATACACTTGCTATGAGGAATGCTCCTATACCAGTGATGGTAATTGGCACCGCTTCATAGTTCAGCTGCTGGGGCCACTGCCTCAACGAAAAATACACAGCGACACACACAGCACCAGTTATAAGCAACTTCCCGATGAAAAAGACAAAGTCCATAATCTGTAAAATTCAGTATGAGTTAAGCACTGAGCCGCCAGGAAAGCTCAGAAAAATAGCGCAGATTTGAAAATATTACCTTATCAATAACAACACAACGAATTACATTCCTCATCAATAGATTAAAAGCATCCTTGGCAGAGGTGCAAAAGTTTTTCCCGTGTACAGCACACATAATGTATGCATTTCGAGAAATGAATTTGAGAAATCCCTCAACACATGCAAAGCAGCACTTGCAAAAGCACATAAGACATTTGGCCACAGAGTTATCGCTGTACTGCTTTGCTTGCTTTTCAATATAGTCAAGAATAAGTCTTATGAAACGTACAATTGAAATGATAAGAGAACCAAAAGCAACTGTGCCGGAATGGTACCTGGGGTGGAAAAAGAACATGGATAACACAGTATTCAATATGCAAGTCAACATATGAGAAACAATAAGTATCACAAAAACTCACGTGATGGACATAAAAAAAGAACGAGTTAAAACAAAAAATGGCACATCTTTTTTATGGAATGTCCAATACCAGGTGGCAAATGTTGCCGCCAAGATCATCTGAGCCATGCCAGATATAAAGAACAGTGCCCAGATCGCTCCAAAGATATTGTACACCTGCAGCCACTTCATGTACTCTGGAGGATTATACCGGACAAACTGGCAAGTGGCCCCTCTGTTCACACAAGTAATACAGTCAACATTGAAATCCTTGGGCTCGCAAGTGTCCCCATCAACCTGGAACCAAACTCGGTCAATCAACAACTAAGCGAAAAAAGGAAATTTAGAAAAGAATCAGTTTTAATTGCCTACGTAGGTCGCGGGGGCGCAGGTGCAGTTCACGTTGTTGTGCTGCATGCCGTGCACCTTGTAGATGGCCTCGCCCGACGTGGCCAGGTAGAGGACCACCGCGGCGGTGTACACCACCACGGCCAGCTGCAGCAGCCACGGCACGATGGGGAAGAAGAGCGTCGAGGTGATGGAGGCCACCGCCTTGCCGCCCTGCTTGATGAGCGTCACGGCCAGGGCGATGCGCTTGCGCAGGAACACCACGATCAGCAGCAGCACGGCCATGCACACGGCCTGGATCACCATGAAGGCCAGCCACGTGTTGGGGTCGTCCAGGAACGAGCGCAGCTCCTCGGGGGCCTGGTTCTTCCAGTCCATGGAGATGGGGCCCGTCGCTGTGCCGTTCTTCAGGTCCTGCCAGTACGTGTAGCACACGTAGATCCCTGCGGACACACCCAATCCGTCAGGCACAACACACACAACACACACATGCACACGCACACACGCGGAACGCACCGACGCCCTGAAGGGCGAGCAGGGACAGGATGGAGGTCCAGACGATGGAGCCCGTGAACCAGCGCAGCAGCAAGATGTACACCAGGGACAGCACCATGGCGCCGACCAGGCCCGTCACGATGAACCACCGCGAGGCCAGCGTGTCCGAGACCACCCGCTCGCCGAACTGCGGAGAGGAGGGGGCGGCGGTCAGCGGGGAGGTGCCGGGGGCGCCGCGGGCGCCTGTCGGCCGCCGGCTAGGCCAGCCCGCACGGCGGGGGCGCGAGGCGGGACTGCCCGCCTCCGGGGGCCGCCACCAGGGGGCGCAGGTGGCGCGGGTCAGCTTTACCTCGTACGCGCTCTGCAGCGTCACCACCAGCTGGCTGCCCCGGCTCACATCGTCGACCGTCGTGCCGTTCACGACACTGCCGTCAACGCGCAGGGCCTCGGCGAGGTCCGACAGGTGCGCCAGGTCCGGGATGCAGTACTTGCCCACTACGTGTGCAGGGAGAGGAGACGGGTGCAAAACGCGGTGCGACAGAGATGATACAGAGTGAGCGAGAGAGTAAAAGAGCCAGGCGAGTGGCCGGACTTGGGGGCGGTTGGGGGCGTGCAACACGGAGAGGTCATGCAGGGGTCATGCACAGGAGGGTCATGAGGGGTAAAGCACAGGAGGGTCATGCGGGGTCATGCACAGAGTTAAACAGGGGGTCATACAGAGGGCCGTGCACGTATTCGTGCACAGACCCACACAGCCACATGCACAGAGAGACACAGAGGGTCACCACGCAGCACGGGGTCACGCAGGCAGAGGTTCGTGCAGCGGAGGTCATGCACGGGGAGGCCGCCACCGGACGCGCTCCCCCCGGAGGCCATGCAGAGAGTCGCCGTCGTCGCGTACCTGCTGGACGTCCTCCCTGTTCCACACGAGCGACAGACAGTTGACGACCAGCGTGTGCAGGCGCCAGAAGCCCTCCTGGATGAGGCGGACCGTCAGCGAGTCCCTCTTGTCGGCGGCCGTGGCCAGCACGCAGCGCCCGTCCACTGCGTGCACCACACACCCACACATGTACACACGCCCACACGGCCCAAGCGAGAAAGAGACGACCACACACACTAAGCGGCGGGTAGAGTGAGACAGCCAGTCCCACCAGCGCGCACACACACACAAACAGACACAGACAGCGCCCGCTGTCGGCCGCCCCGTGGTCGTCGGGAGCTCACTCTAGAGCTGTCGATACCCCGCGGCCACAGTACCGAGGCACCCGGCGCGCGGGGTACCGACAGCACCCGCCCACAACTCGATTACTCCCAAGACGAGGCTTACGCGGGATGCTCTTCATGTACCACTCGGCGCACTTGCGCTGAGACACCTTGTCGCTCAGCTCAGTGCCCGTCTTGGGGAGGGGCTCGCCGTGCAGGCAGATGGGTCGCAGGTTCGAGGCCAGCGGGCCCTGCTTGTAGTAGTTGGGGGCGTAGAACTCGGTCGTCGGGCACGTGCTCACGCAGACCTGACAAAGAAAGGGGGCTTCACCAGAAATTCACAAGAAATTGAATGAAAACTTATTAAAATATTTCCTAAGCGTTCATCAAAAAAAAAATTCCAAACATTCATATTTTTTTCCAAACATTCATAAAAAAATCCAAACATTCGTCAAAAAATTTCCAAACGTTAATCAAAAAAATCAATCCCGCAGACCCGATCCTTACGCTGGGCGAGGAGCAGCCGTTCTTGAGGGTGTTGAGTGGGTTCCGGGCGCAGAGCGACGGGTCGAAGAAGAGCAGGTACGGCTTGTCCAGCACGGCCGAGTCCACGCCGCACTGCCGCCCGCCCACGTCCGTCGGCTTCAGGATGCGGTTCGGATCCCCATTCTGGTATGCTAAAAACAAAAACAAAAAAATGAGATTATTTTTTTTTATAGTAGACAACGATAAAATCACGACGGGGAAAACTGACCGAGAATACCGAGCAGCGCCCAGGCCGCCAGGAAGACGACAAACAGGAGCAGGCACAGGATGTCGGTGCAGCCCCGCCGGTCCCGGGGGCCCTTGAAGTCCGGCTCATAGTGGAAGGCCTTGCCTGAAACACACAACACCCACAACTTCAATTTTTTTTTTCACTCCCCCAAAAATTCCACCCCATATTTTCTTTATGTATTATGTCAGCCGCACTTTTTTTAAAAATTTTCCGCAGGGTAAAGTTACGCACAAGTCGCTACGCCACGCAATGACGGGGCGGACCGACACCAACAGTCGGCCTGGCACCTGTCCAAGTCGTATAAAGAGGCACTTCCCCAACCCCCCTCCTCTCCAACCCCTCCCCTCTCCAACCCCTCGCCTCGGCTCGCCGCGACGGGGAAGCTCTCAATGCCAAGGTGGCGCGGATGTCGGACGCCTTTTCCGCACGGTTTTTTTTTATGTCAAGGGGGGCGGGGCACCACTTTTACTCCGAGGGGGGGGGGGGGGCACGTCCGAACCGTACGTCACAGTTTACTATTGTTATAAATGTCTCGTGGAAGTACTCCAAGCACATCAAAGACCCCGTAAATTCTAGTTTTTTCTCTTTTATTTTTTTTCTGAATTTATTTCCGAATACTGCACTGGCGTTGGGAGTTGGGATTGAGTCGTAATCGCCGCATCGCGGTGACACCGCTTATATATCGACTGATGCAAGGATCCTTTGTCTGCCACTGCCCGCCCCGCCGGCTTTAGAGTCCACCCCCCATTTACGCCCCTCGCAGTATAGGGCGTCTCTCTCCCTCCCTCCCTCCTCACTCCCTTCCTCC
Organism: Megalurothrips usitatus; assembly: GCA_026979955.1. Classification (NCBI taxonomy): domain Eukaryota; kingdom Metazoa; phylum Arthropoda; class Insecta; order Thysanoptera; family Thripidae; genus Megalurothrips; species Megalurothrips usitatus. The sequence continues at coordinate 6,822,433 of CM049605.1, forward strand.
CTCTCTATCCACCTATCTCTCTCACTCCCTCCCTCCCTTTCACTCGCACGGTATGTAGCGAGAGGTATGGGGACTCCGAAAAAAAAAAATGTTCCCGCCGTGGAAAAAAAAAAGAGCTAGGGGGGTGATGATACTAAGTGTGTGCGCCACAAAAAGAGCCAGGGGACACACAGGGGGCGTCGGAACCAAGAATTTTAGACCAAAGCTTAGAGCCAATCTTCCTCCAAGATCTGCCCCGTCTTCAACGGCGGCGTGTCGGACACACACACACACAGACACACAGACACACAGACACACACACACACACACACACACAGACACCCACTCAGACACTGGGACCATGTCATCACTTGGGCAGCCCCCCACCATGATAAGCACATTGACCACCAACCGACTACTCCCGCGAATTAAGCCCCGATGCGAAAGGCAAGGGGGAGCGGGGGAGGAGGGGGGGGGGACTTTGATGCGTATGATTGTTGTTGGCGCTTCGCTTGCCCGCGGGCACGGCCGTGTAGTTCGTCGTCGAATGCAGAACACAGAGAGAGACAGATAGAGAGGCCCCGGTCTGGGCGCGAGGGTCAGCGACCCCGTCCGTGCGTCCGTCTGACCCAAATAGGCGCACGCATCCAGAGGGAAGTCCGCCCCCACCACCACCACCACCACCACCACCACCACCACCCTACTCGATATAGGCGGCGCGCGCGCCAACTTTTTAAAAATGACCCGTCAGGGAGGGTGTTTGGTCTGTCCGGGGCGGGGCGGGGCGGGGCGTGGAAAGCCAACAAGCCGGCCACGTACGCACCGGCCGCCACCGCCGCTGCCGCTGCCGCCTCCAGACTTCCGGCCCGGCGACGCTCCAGCAGCGCTTTACTTCCGACAGCGGCGCCGGCCGACTTGAGCGCCACACAGACACACATTAACCGCCGCGCCCTGCCACTTCCGTCTCGCTTATTTCTGCCCACACCGGAGAGACGGGTGGGAGAGAGACGGGTGGGAGAGAGACGGGTGGGAGAGAGACGGGTGGGAGAGAGACGGGTGGGAGAGAGACGGGTGGGAGAGAGACGGGTGGGAGAGAGACGGGTGGGAGAGAGACGGGTGGGAGAGAGACGGGTGGGAGAGAGGCGGTGGGACAGACAGTGGGACAGACAGTGGGACAGACAGTGGGAGAGACAGTGGGAGAGACAGTGGGAGAGACAGTGGGAGAGACAGTGGGAGAGACAGTGGGAGAGACACGACGGCTTGCCCCTGCTTGTAAATCTCTTTTCGGCTGGTCGGGTCACTGGCCGGTGCCGCCGCCGCCACACGTCCCTCTGACAACAACAACAACAACAACAACAACAACAAGACACATTTCACCCCCTCGACTCCCCCAACCCCTTCCCGGGGACATTCATCACGTTTGGAGCCCATAGGTGGCGGAAGTGACGCCGGGGTGCATTACTGATATCTCCCCCCCCCCCTCCCCCACCCCTCACTCTCTCGATACCCCAAATCACCCCTTCCCCACCTCCTCCATCACCCCCCCGGGGGGGGGGGGGGGGGCAGAAAGCTATCGATGCATGCAACTGTACTACACCACGGGTTCAAAGCCGTCCATTAAGAAAATACAATGTCGGAAATCAGTCAGCAAGCAATCAATCAATCAATCAATCAGCTTGAAATATTATTAAAAATCAGTGACACAGCCTGTTCAAACCGGAGAAACACCCTCGTTAAAAAGATTAAGCACTCTAAAAATTCCGCATCCTAAAAGAGGTGTTTGAATGTTGCAGTTGGTACTAGCACAATTTTTTTCAGGTGTTTTTAATTGCACTGCGCCGCTGGTGCAGACGACGATGGAAAGCCGAGCCGACCGACCCCTCGTCGGGGTCCCCGGGGGATGTCTGGTCTGTCTGGTGTGTGTGTGGGGGGGGGGGGGGGGGTATGGCACGCGCGTGCGCCCCGCCTGAGGGGTGGGGAGGGGAGGAGGAGGGGGCCATATCGTCTTTGTCAGCCTGCTACCCTTTTAATGCACGCAGGAGATAGTCGGCGATGCAGTGCGGGGCGGAGGGCGGCGGCGGCGGTGGCGCACGCTAACCAATTCATTACTGGGGGGCCGGGGGCCCCGGCCACGGGACAACACGGCCCCGGAGAATGTGAAATCGATCGTGCATTTTGACGTCCATCCGCCCCAGTGTGCGGCCGGGGCCAATAATAGTCAGCGGGGCGGGGCCCGACGTCTCCGAGGGGCTCCACGATTTCTACGTAAACGACTGTCCGATATCACCCTCATACTCCAGAGTTCCGTCGGAAAAATTCCCAAGTCTCGCCAAAAAAATTCCTAAATCCTGCAAAAAAAAGAATTCCCAAATCCTGCAAAAAAAAAATTTCCGGTCGCTGCTCCAAAAAATTCTACGTTTTTCGATTTAAAAAAAAAACGCCAACCAAGCATGCTAAAAACGATTTTCCTGATTTGTTTCCCGGTTGGCAGCCGGGAGACATGCTGGGTTCCTCCTTCAGCCGGGCCGCCCGGTCGCAGCGCGAGGGCGCCCAGGAGGCAGGCAGTCCCGCAGCGCAGCCGCGCGCTCCGGCTCGCGGCATTGCTTACCCCCGCAGGCGCTCCGGCTGACGCGAGAGACAGAGACTCGGGGCCGGCTGCGGCCGCCCGGTCTCAGATGAAATTTTTATTTTTCAAATCTTCCCGCGGTCGTGCGGTGATTAGCCACCCCTGTTCCGGGTCCGGTGGTCAGATTAGCGAGAGAGAGACAGAGACTGAGTAAGACAGAGGGTGAGTGAGACAGAGAGAGACCGAGACCATACCAAAAGCAGTGCCCTTCGTTCCAGTAAACCGGCCCCGCCCACGCATCTCGCTGTCTCTCTCTTCCTCACAGGTTCCATGAGGTGCGCGACAAGGACAAAGCGCGGCATGAAAGAGTCACTTGTGGACGCCCCGCGGTCAGGCGGCAACACACCTGAGAGGCCGCGGGGGCCGCCTCGAGACCCTCCGACGATGCCCACACGATAAAACCCCGCTCTTATCTGCGCCCTTTACATTTCCCCGTCCCACCATTGACGTTATTTTCAATGCCCGACGGCTCTCGCGCATCGCGGTCGGCAGGCACAAGAGGGCGAGGTGCTGTAGGCGCCCGCGACGAGAAATAGCACAAAATCCCGCGGCGCCCGTGGCGGACGGACCTGTTGCTCTTATCGAATATTTGCATGCGCGGGGCGCGATAACGGGCGCAACAGGAAATTCACAGCGAGTGATTGCGACAAGGGGGGGGGGGGGGAAGACTAATAGGGGAACAACAGTGAGCCGTCGCGTCGGGAAAATAATTAAAATAATTGTGAAGGGAAAGAAAAAATGGACCGGCGACGAAGTCAGGCAGATAGAGAGGGCAGGTGCGCCGTAAACTATCCGTCAAACCTGAAGACACTCTGGCAGTCGAGGACACCGGTTGCCACCGACAGAAAAAAAAAGAAAAAAAAGTCAAGCCTTTAATCACTGCAGCGCTCGCTCTGTAACTGAACCGACCTTTGGCTATACCCTAGCCGCGCATGAGAAAACGCTCTCGCTGCCACTTTCAAACATTTGGCCGCCCGGGCGCCTCCCGTGTTTACAAGTGGGCCGCGAAACGAGCCGCGATGTGCAACGCGGGCCGAGTGGTTCCAGATGCGGCCAGCAAAAAAAAAAATCGTTCGAATTTTTTTTTGAGGCAGCGGATCTTGAATTTTTGGAGGGACCGCTACATCCGCCGCACTGCGCGGGGAAGTCCACACAGAGAGAGAGAGAGACAGAGAGAGAGACAGAGAGGGGGCGGGGGGGGGGGGGGGGGAGTCCAGACGACGCTGCTTTCTCGACTCACCAAAGTGTTTCTCGGAGTGCACCGACGACACAGACCGGCGGCGCGTCATGGCTGCGTCTCGCCTGTTGTGCTGACACCTCACGCGACAGAGGCCCCCCCTGTTGCCGCTCTCGTTCGGTCCGGTCCGCGCGCTGACTCCGTCTGTCGGTGTGTGGCCCGGCCGGGCCGGCTCGTCGCACTGATGATTCAAAAGCCCCGTCTGCCAACGCGGGCAGAGGCTGCGCGGCCGGGTGGGGGGGGGGGGGGGGGTGCTAAGCGTCCTCGGCAGGCAGTGGCGCGGGCTGTACCCTCTCGTCCTCACATTGGGGGGCACCCGGTACACCCCGGCGTGCGTCAGGTGCCGGCGGAACAGCCTCTCCTCTTATCTGATAAGCAGGCGCCCCCTCACGGCCAGGGCCGGCCGGCCGGGCGCTAGCCTCGCAAAGCCCGCCGGGCTGCGGTTGCAGTGGTTGCAGCGGTTGCGGTGGTTGCGGTGGTCGGCGATGACGTCACGGCCTGCGGTGGGGCCGCCATGTGCCGCTGCAGGGGATGATGAACGCTATTGATAGGTGACCGCCACCAAAGGTATGAGAAATGCAGGCGCGGCGCGAGGTCACCGGAGGTCACCGGAGGTCACCGGAGGTCACCGGAGGTCACCGGAGGTCACCGGAGGTCACCGGAGGTCACCGGAGGTCACCGGAGGTCACCGGAGGTCACCGGAGGTCACCGGAGGTCACCGGATGACAGTCACTGTCACAGTCCGCCAGTGACCACCACGGTGTCACCACACGGTGTCAACGGGACTGCGCCGCAGAGGCGACCGCGCGCGATTGGTGGCGTTGGGCCGGGCGCCAGCCGCGGGGGCAGCGGCAGCGGGCGGGGGCGGCGGCGGGTACCGCAGTGACTCATGGCACTGCCGGGGGTCCCGGGGGCCGAGGGCCCCGACGGGGACGGCCGCACCGAGGACGGCGTGACAGCAGACGACGCGGCGTCAGAGCCCCCAGCAGCAGACGACGCGCGAGTGGAGCGCGGCAAGCGGCGCGCGCCGCCGCGGTGGGCGGCCCGCGCGCGTCCGGTGGGGGGCGCCGTGCGCGTGCGCGTGCCGTGTCGCGCGCGTGCCACGTGCCACGTGCCGCACGTGCCCCTCCCCCCCCTCTCGGTCTACGCCTCCTCCTGACCCGACTCCTGAATGATGCACCAGCATACAGCCCCCCCCCCTCACCCCGGCGGCAGTAGCCGTGTCATTAAACCGAGCCGCGACGTAGTGCGACAAGTACCCGACCCCGAAAAAAAAAATTACGGTCAAGCACGGAGTTTCAAGCACGCGACGAGTAATTGACAAAAAATCGAAAAAAAATAAAACAAATGAGCGGTCGGCGGGAATTGAGAAATTAAATCAAGCACAGCACTATACACACGGCGGTGGGCGGCGGGGAGGTCTCGGGCACCGGGCGGCGACGGCTCAAGCGGAAACTTTCAAAGAAACGGGCACGCGCATGTGTGTCGCGCGCGCTGGAGGGCTTTAGATAGTGAGGCGCGACACACACGGTGCGGTCTCTCTCGCACCTGGGGGCCGGCCCGGCTCCGTCTCCCTCGCACCCGCAGGCAGGCCGGGTGCCGCCGCCTATCTGCGAGGCGGTGGGGCAGGTAAGTGCGTTCGCTGCGCCTGGCTTCCACCACGGTGGTGGGGGCCTCGATGTGAAAGTAAACGCTCCCCGATCAGGTCGCGTCGCGCGCTCGCTGCAGGGCCGGTCTCAGGGCGAGTTGTTTGCCGGCTCGGAAGGCCACTCCGAGCGACACCAGTGCAGTCCAGGAAAGGGCTACTTGGCCGGCTGGCGGGGAAGGCCGCGGCGGAAGTGGGCGTAAAGTGCCGCGCGACGCAGCGCCAGGCGTCGACTCCCGCCGCCGAGACTGTACAGCACGGCCGGCCGGTCCAGTCCTGGGCACGCCACTGGCAGACCCCGGTTAGAGAGGCTAGAGAGGCTAGAGAGGCTAGAGAGGCTAGAGAGACTAGAGAGACTAGAGAGACTAGAGAGGCCCCAGTCGGCCGGCGGCGCGGCCCGCGCCGGGCACTTCTTTGTCCCCCTCCCCCACTCCTCCAAGACGACGCGACGCGCGCCCAGCAGCGCAGCCTAGAGAGACGCCGAGTCTCTCTAGCGCTCTAGCTCACGCACAGCTCACGCTAACGGCGTTTATCCGGCGAGTCACTCCCCAGAAAACGACCGCAAAGCATTACTCGCTCCTCCTTCCCGGTGGCCTAAACTACGCCGCGCGTCGGACACTGCGTTATCGCGGGTACTCGACCCCGCGTCCGGCCGGGCGGCCGACCCCTGCGGGAGGCGCGCGTGCGGGTTCGAGTACCGGCGGGGGAGGGGCCGCGCGTACTTTTGGACCGGGCTGCGGCGTGCGCCGGGCGCGGGAGGGAATGCCAGAGCGAGACTGGCGACGGGCGGCACCGCGCGGCGCGGCTGGCGGCGGGAAACTGGCAGTAAAGCGTGCTCCACCCGCCGCTGCTGTACCGCCGCCGCCGCCGTCACAGCTGATTCCCCCCCCCCCTGCCCCGCCCCCTGCAGCTCTCCCGCCGCTCCTACGGCGCGGGGCCCCGCGGTCTGTGTTTCTAGCTCTGGAACGATATAACTGTCTCTCTCCCCCCCCCCCCCCCACCACCACGCTCTCACCTTCTCCCTTTCCTGTCTTTGTCTTCGCTCATGCCGTCGGCGTGACCTTGCACTGCAACTGCACCAACACTCCGCGCGGAGTCTCTTTCTTCAAAACAAAAAGAACCTTGCTCGCGCATTTTCAGATTCCAAAGCGGGCACGCGACACGCGCGCGGCCGCTGGAGTGGGTGGAAAAAAATATCAAAGCAGCGGTCACAGTCGAGCCGAGCCGACGAGTCACTTAGGATGATTACTTCCCAGTGGAGGGGCAACAGCAATACGCAGCGAGCGCGGAACGTTTCGGTGGGACTGGGGACAAGGTGAGAGGGGGGGGGGGGGTCATCGCCCCCATCGGAACGATGTATGTGTGAGGCGGGCTTCCGCACGGCCCCGGGGCCCCCCGACCAACGCCGCCGTCGCGAAAGCGCTTTGATCAACAATTCATCCATCTACTCCCATAGAGAACGCCCCCCTCCCCCTCCTGTGTGAACCGGAACCCTATTCACCTGGCCAAGCGGGCGGAACGGGGGGAGTTCGATGCCTCCCCCCCCCCCTCCTCTCCTCTCCCCGCCGCGCCATTTTACGATCTCCGGTTCTCTCGAGCACCGGACGCGGGTTCGAATACCGGCTCGGACCGCAAGTTCAAACTCACCGTAGTTTCCCGCCGCCGCCGCCGGTGGTGGCGAAGAGGGCGGCCCGCCGAACGCAGCCGCCGTCTCCATCCCTCCCGCACTCATGTCAAGACGGTGGTGATCAGGCCCGCCTCTGCTGCCGGCGCTCGTCTTCTGTCTCTGTCGCTCGCTGGCGGTGCGCGGCCGGGCGTGCGCGGGGCCCCGCCATTGTTGACATGACGAGGCGGAGGGGGCGGAGCAGACGGGCTGCGAGCTGCTGTCCTGCCCGTCCGGGAGCCCACAACAAAACGCCCCTCACGCACCCAGGCCCCCGGGCACGCGCCCGCCGCTCACAAACACTCCAGCGCCGCAAGACGGGGCACTTTTCATTCACCGTTTCCAGCCCGCGCTCCAGCACCGTAGCTCCCCCCAGCTCCAGTCAAGGTTACGCTGTCCGCGGCGGTTCGGAGACTCCTGGAGTCTGCCTGCCTCCGACAGGCTGAGGCCGCGGAACCGATCAGAAGCGAGACGAATCGCCCCCGCGTCGTCCGCTGGTCGTCCGCGCACGGCCCGGAGCCGTCGTCAAACTGGCACACTCCGACACTCTGGTCCTCCCAGCATCCAGCGAGAGTCAGTGACTTCCCCCTTCCTCCATTCCCTTCCCTACCGCAACCTGCGCCACCTCCCCATTCACCACCAGCTTCCCCCACCATCTCCAGGAAAGCAACATATACAAGGCGCTGACTCGGTTAATAAATCCGGTTTTTTCATATTTTTACAGACTGTGACAGGGTTTTGAGACGTTGGCCTTCTTGGGGATATTTGAAGCCGAGCCGTACCGTGTCGTAGGGTCTGGGTTGTGACATGCCATCCTCTTTACGTTAGGTTCGCTCCGCATCCGAACCAGCTGATGAGGTTATGTTGCCCATGGCTCTCTTCTGCATCTGTACACAAACAGACCATCGTCTGCAGCCGAGTGGTGAAATCGGCTCGCGTTTCAGTGAAATAGAATTCTGCTGATATGTGATGTGCGATTAATTGGTTGTATCGTTTAAACAGGCTTTAGAAGCAGTGCAAGCTCACGCTATACTGGATCTTCGAAAGCTCCTTGTGGGTTGAGTTGTTATGCTTAGACTGTTTCTCACATGGGAAGCCTGTACCTCAGCTGAGGTTGCTCAAGACTTATGCATTTAACACTTTCCTTGTTTTTCTTTTCAGGTGACATTTCCGTATCAGAAATGTTTGCCCCTCGATGTGTACCAAAGTATCCTATTAATATTCTTCTCAGGCTTCACAGCACTGAGGCACCACTTGCGTCCTCTGCGATTAGGAGCCGTTTCATAGAATATTTTGTGAATGAGAACAATCACTCTTACGTTCGTTCTTGTCCCCTGAAGCCAATCAGTGATGAGACAATTCCATTTGTTAACGCAGGCATGGTTCAGGTCGGTGCAGACATCTCTGATGGACCATTCCAAGATGCTGGCTCGTGCAGAAAAAAAACAACATTTCATTTATTTTCTCATTTCAGTTTAAATCAGTTCTTCAAGGCCAAACACTGCCCCCTGCGTTGCGAGTAGCAAATAGTCAAAAGTGTGCCCGAGTAGGAGGAAAACACAATGATCTGGATACTGTGGGTATGGATGGGTACCACCACACCTTTTTTGAAATGCTCGGAAATTGGTCATTTGGAAGCTGTGATAAGGTACAGCTCTCCAAATTAATTTATTGTGCTTGGAATGTATCATATATAATTACAATGCCAAATGAGTTATTTACAAAATTATTAAGCCTGAACTTACTTATTTTAATTTTAGAAAGAAGCCTGTACATTAGCCTGGGAACTATTAACTGGACCATATGGTCTACACCCAAAGCGCTTGTATGTCACATATTTCGAAGGTGATAGTCAAATGGATCTAAAGCCTGACCTAGAGACCAAAGAAATTTGGAGGCAACTGAAGTAAGTGTTCAGCATTCTCGCTGATTCTGTCTCAAATGTCAGCCTAAAAATATATCGCTTCATTCATTTATGGTTGTGTTGAAAATTCCAGTGTTGAAGAAAGCCACATTTTGCCTTTTGGCCCCAGAGAAAACTTTTGGGAAATGGGTCTGGTGGGCCCTTGTGGCCCATGTACTGAGATACATGTTGACCACGTACCTGGCCGCCACAACGTAGGAGAAAGGGTCAATGCTGGGTTTCCTGATCTAACAGAACTCTGGAACATTGTGTTTATTGAATATAAAAGGTAAATTTAAACCTTTTCTCTTTATTCCTCTTTTGGTTTAGTGTTTAATGTGATGTGTTTTTTGTTGAAAACATTTAGAAATGCAGATGGATCTTTAAATCGATTAAAGCAATCACATGTTGATACTGGCATGGGATTTGAAAGACTAGTAGCTGTTTTAAATGGAGTGGAATCCAATTATGACACAGATCTTTTCATACCCTTGATGGATACCATTCATAAAGTAAGATCAGCTTTTGTAATTAATTAAAACCTCAAAACATGGCGGAAGTAACATTTTAATGTGTGGTATTATTTGATATTTCAGGCTACTGGGCTCCCGGCATACTCTCGTATGTTTGATCCTTCACATGATGCATTTGAGAGGGATCGAGCATACCGAATCCTTTGTGATCACATTCGTCTACTGACAGTAGCTCTGGCTGATAATGTTGTGCCTCATAATGAGTAAGTTTTTGGGAATATTTTCACATTGTTTTCCTTACTTAAGTTCATTAGAGCTTGTTAATTTTTATCTGTCTTTTTATAGGTACAAGCTGCGATGGGTTTTACGAAGGGCACTTAAAATAGCAACAGATGTTATGAAAAAAGATGTAAGCCTCCTCGTAGAACTAACAAATATTGTTTCAGACTCCTTACATTCGGTTTTTCCTGAAGTAGGAAAGAACTTATCCAAGGTAATTTGTAATTTTTCTCTTTAGGCCCTCAGTTTTATTCATCAATAATGGTTTATTTTTTAATATGTTATATTGAATACAGGTTCAAAGAGTAATTCGGGAAGAAGCAGAAATCTATCAAGCTTTGAAGCAGGAGTTTCCTAAGACGTGGGTTTCTCTTGTGAATGAACGACCTGAGGTTGAGAGTCTATTAGAGTTCGGCTCCAATCGAATAGCACTAGCTTCAGCGTTTGTCAAGATGAATTCTAACCCTGGTCATGATGTTTCACCAGAATTAGCATTTCACTTGTTTGACTCGCATGGCCTTACCACTGAATTAATTGGCGAAATGGCGAAATTATCAGGTGACTGTGCCTTCCTTATCTTTTTGGAGTTGTTAAATCTGAGAAGAATTGTGTACCATAACTTTCATTTTGTATTTCAGGAAAATCATTTGATGTCGTAGCTTATGAAAATGAATTGGCCAAAACAAAGAACAAATCTAAATTAGCTACAGCATCAGGGATGACCCCCAGTAGCCTAGCCAGTCTCTTAGCTTCTGCTGAGGTCCCTGAAACATACTACAATTTAATGTATGAATATGACCCACTGGATGAGGGGTATAGTTTTCCTCCAGTTTCTGCAAAAGTTGTAGGTTTGCTAGTGAATGGAAAGCTACAAAAGGAGGTGCCAGGAGGTGAAGAGTGTGGTGTGATATTAGATCGGACAAACTTTTATCACACTGCAGGTGGTCAAGAATGTGACTCTGGAGAAATCATTTCTGCTTCAAAATCAGAATATTCTCTGTCAGTCAAAGAAGTCACAAAAGTTGGAGACTATGTAATCCATTTTGGCAATTTAACTGGAAGGTAAGAGGATCTTAAAGAATTTAACGAAGGAAATGGAAGTTGAAGGAATCAGGCCAACCCAGATGTACCTTTTCATCATTTCAGAATTAAAGTTGGAGATGAAGTAGTTACCAAAATTTGTGAAACAAATAGAGTGGCTTGTATGCGAAATCACACTTTGGCTCATCTTATAAATGGAGAAATGCAGAGCTTGTTTGATGCTCCCATTCAAAAGAAATGCATAGTTGGCCCATCTTTCCTGAAGCTCAATTATTATCTTCATGGTGAAGAGTTCAAAACAGAGCGTGAGTGTTTTACTTGGATTTACCTAAGGTGATGTGTTTCTGAGTGTAATTAACCCAAACTGTGTACCCATCAGATGCCCAACACCTAGAAGATGCCATACTGCATGCTGTTGAAGATGAACTTCCAGTTGACCGATACACAGTAAATGTGTGGCAGTTACCCGCTGGGACACTTTTAGTTCCTGATGAGAGTTATCCTGCAGACAATATTCACATTATAGATATTAAAAGAGGAAACAAGACTATTTCGAAGTATAATGAAATTTTGAATGATTTCAACAGTAAGGTTTGATTTTTCTATGCTTTTTCCACTAAGTCAACCTCTGATTTTTTCACAGGGAAGCATGCTGTGGCACTCATGTTCAAAACACCAAAGACATTGGGAAATTTTGTATTGGAGAAGTCATTTTGAAAGCAAAGGAAGTTTCAGTCTGTGCCCTTACTGGCCCTGGTGCTGAAAAGGCAATAGAAAATTCTCAAAAACTATCAAATTATGCAAATGATTTTGTTAAGGGTGTTATGACCCTAGAAAAGAATCTGTCAGCCCTAGAAAGGGAAGCAAAAATGTCAAGATGTATACCTCCTTTAAAATTGCACATAGATGAGGTATGGGTCCATAAAAATAGGCTAATAAAAATTTTACTAAAAAAGAATTGTATGAAAAGAACGTAAAAAACAAACCTTTGTTTTGTGTTACAGGTTCTCAAGCTCGATAACAATCATGAAACCATCAGGACTTTTATTCAAGAGAACAGGAAGAACTGTTCTTATGTAACATACCAGACAGTTGTCACTGCACTGGAAGAAGGCTCCAAGAGGATACATAATATGGCAAGGTAAATGGAATTTCTGTGTTCTGTGTAATTCCATTTCTTAATTTTTGGGGTTTTATTGCTAGCCTATTTCTTATGTGATAAATATGCAACTTAAATTTTTTTTTCAATAAATGTTTTTTTTTTCCATAATAGATATATATCTGAACTAGAAATTCATCGAAGAGTTGAAGAGAGCAAAGTTGTAGCACATGTAATGCAGCTATCTGAATTATTAGAAAAAGTACCTCTCAATAAATACACCCGAGGAGTGAAGATTCCAATCATGTTGTTTGCTTTGCGTAAAAATGAACTTAAAGTTCGTTGCTGCATTCCGGAGGTGAGTCTGTGTTTAACTATTGGAAATATTAGAGGAAGCTTGTAGATTGAAGAAAGTAGTGGTTCTACACAATCTATTCTGATTTCCAGGAATTAATATCTGAAAATTTCAATGCTAATCAATGGATGGAAAAAATTGTGCCAATCTTATTTACATCAGAAAACGACATAATCAGTGAGCGACGGGAAGTAGGCTTAGGCGCGACATCCTTGACAGTGGTCTACCGGAAAAAGATGTCCGAGTCGCTGAAGAAGGAGCGCATCTGGAAAGCCAGTGCAGCAGCCAATAGATTCGCTATGGCTCAAATCAAGAACCTCTCCAAAAGAGCCGACGCGGAATCGTAGTCCACCTCTCCTCACCTTCTGCAAAAAAATCTGTGATGATCTTGATACGCCAATGTACATACTGTAGATTTATAATTCAGTCAACGAGCGAAAATTAAAAAAAAAACACTAATGTTGAAGTTTTCTGTACTCCTTATCCTGGGTGGGGGACGTGAGTACCCCCCTCTGCGCAGGGGCGGGACCTGTGCCGGCCGGGAGGGGGGGGGGGGGGCGTGCCTGGAGTGCCTGGAGCGCCTCTGGAGTCCAGCCCGACCCGGTCCGGCCCCGGCACGGCTCGGGCCAGTCTGGACACAGCCGGCCCCGCGAGCAGTCTGACCAAGTCGAACCGCGGCGTCCCCGGGACCAGCGTGCCGCGTACACCGTCGTGTGCGCTCCGTGCCGCGTGTGTCCGCGCGTGCGTGCGCGCGTGTCGAGTGCACCTGCGCCCGCACAAGCCCGCCCGCATTGTGTGTAAACCGCCGGGCCCCCGGCGCCATGAGCGACTGAGCGCGCCCAGGAGGGAACCCCGGACTGCAGCACGCGGCGGCAGAGCCCCAGGACAATGACGGCGCGACGACGGTAGGGAAGCACCGGACACCACCACGTCGGCGACGTGATGTGGGCCCTCAGGACCAGGCAGGACGAAAACTCCACGGCTGCGGGTTCGAGTACCGGCCAGTGCCCGGGCGGCAGTCCGTCAATTCTTTTTCCCCACCAGCGCCGCTAAGTGATCGCCCACTTTGCCGGCCGGGCGCGCGCGCGCGCACGCAAGACCGTCCTGCCCTTAACGAGGCAGAAGGGCCCGTTCGGCGCCCTTTCCCTTTTCGTTTTCCCCCCTCGCCCTCTGAAGATGAAAGCAAGACCGTTTTTGAAAAGGGAAACGTAAACTGGATAAGAATGCCGGCCGGTGGGTTGGGCCGCGGGGGCCGGCGGGGGCCGCGGGGGGCGGGGGGGGGGCCGACGGCTCATCCTCGTCTTCACCTGGACCGGGGGGGACCCTGCAGGTGCCCCACGGGCGCCCCGCAGGTGCCCCGATAGGGAAAGGGGGCCCCGCACTGGGTCAGGGACAATGGGCGTACACCGCATCCTCTGCCTAACCTCCTCCGAGTGTATCGGTCCGATCCTCGGGAGGGGCCCCCGGGCCGGGAGACGAAAGTGGGCCCGCGTGTGTGTGCGTGTGCGTGTGATAAGCGGGCAAGAAACCCGACCTGCCGGACCGTCCATCCTCCTTCTCTCTCTCTCTCTCTCTCTCTCTCTCTCTCTCTCTCTCTCTCTCTCTCTCTCTCTCCACCCCGCACGAATCAGTCCGTCTCCGTGCTTCACACGCCCTCCCGCAGACGGTAACGCCCCCCCGCGGTCACGCGTCGATGCGGGCGGAATGAGACGGTTTTCACCGCGCGGCGGCGGTCAATCGACCCCGACCGCCCTCTGATCCGCCAGCAGCGCCCGCTGCCCCCCGCAGGCCGCGGGCCGCAGGCGAACTCGTACTCATACGCGGTGCAACTAAGATGACGCCACATTAGCAGGCATTATTTTTAAATAAAAATCTGAAACGTCAAAAATGACAGGATGCTAGTACAGGACTTCAAAAATCACACCCGTCTTATTGGGATTTTTTCCCTTGATTAATGAATTACGCCCCTTGCTGAGTACCGCTGGCTGGGCTCTGTTCCACCCAGAGCAACGGCCGTTCGGGATCGGACATAGCCCCCGGCAAGTCAGTGGGCAACACACCACCAGACCGCCCGCGGGGTCGGAAAGGCTTTATAGCCTGGCACAACCCCTCCCGTCCCCACAGGTGACGAGAGAACCGCCCAGACATATAATGGTCCGGGCAGACGAGATCAGCCGCGGGCAAAGCGAGCAGTAGTTTGCACGGTGGCGCGATCTGGCGGCGCCGGGTCGCAACGTGCGAGAGGTTTGGTGCCGAGGTAGTCGTGTAAGACCAACAGAAACGCGCGGCGCGAGAAGTCGGCTCACAATTCGACGGTGGCGCCATCGGCGGCGGCCCCCCTAACTACGTCAGCAGGGTTGCAGTTGCACCGCTGGCCGCCGCCGTGCATGATGGCACCACCGTCGAATTGTGAGCCGACTTCTCGCGCGGCGCGTATCTGTTGGTCTTACACGACTACCTCGACACCAAGCCTCTCGCACGTTGCGCCCCGGCGCCGCCAGATGGCGCCACCGTGCGACTGCTGCGCGCTTTGCGCGCTGCTGATCTCGTCTGACCGGACCATCATATGTCTGGGCGGTTCTCTCGTCACCTGTGGGGACGGGAGGGGTTGTGCCAGGGTATAAAGCCTTTCCGACCCCACGGGCGGTCGGGTGGGCTGTTCCCAACTGACTTGCCGGGGGCTATGTCCGATCGCCCTCAGTGTGGACAGAGCCTAGCGGTACTGAACGAGGGGCGCAGCTGTCCCTGTATGAGTAAGTAATCGGGGAAAAAATCCTAATCAGACTGGAAGATTTAGAAAATCTACCAGCCTCAAAATTATTATTATTATTATTTTGGACCACCCTGGCGCGGTCTGCTCCGTCACTGCAGCCCGTCGGCTCGGACTCGCGGTCGGGTGGCGCCGCAGCAGCCGTCTCCCTCACTCCCACACGCTCGTCCGTCGCCCCGTCTCGCTCCATTTCACTGCCTGATGACCACCGATGTCTGCGAAGGGAAAAGTGAGAGACGCTCCCCAAGGACACACACGCACACACACACACGCACACACACACACGCACGTGGCTTATATCTTTTTCCGGACGATGGAACACTTTTACCGCTCGCATCGACGGCATGAGAAATTAATCAGAGCACGCGAGGGTCCCCCGCAAGGACGGCCGCAAGGCACGGGGGCGTGGCGGGGCGTGGCCTCTTGCACGCGGGGGAGGAGGGCGCGACGGGGCGGTCGGGCGTGGAGAGAGAGAGAGAGAGAGAGCAACGAGAGAGAGAGAGAGAGAGAGGCTGCGGGTAACGCCTGCGGGGGTAGGCAATGGGAGTGTCCCGCCGGGCGCGGCAGCACCGCGGGCTTGCCTACCCTCCCGTCGGCAGGCGCCCGGCCCCATAGGCGCCGCGCCGCCCGCGCCCCGCCCCAGACCCACCGGCTTGCTGCGTTGTGCGAATGTGATTGACACATATAGGGAAGTGGCCCGCGCCCGCAGCGTGCCGTCTCTCTCTCTCTGTCTCTGTCTCTGTTGCTCTCCGGCAGCGCCGCCAACAACATTTTCGCATGTTTCCGCACTTTTGCTCCGCGTGTGTGTGTATGTGTGTGTGGATCGGGGCGGGTATTTTCCTTTTTGCGATGCCCGTGACCCTTTGCCCACGTCCGTGTGTGTATGTATGTGTGTGCGTGTGTGTATGTGTGAGATCGAGTGTGAATGTGTGCGTGCGTGTCCTCCAGGGGGTCCGTCGCCTGGCCTGCTTTTCTTCTGGAACCTGTTTTTGAGGGGGGCTGCTGCGGGCTGGCCGGCGGCGGCAGCGGCGGCGGCAGCGGCGGCGGCGGCGGCGGCGGCAGCGGCGGCGGCGGCGGCGGCACCGGCGCCGGCGGGGATGCCTGCAGGAGCCGTCGAGTCGTCATCTCTCCGGGGAAAGAAAAAGACAAACTCATGAAAAAGAAAAATCACGCGACAAAATACGTACTTTATTTCGATTCTAAATAGGTATGCGGGCACCGCGAAGAGTGTAAGAGGACAGGAGGTCAACCCTAGGCGGCGATATGTGCCCGCTCACACCCGGATAGGGCACGAGCGACACCGCGCGCCTATTGGTCGAGAAGGTCACGTGGCGTCGGAGCTGGCTCACACACACACACGCACACACACACACAGCCCCGGCAGCTGCTAGGTACGTAGCGGACGCGGGCTCTAAGACACCAGCAGCAGTGTCGCGTGCCCGCTGCATTGTGCCGCACGGTCAAGCGGTCAGGCAAGCGTGTTTAGTAGTACGCGGTGTGTGTGTGTGTGTGTGTGTGTGTGTGTGTGTATGTGTGTGTGCAAGCGCACGCTGCACCGCCGGGCCGACTGCGTTCCTCGCGGCGGGTGGCTCGCTCGCAGAGGCCTGGTTGCCGTCTGCTAAATTTTTCATACTTGTCAGGACGACGAATCCTATGTATGTAGACCGCGCGCCGCCTAGATTAGCGCAGCAGCGAACCCGTCCAGGGTCTCAGATGCTAGATCTCTAGATCCTAGACTACCTAGCAACTTTTGCGGAGCGGTTGACGGACACGCACCGCCAGTACTGGCTGGGCGACTAATCACCCCAAGGGGGCGAGGGAAAAGTGAAGAATATTATTAAGTTCACGCATTAGCAACGTTTCGCTTTTTCCACTTAGATTTTTTTTGATTGACATAAAATGAAAATTAAAAATATAAGAGTGCATACCGGCTTGAGTAGGTGTCGTCTCGACACGTTTCGGCGCCGCGGCGGCGGCGTCTGGGACGACTCCCTGACCTGCACCCACAGCCCCCGCCTCCCCTCCCCCCTCCCCTGCCCCAAATACAGCCACCGGCGGCGCGCCCCCGCTGCCCCCGGGGGGGACGGGCGTTGCCGCCGCCGGAAAAACCGGAACCGCCGGGTGCGTCGGGGCGCGGCGGGGGGCGGGGCCCGTCGGGTGATGAGACTTTTACCTTCCGTTTACGAGCGTCGATTCGATTTCAGCCGGCCCCAGTTACTCACAAACCCTGGCCGTTGGTGATTCTGCGTCCCCCAGCCAGAAGCGCACGGGGCCCGTTCAGTTAAGGATGCGCGGGGGGATTACGGCCGGGGACGGGGCCGGGGCGGCTGCGCACAAAGTGACTGTCGCCGCGCGCCGTTCCGTTTGGCGGCGACCACGATTTCGGTCTCGGAGGAGCGAAAGCGAAATCTAACGCGGCGAAGACACTCCCGTTCCGCTGCCGGTCCGTTTCCGCGACGTCTGCGGGCCGGCGGCGGCGGACCGTTCGAGACTCGGGAGGAGTGTCTGCCTAGCGGAGTGCCGAGTAGCACGGAAAATATCGCCGAGAGGGGATAAAAAGGGGGAAAAAAATCGGTCGCCGACCCAGTATTTGAACCAGCGGAACTCCGTTTTGCAGGATACGAGGGGCGGTGCTGGCGGTGCTGGCGCTGCTGGCGGCGGCCTCCGCGCGCGCCGAGTCCGAGGAGACGGGCGCCGAGTTCCTGACGTCCGTCATCGGCCGCATCGGCGGCAAGGACCCCTCGCCGTCGTCCTCCCCTGAGGACCTCGCCAGGCCCGTGGCCGACCTCAAGTCCGTGCCCCACGCAATCTCAACTCATCTATTTTTCGAAACATTCTTGTCGCGTGTGGTCTTTTAAAAAACAATCGCTTTGCAGGGCCGCCCTGGTGCGTGTGTCCGAGTCCATGGCGGCGGCCGGCGTGGACCTGGGCGTCACTGCCCCCGCCGCCTCCAACGACGCCGAGGTCCTGGTGCTGCCCGGCGGCAACCCGGCGCTGGCGGGCCCGCCGTACGTGCTCGCGGTGAGTCCGCGTCCCGTGTCCGAGTCCCGGACGGCGCCGGCGGTGTTTCCGTATTCACGATTCGGTTGTTTTGTTTTCAGCCGACGCCGGAGACCCCCGCCGGCCTGCAGGGCCCCGTGGCCGCCGCCTCCGCCCCCGTTCGCGGCTCGCTGCTGTCGCCGCCCCCGCTGCGCGCGCCGCCCCTCAGCAAGGCCGAGCTCAGCGCCGTGTACCAGGCCGTGGCCGACAAGGGCGTGCAGCTGGACCTGGGCGCCGTCAAGAACGGCTACATCCCCGCGGCGGCCGGGCAGCCCGCCGCCGGCGTGCAGTCCCTGGTCGGGCCGGCGCCCACGGCCGCGGACCAGGCCGGCTACTACTACTACTTCTTCCCGATCCGGGACCTCGGCGACGGCAAGGCGGGGCCGCAGCAGCTGCAGCAGCTGCAGCAGCTGCCGCTGCAGGGCGAGTCCGGCGTGAGTGTCCTCCCGGGCTGACGTCCTCGCGCTCGCTGCCCGCCGGGCCCGCCCCTGTACGACGCGCACTGTTGCAGCCCTCGGGACCCGGGCCGTCGGCCGAGGCCGCGTTCGGCGCCGACAAGGAGGCCGCGCTCGGCGTGATGGCGCAGCTGACGGGGGACCCCGGCGGCATGCTGCAGGCCGCCGACGGCCAGAAGTCCGTGGAGCCGCTCTTCATGGCCATGTCGGGGTTCATCGGCATGGCCCTCATGTTCGTCCTCTCCGTGCTGTTCGTGCCCAAGGTGAGTGCGGCCGCCGTGAGCTCGGGCCTCTCTGTCGCTCTCGTACGGGCCACCCCGTGAGTGCGACAGAGGCAGGGCTACGAGGGCGCCTGGAGGGTAGGCAGTCCCGCCGGGCTCTCGTGCACGCCGGGACTGCCTACCCGCCGGACGGCAGGCGCTAGCAGGCCGCCCGAACCTCCCCTCCCCTGCCTGTTGCAGTGGGGCGCGCTGCGGTCGCGGGGCGTCACGGCGCTCAAGCACGCCCCCGACGAGCTGGCCTCCCTCACCAAGCTCGTGGTGCAGTCCATCGAGGGCAAGGACTGCAGCGAGCGCATCGCGTGCGAGGTGGGCCGCGCCGTGCGCACCATGCGGCTGGGCAACAAGCCCCTCAGGTAGGACGCCGCGCAGTCCGGCCCCGCGCACTCCCCCGTCGTCGGCGTCCTCACCACCTCCCCGTGTCGGTTCCAGGATCCTGGAGATCGTGCTGCCGGCGCACCTCAGCAAGCAGATCAGCCACATCCGGCGCGCGGTGCGCAAGGCCGAGAAGTGCAGCTTCATCCCGTGCAAGTACCCGGCGTGGTACTCGGCCAGCGTCAAGCCGCCGCTGGCCACCGTCATCAAGAACAAGCTGCCCCCCAAGCTGCTGCCGTCCAGCACCTCCCCGCGGCCCGCCGCCGCGCGCAGCACCCCGCGCTCCAAGCCGCTGCCCCACATCAAGGTCATCATGGCCAAGCCCACCGCCGCCACGGTCGCCAACAACAACAAGCGCAAGGCGCCCCTCAAAAACAATAACAAGAAGGACGCCCGGCCCGCGGGGGCGTAACGGGGGGGCGGGGGAAAGTCGCCAAGTCTGATTTTGAAACTTTACTCCAAAGAAACTCTGAGCCGACGGTATTGTGCTTGGGAGGAAATGACTTAGATAGGCCAGATTAGACACTGTTATTTATTTATTTATTGCTATTTATTTGCTAGTTGTATAGGGTGTTTTCTAATATTAACCAGCTGGCCCATTTTTTTTCACGGGGGATTTCCAACTGTGTCGCGTCGTGCCCGCTGCTGCCGATTCTATCGCACGTTGGGGTCCTCTTCTGAGCGGTTAGCAAGATAGGCCAACTGGTTGATGCAATTAATTTTAAGTGAACCTGTTAGATAAGGCTGACTTCTAATGTGAGTGTATGCGCGAGAGTGTGTCATTTATTTTCGTGTGAATGTGTTGACGATTTGTGTCACGAGGTTCAGTTAAAGATTTGAATTAAAAAAATCCAAAAGTAGAACTTTATGAGTAAAAATTTTATTTACAAGAAGTCCCTTTAATAACACATTGGTGACACTGCGCAACAAAGATTCCAAGTTTTGTGCATATGTACAAGACTCACAGCACCAAGCACATCCCTGTAGACAACAAAAAAAACACTCTTTTTTTAAAAGTTAAAAAAATGTCATAACTATACAACTTACAGCAGTCTTATGGCACACTAACAGTATATGACGAGTGTACCGATCGAGGCCAGCCCGTCTGTCTCGTCAATTATTTACAAAGAGAACCGCTTTCATTACAAAAATAGGATACTGAAAGCTTTCGAACAAATCACATATCGCATCGGGTCACAGCATTGTTACACTACTCCACAGAAAAGAAAATCACCCCCGAGAAAATATTGAATATAATACAATGTAGAAGGTGACGTGATGACAACAAAAATACACACATGGCAGATGACAGTGACTAGAAAATAAAAAAGCAGCCCTTAACAGTTCGCGGCATTTTCATAGAGTCGCAAATGATTACGATAATCCAAGACGATTCTCATCTCGGAAGTCTCAGTCGCCTTCCAAACTAGAAATGCCCGGAAAACACGCTACGCTGGAAACTGGACGGTAAATTCCTAACATTTTGGCACCAACATAACGCGTGATCAGGACTGCGTGTCGCAGTGGGTCTCAGTCCAACTCCACTTTTCCGGTGTTGGGGAGGAGAATGCACAGAACACCCGATACTGTAAAAAAAAATAATAATTAAATAATGTTAATTTAAAAAAAAAGATAAATGAAAAAAAAAACAACAACACAACATACCGAAGAGCATGGCGGCGAACAGGGCGATGGGCAGCACGCAGTTGATGTCGATGAGGTAGCTGAAGATGAGGTTGCCGAAGAGCGCGCCGCCGCGGCCGAAGGTGAGCGACAGGGCGGCCGCCATGACGCGGAGGTTGGTGGGGAAGAGGTCCACCATGACGCAGTACACGGTGCTGATGCCGAGGCTGGTGAGCGCCTCGAAGACGCACGACAGGATCAGGTTCTGCGTCGAGTTGGTCACGAAGTAGAGCCCGACCGCGACCACGCCGGACACCACCAGGCTGAACACTGCGGGGGGTGAGGGGTGTGAGCTCGCGGGGGGTCGGACGGCGCGGCCCCGCCGCCGGCCACCGCCGCCGCCGCCGCCGCCGTCCTGACTCACCGAGGAAGAACTTGGCGCCGAGCCGGTGCACGCACAGCGGCAGCCAGAAGCTGGTGGGGATGCAGGCCAGGCCCACGATGAGGGTGTGCAGGAACACGGAGTCGTCGATCTGGTTGGGGCACACGGTCGACGGCGGGCTCAGCGCGTCCCCGGACACGTCGCACACGGACGCCTCCGCGCCCGGGTGCTCCTTGGAGAAGTACTCGAAGCGGTCGAACAGCTCCGGGAACCACATCATGAGCGTGTAGTAGCTGCCCGCACAAAACGCACTCGTTGTAGTTTGTGTAGTTTTTTTTTTTAACGCAGTTACTGTAGGTTTTTGTTGGTGTGCCGACACGCACCTGGTGGTGAGCCCGAACTGGATGAGGCAGGTGAGGACGGTGTAGTAGCGGTGCGGCGGCCGGCACAGCTGCTTGGTCTGGTCCCACACCTCCTCCACGAGCAGCTTGATGTCGCGCGGCGTGCGGATGGGCTTGAGGCTCTTGACGCTCACCCGGGACGTGGTGCTGACCACGGACATGGCCCGGGACCGCGGCTCGCGCAGGCTCTTCACCGGGTACTCGGACTTGGGCCGGCCCGTGTTGCGGTGGAACATCTCCTGGAGCACGTCGAGCGCGTCCTCGTACTCGCCGCACTCGAGCAGGAACTTGGGGCTCTCCGGGTAGAGGGCGAGCCAGGCGGCCACGACGAGCGACGGCAGCGCGCACACGGCCACGAACAGCTGCCACGAGCCGAAGACGAAGGACTCGCTCTCGTAGCGCAGCGGCAGCGGGATCACCAGCCAGGCGATGCCTGCGTCACGGTGGGACTACGGTGTGAACTACAGTGTGACACATCTAGCACCTGTTCTATGTAGTTTTTGTGAAAAAACTACAGTATATACTACTGTTTGACACAATTATCGAGTGCTTTTTATCTCTAGTTTTCTGTGCAAAAACTACAGTTTCCAAAACAACAGTTTGACACAACTATCTAGCACCATTTCTCTGTAGTTTTCTGCGCAAAAACTACAGTTGCCAAAACTACGGTAGAACTGTATTTTTTTTTACCGGGCAGCAGGATGATGCCGCAGGTCCAGAACAGCTCCATCCAGCACAGGATGTTCTCGCGGTACTTGGTGGGCTGGAACTCGCCCAGGTAGGGGAAGACGATGCCCATCGCGCCGGTGATCCTGAGGGCAGCACGTTTACACACGACGGGGGGTCACTACCGGCCGTCGATACCCCGCGCTGCAGTGCGCACACCCCGCGCGCGCCGGAGTTCCACAGCGGGGAGTATCGACGGTACCGGCGTCGCGTTGCCATGGCGACCGGCGGCGGGCGACCGCCTGCACGTGCGTACTCACGCGAAGCCGTTGAGGAACCGGAGGAACATGAAGACGCCGTAGAACTGGGAGACGGAGCTGGCCACCCCGCAGATGCCGTCCATGACCAGGGTGGCGATCAGCACCACCCGCCGGCCCCGGGTGTCCGCGAGGCAGCCCCAGAAGTACGAGCCCAGCACCATGCCTGCACCATGCCAACACCAAACTCACTCTCAATTGTTTTCAAAAACTAAAATAAAAAGTACATATTTTTTTAAAAACCGGGTTTTCTCTGTCATTTGAGTCCGCACACAAGCTTTGACCCGAATCTGAATGTGAATACGGATACAAATCTGATTTTGAGTCCGTACCGAGCATGGGCGCCGCTGTGAGCCAGCCCTTCTTGGGGCTGTCCATGTCGAAGTCGCACTGCGCGGCCGGCAGCACGAACGAGAGGATGGTGATGCCCATGGCCGTGTCCAGGTACACGAGCCCGCACAGGGCCATGAGGCCGTAGTGGAACCGGCCGAAGCCTGCGCCCAAACAGAAATAAAAGTAGAGAGTGTAATGGGTTGGTTTGCTTTGTCAAGACAGAAGAAGAAAAAAAAAAGAAAGAAATTAGGGAAAAATCCGGCAGTTCCGGTACACCGTGAGGAACAAGTCGGACCGCGTGACACAGTGACGCACAAACAGCGACACGTTTTGCCGGCTCCGGTCCAGTTTCCGCGTCACGTTAGCACGTTACTTTCGTTTGTTTTTTTTTTGGCGGGGAGCATAAAGGATTTGATCTTTGAGAGCCACAGCAGCGGTCACACACCATACTGCTCCCGGCCTCTAGCCGCTGTTGGCGCCGAGCGTATTTGGGGCGGTCCTCAACGCCACTCCACCTCGGAGCAACGACCGACACCAGGCGCGAACAGCCAACAGAACAAAACGAAAATAAGAAATAAACGTGATAAAAGGTTTCTGCGAACACCTTGCTGACCGACTTCTTTTTTATCTCTCTCTCTCTTTTAAATTTTTCCTTTTTTCCATTAAAAAAAAAAAAAAAAAAACGGGGGCTGGAGTGTTTTTTTATCTTCTTTCGACTGAAAAGTATAAAGTGGATGGGATTTGCAGAACATAAGCTGCTGTAGATACTCACCGGTCTCTGTGACGGCATGTTCGAACGTTGCTCCGCCCTCGACAAAGTCCAAACCTGGGGAGGCAAAAATCAGAGACGTCGTCAGGAGGAGTGGACTTTCGGGACGGCCCCCTGAAGGTGAGGCGCAGTCCGGCTCTGCACAGCTTTACCCGATGAGGAGAGATAAACGGCGGCCTCTGTGTGTGTGTGTACAATACAACCCAAATCGCGATTTACATTCTCTAGACTTATCTTTTTGCCCTCTTTCCCGCCGTTTTCGACCTCGTCACCGTCTCTCTCTGTCTCTCTCCCTCTCGCGCGCGCCTTGCATGCACCCCCCGCCCAGCCCAGAGGCTGCGTGTTGCCAAGGTTGGCACAGCTGACGGCGGGGGTGGAGGGTTGGGTGGGGGTGGGCCTATGTGAGCCCCCTGCCTGTTCTCTCTCATGACAGGCAGAGGAGGCCCCGGTCAAGCCCTCGACTCGCTTGAAACGCCCCGCGGGTTCGAATACCGCTGCTGCTGCGGCCGTTTCTTACTGCTTTTTTGCCTTCCTCCCCTGTCTCTCTCTCTCTCTCTCACTCACCCATACTGCTGCGCGGTGTGCGGCCGAGCCGAGTCCACTGGCGGCGTCCTCACCGTACTGCCATTGAGGACGCCGGGGTGCTCGGATCGGACCTACCTGAAGGGTCGCCGCCGGGCTACTGATAAGGGCCGGTAATCAGCAGGAACATAAGGAGCCAGGTCCGCCCGTGATAAGGCGCCGCGCCGCTCGCTTACTCATCCGCGGCCGGGTGCTTTCCGTCCTTGAGGACGGCGACGGCCGCCGCGGCGGAGGCGGCGGCGGCCGCGGTGGCGCCGGCGCGGTCCGGGGCGCCCACCCCGCGGCCGCGGCCGCCAACGCCGACGTCACTCCTACACGCACGTCCGACCACGCGGGTCCTCAAATAACATTATCTCCTGGACCGCTATCTCTGTAGAGCGAACGTCGTGCGCATCGAGGAGAAAGGAAGACGCATTTGTGCAGTCACCGTCTCTCTCTCTCTCTCTCTCTCTCTCTCTCTCTCTCTCTCTCTCTCTCTCTCTCTCTGGGCTGAGATTCTCATACACCGAAACCGTTCCGCTAATCTGTCGCCCGGGGCTTTACGTCGCCGGCAAGAAAGCCACCCCCAGCCGTCCCATCGCCGCCGCCGCCGTCCGCACGACTATTCGCAGTAAATGCGTTGTTTACAGTCGTGCGGGTGGTGGCAATAAGCCTCCCGCCCGGCGCCCCGCCGTGTCCTGCGAGCAGCGCGCTGCGTCCCAACGGCCGATAAAGTGAAATTGGTGCGATCGAATCACCGGCAGGCCAGGCCAATCCTATTTACATAACGTCTGTTTCACTGCGCGGGGTGTACGCGGGGTGTACGCGGGGTGTACGCGGGTGTCCGTGGGGGGTGTCTGCGGGCTGTCCGTGGGGGGCCGCGGCCCGCAGTGCCCGTATACTGTGCCGCCGGCGCAGGCCTCCCGCTTCCGTAGGCTCACGCCGTCGGACCCGCCAAATTTGAACTTGCAGCCGACAGATACACATGGCGGGAGCTGGACTGCGGCATCGGGGAGGAACTTGGGTGACTCAGAAGATCCCGGCGCACGCGGTCTCCCACGTTTCCGACGCATGAAAAAAAAATAGTAATAAGTGGTCCCTGCAGGAGAGCAGCAGCTTAGTTGAGCAGCGCAGGCAGCAGCAGGGCGGTTCCGAAAACCGCCTTGTCCAACCTCTCTCTCTCTCTATCTCTTACGGAGCACCGCACTAGTGTGACAGAGACAGGCGTATGAAAGCAGTGCTCTGAAACAGCCGGCAGGCGCTGCCAGGGCTGCGCGGCCGGCCGGGCGTCGCCTGGCGGGGCCCACCGCGCAGGGTATTGAGCATGGAAGCCGTACTACTCATGGCGACCCCCGCCGCGGCCGGCCGCCCCCCGCGCCGCCCCCCGCGCCGCCCCCCGCGCCGCCCCCTACCCTCCGCTTCCGCTGCGAGCTGACCCCCAATCCGAGCCCCCGGCCTGCCTCCCCCCGTCCCCCCACCCTCCCCGCGTGCCCGCGCCCCGCCCCAAGTCGCCCCGTTGTCTAGAGGAACCGGCCTAAACACTGAAGACGGCCGGGGGCCGCAGCAGGCGGCGGGGCGGACCGGAGCGCGGGGCCGCGCTGCCGCCAGACAGATCCTCCTCCAGCCCTGCTCCAGAGCCCTTCCAGAGCCGCCGACCCGCGGATGCACCGCCGAGCCCCATTAGCCCCTGACCCTCCGTCCTAATTTTCCCCGGGGCCCCGCTGACTCTGCCTCAGGGCTGGCTCAGGGCTTCCTTAGGGCTGCCTTAGGGCTGCCTTAGGGCTGCCGCAGGGCTGCCGGCCGCAGGGCCGCTGGGCTGACACTCACCCTTACCTCCCCTGCCGAGCGCGCCGTAGTGGAAGTCGGGCACCGTGAGGTGCTGCATGGGCAGCAGCGGCTGGCTCTCCATGTCCAGCAGCGTGCGCGCGCGCCCGTTGCCGCGGTCGGCGGCGGCCGGCGCCTGCACCTCGCAGCTCGAGTCCAAGACCATGGCGACGGCGGTGGCCGCGGCGGCCCGGGGCCGGAGGCGGGGACTTTAAACCCGAGACACGAGAAGGTCACATAGCCGGCCGGCGCGCGGCCTACGGAGCACGGCGTCGTCCTGGCATGGGCGATGGCGGCGTCCGGGAGGGGCGTCGTCGTCGTCGGGGACCTCGCGGCACCTCGCCGTCGGCGGCCGGGGCAGCGCGTCGGGCAACGGGGCGGGGCGCAGGACCGGTCCGGCGGGGACGTGCTGTAGACGGGGGTCGCGGACAGTGCGGAGGCTGCGGGTAAACTGGCGGGGACAAAACAGAGATGAGCCACCGGCCGCGCCGGCCGACAGCCTCCTGATAACCGGACAGCCGGCCGGGGGTCGACGGGAAGGGGCGGGGGCCGCCGTGGACCCGGCCACGTCCGCCCGCCGCCGGGCCGCCGCCGGGCCGCCGCCGGGCCGCCTCCACACGGGGCACCTACTCCCAGAGCACATACGCGCACCGGCTGCGAGCAACCCGAGGACCCCGAGGCGTCTCCGGGGCCTCGCACAGCACCGCGCACCATCGTGCCACCGAGTCCCCCAACTTCTTTTTTTTTTTTTTCGCGACGTCTCTGAAAAAATCCTATTCGAGACTTGATTAAAATATGCTCCTACTGGTTGGGGGGGTGAGGTATGTGGTGGCGGAGGGGAGCATGAGGGGGAAGGGGAGGGGGAGGGGAGGGGAGGGGGAGGGGAGGGGGGGGCTCCATGCAAGCCGCTTACAGGAAGCGTCGAGCGACACGGACACGGCCAGGGATGGACGGGACGGAGGCACGGCGTCGTCGATGACAGGGGGCAGCTAGCTGTCCCACTCCCTCTCCTCCACCGCCACGCCCCCTCATTCGCTCTCTCTCTCCGTCTCTCCCCCCTGCCCCGTCTCTCTCTTTCAATCCTCTCTAACTAAAGCCCCGCTGCGGGGTGGCGGAGGCGCGGCCCCTCCCCCGGCGTCACCGCACCCCCTCCCCCGTCCGCGGGCCGCAGGGCTGGCCGGGCCGGAGAGTGGCCAGAGTCAGACCGAGGATGGACTCCGTCAGGACCGCCGGCGGACGGCCGCCCGCGTCCCCGAGCACGCCGCCGTCGTGACGCCGCCGTGGCGATGGACCGCCGCCGTGGCGAGCCGTGACGACCGCGACCCGGACCGTGACGGGCCGCCCGTGTGACCTCGCCGACGTCGACATGGCCGCCGGCGGCCGCCGGAGCCGCGGCCCCGGGGGCGCACCGGGGCGCCCACACCGACGCCGTCCGGGCGACACGCGACCGCCGCCCGCCTAGCACGCGCACGACACGCGCACGCCACGCGAACGCCACGCGCGCTGACCGCTGACCGCGCACCAGGTGAGGCGTCGCGCCTACCTCGTCCACCCACATCGATTGGCGCCGCCGCTGCGATGCTTCACTGTCAGCTGATCAATCGTTTCCCGTTGGCCCGCTGCAACCGCTGAGCGATGCGATGTCGGCTGTTGTTCCTCTGAAGCGACTCGCTGCGATAGCGGAGCAGTGCGAGAGACAGAGAGGGAGAGAGAGAGAGAGAGAGAGACGTAGGCGTGAGGAGGCACGACCTTCGTTTCATGAGCATCCAGGGGTGACGCGTACGTCCAGATATCAACTCCAACACTCCACGCTCGACACCCCGTGCTCGAGAGCGGCGCCGCGCGCGTGCGTCAGAATTATAGTGTGCGACAGAGAACGCGTCGGGTTTTACACGGGCATCCGGCGCCGTTATGCAACCGGTCATCACGTTGTCGGCGCTCTATTTGGAGCGACAAAGGACACCTCTCTCTCTCTCTGTCTGTCTCTCTCTCTCTCTCTCTCTGTCTCTCTCTCTCTCTCTCGCTCGGTCTGCCTTGTCTCTCCCAGCCCACAGTTCTCGATACGTACGCTGTCGCCGACCTCCACGCATGATTGACGAGCCGTCATAAAATGTTGCATTACGTCTCCTTCTATCTGTGTGTGTGTGTGTCTCTCTCTCTCTCTCGCACTGCGCTGCTGGGCGGACCGTACCGTCAGCTGGCAGATTGCTTACTTATTTTGTCTCAGCATCTGAGTCTGTCGCGGTCCCGTTTTATTCACTCGCCCTTCTTGCTCTTCTTTCTTCTTCTTCTTCTTCTTCTTCTTCTTACAATCGTCATTCTCGTGCTTCTGCGTCGCAAAGAGCGGATCCGCGAGCTGTGCGCGTCGCCGCGGGGGGCGGCGGTCGGCTGCTTGTCACACACCATTAATATTAAGGAGCTTAACTCCCTGACGATTGACTACTGAAGTCTGTTCGGGAGAGGCACTCCCCCCCCCCCCCCCCCCCATCTCCACTCCAATCACCACAGCAGCTTCAGCCACCCCCTTGGTCTGTTCTCACCCTCGCCAAAGAGATGAGATACGCCGCTCACAGGGAGGGGGGGGGGGGGGGATGCATCCCCTGGGGGGAGGGGCCGCGGTGGGGAGGGGGGGATGACGGACGCGTAGCTATTAGTACCCGCCGGCCCCGCGGACAAGACAAGCTCGTCTCACTGCAATTTATTTAATTGGAGGCGTCATCGGCGTCGCGAGACAGGATTTCCTTTTTTTTTTGGTGGGGGGGGGGGGGGGCGTGGCTGTCGCGGTGGTGGTTGCGGGGGCGGCGGCAGGGGGGCAGGAGGACCGGATGCAGAACGGCCGCCGTGGGTATCGCAGCGCCGCCTGCCGGTAACTCGAGACCCGCCCCCGCTAGGGTTACAAGGCGCGGGCCCCGCGCTGTGCACACGGAACGTCGTCGCCAGTCGATACCTCGACGTCGCAGTCGATCGAGCGAAATTTTTCATAACCGCCGTCGGGCGGAGATCTTCGAACCTAACGAACACCCCTGTGTTTGCGCGCTGGCGGCGGCCGAGTCCGTAGAGAGGGAGGGAGAGAGAGGGGGAGAGTGAGTGAGTGCGTGAGTGTGTGTATGTGTGTGTGGGTGCGAGGGAGACGCCATCAGGCCTCACATCGATTCGCTCCCCCAGACAATCACCACGACCAACAAGTAGACCAGCGGCGGCGGCGGGGTCCCCGAGTCCGGGGTCCGGCCACCATCTCTCACTTGTTGAAGTAGGGGAGGCTCTTGTAGGGGGCGGTGCTCCAAGACCACGAAGCGCCCGAGGAGATACCGCTCGGTCCTGTGTTACATGATTACCGATTTACCAGTAATGACCAGGCGTTATAATGATGGCATTTTATTCTAATCACGCAAGTCTTGATTGGCCATTTAATGCGGTTTAATGCATGTCTGGTCCAGGGAGAAGCCCAGGAGTCACCGCAAACTTCGGGAAACAACTATGTCAAGATACGATTACTTGTGATTTCCGCGCACGGAGTATACGCGGTCACTGAAGCGGTTCCCGCGCTCGGAAGCGCTCCCCCCGCGGGGGGCGCTCGAGCGCGGGGTAGTGACGCCCTCACGGTGTGCCCGCACAGGATGGCCGAGAAGCTCCACGAGTACGAGGGCGTGCTGGGGCGCGTGCACGCGGCGCGGGACCGCGTGCGCGCGCTGCTCGACGGCTGGCGCGAGTCCCGGGGCGGTCGGCCGCTCGGGGAGTGGCTGCTGGCCGTGCTCAAGGAGCACCAGCCGCCGCCCGAGCTGCACACGCCCGTCGAGCCGCCGCCGGGCATCCTCGCCGACCGCTACGCACACGTCTACCGGCGCAAGACGCGCGCCGAGCTGGTCCGCGTGTCGGCCGCCGTCATGGGCATCGAGTTCTCGTACGCGGCCGAGACGGCCTTCGTGTCGCCGACGCTGCTCAAGATCGGCGTGGAGCACCGGCACATGACGCTGGTGTGGGCGCTGTCGCCGCTCGTCGGCTTCTTCCTCACGCCCATCCTGGGCTCGCTGTCGGACCGCTGCCGGCTGCCCGTCGGCCGCCGGCGCCCCTTCATCGTCGTGCTCGCCGTCGGCGTGCTCGTGGGTGAGCTTGGGAGGGAGGGGCCGCCGGGGGGGCGGGCAGGGCCGCCGCGCGTCCGCGCCGTGCGGGCCTGCCCGCCTCCCCGGCTGACGCACCGCGGCGGTCGCCCGGGGGAGGCAGTTTGTGAACTGCGATAAGGCGGCGGCGCCTGCCGAGTCATTCATCTCCTTCCGAAATCACCCCGCGCGCGTAGTAGATCGAACTAGATCGATCCATCGAAAATAACTCTATCTGTCTGGCGCCGCGCCGCTGACGTGGGCGCGGCGGGCGCACGCCGCGGCCGCGTGCCGCTGCTGACGCGGCCAGGGCTGGAGGCCGAGCGATAAGCCGCGAGCAGACAGATCGCGGGTTCGAATACCGGTCGGAGAGCATTCTTTTTAAAAACATAATTTCGGCATGTGTATATTTTTGAAAAAATTAACAAAATAATTTTTTTGAAAAAAAAAAATTCTTCTCTTTGTATGTGAATCCGTTTTTGAATTTTTTGTGTTTTAACTGTACTCGTTTTTTTTTTGTTTCATAAAATGCGATTTTAAAATGTGTGCGGTGAAGGCCTGATCCTGGTGCCGAACGGCGAGGACATGGGCCACTCCATGGGCGACTACTACCCCTCCAAGGACCTGCCGCTGGCCAACCGGACGGCGCTGCTGGCCGCCGGCACGCCCGTCTCGGACGCACAGTACTCGCACCCCTGGGGGGTCTTCTTCACCATCCTGGGCACCGTGCTGCTCGACTTCGACGCGGACGCCTGCCAGAGCCCGGCCCGGGCGTACCTGCTCGACGTGACCGTCGCAGGTGAGGGGCGGACGGAACTGGAACTGCTGGCAGCGGCGGGGCCCCGCATTGTCCGCCCGGCCCGGGGGCCTTGGTGACCCACCTCGGGACGAACAGCGGGCAGGTATTTGAACCCGCGGGGGGCTGCGGGGGCCGTGCGGCCGACCCTGGGGACGGCCTTGAGACGACCTCGGCGCCGCTCCGGCCACTCCTGCCAAACTGACCGTACTGTATGAACGGTTTCGTTTATTTATTTATTTTCCGCCGGCCAGGTCCGGAGAGGGGTGGGCCCCCGCTGCTGTGGGCACACGATAAAGGCATCTCTGACTTGTTTGATAGAAGGCGGTGCCATAATGCAGCCGTTGTTCGGTACAGTCGCGCGCGCTCGGCCCGATTACCCTGTCGCCATGCCTCGGTATCGGCTTCCAACACCCGTAAATTACGTAAATCAGTTCGGCAGGGGGGGCCGAACCGTCGCGTTGTCGCTGGACAGCTGCAGTCTCCGCGCCCGCGGCCCCCGAGCTGCATACGCCCGGCCGCGACACGACCCCGTTCCACTCGCGTCTCCCGCGCCGGACTTTCCGCGGTGGAAACGGCCGGGGCCGCCGCCTGCACCGCCTGCGCCGACGCTGTGGGCCTCTTATTTGCAGTCGGCCTGCGGCGACGGAGTCCATGCGGCAGAGCCGCCGAGGCCGTGCGTCGGGTTGACTTGGCCGGCCGCCCGTCAATATTTGTATCTCCCGCCGCTGCTGCCGGGGGGGCTATCGCACGTAAAACAACGACGTGGAAAAAACAACTGAAAAAAATAAAGGAAAAAATAAACGCAGTGCATTTTATGCCGCATCGCACGACTCTTCCTTTTCCCACCGCGGCCCACCGTAAATCTACATATGCCATCGCGGTGGAAATTTCTCACGATAGCTGAAAAAAAATCTTCAAAGTCACACGTTTTGAACAATTTTTTTTGTACGTAATTTTGTTTGTTCACAAGACATTATTTACAAATTTATGCATAACTACGTACAATATCGTACATAGTTATGTACAAATTCGGCTTGTGTACAATTTTGTACATTATTACGTATGAGTTATGGATGTTTCAAAACATACAATTATGTTTCAAAATTGTACACAGTAATTTAGTGTGTGTGCTCCTGCATTGGCACTCTCGTTCTTACAGCACGCACGTGCTCCTACGCCGTCTGGCTGCCGGTATGAGAAATCGCTCCGCGTTTTAACCCGCGCTGCGCTTCACGTCTCCGCCGCCGCCGGCAGCCGCTGCGATAACCACCAATCGTAAACAAATACACGGCGGCCGGGGGGCTTATCGGTGTAATCCGTTGACAGTGTGTGAGTCCCGCGGTGCGAAGAGGAAGTAGGCCAGCGTCAGGACACGAAGGCTGATCCGCGGGGCCGTGTGTCTAGGAGGAGGGACAGTGACCCGACTCCGCTCAACAAGCTAATCGCCGCCCGACAACAAACCCGCCGCTCCGCCGCCGAGTTAGAAACCTTTCGATGACCTATACACACCGCCGGGCCGCCCGGCCGCTCCGCACGTGAAAGACGAGCGCGCCCGCCGTCCGCGTATCTACTCAACGAGATTTAACCGCTTCCTACCAGAGCCGTCAAAAAAAACGAAAAAGTTGGGAAACAATTTTAAGAAACGGCGTTCTGTTGTAAAGTCCATGTGTGCGACTGGGGCACAGGAGATGATTCGTGACAAGTCACCGACCGCTGACTAATATGTGTCAATGTCAGAGTGCGGACCGCACAGCCGATGGAAACACCATGAATAACACTAAAAATAAAAACGTGTTGACGTTCTGTGTCATTCAGTGTCGATTCGAAGTGTATGGCGCTCGAGAACGTGCTTTACTATCTGCTACAAATCAGCCAAAAAATCAAAAATTTTCTTGGTGTAGCCAATATGCGTCAATTTTTAAATGCATTCTCTTCATCAATGTGGAGTAAACTAAGAGTTTAAGTCAATTTGATTTTAAGTTGTTACGAGGGCTGGGCACACAGTCCGCACTGCTGTTGGAACAGAGTGCTCGATAGCCGTCTGTGTGCTACAAACAACCCCCGTGCACGCGCCGGGGAATTTTCTTTTTTTCTTTTTTCTTCTACAATTTATTTCTCGGCCGCGCCGTTGGCATGACTGTGTTTCTGTTCCCAGAGGACCACGCCCGGGGGCTCAGCACGTTCACCATCATGGCCGGCCTCGGGGGCTTCCTCGGCTACGCGCTCGGGGGCATCAACTGGGACGCCACCGCCATCGGTAACCTCATCGACGCTAGCTGAACTCACCCTCTCAAGGTGGATTCAGTTTCGTGAGTGCTAGCCTTTGCAAATGGGCCCGATCGTCTTCCAACGGAATCTTATAAGTGAAGCAATGACGATCGAGCCCTTTTGCGAGGCTAGAACTCACCCAGCACTCACGTAACTGAATCCACCTTTTCTCCTTCCCACCGCCGGCACGCGCGCCGCTTAACTGGACGGGGCGTCTTGTCCCCGCGTGAGTGTCTGCAGAGTCATACTCTTGACCGCGGTCAGGTCCAGCCCGCGGGGCAGACTGCAGCAACTCATCACTCCCCCTCCTCCCCTCCCTCCCTCCCTCCCTCCCGCTGCGGCAGAGATACGAGCAGCTATCTCAGCGGCCGCCAGGGCCGCCAGGCCCTTCGCGTCGGCCAAGTTCAGGGAGGTGCCACACTCCGCCGCCGCCGTCGCCACGCGCCGCCCAGATTGCGACAGTCACTGCAGTCACTGTGCCGCCCCGGTCACTATGCGCCGGCTAAAACCAACCCGGCGACGTCACTGAACACGGAAACTGTCGTGGGCTCTGCAGCTGACATCTCGGGAGCAAAAACATGTTGATCTGGCGGCGGCGCGGGCCGGCCTGCGGCTCTGAGACGGCGGTATGAGAAATCCGCCTGCCAGAAAATGAAAAAGAAGGAAAATTCCCTCCCGGAAATGTAGCCAGGGGGTAAGATTATTTCTCGAAATCCATACATACCCCAGGGAACCCAATACATTTGTATTTGGCAACTCACAGGTTAGAAAGTCAGATCAAACCGCAAACTACGGGGAGACCCATGTTAAGACACCACTACAAATGTGCCCTCCGCAGCCTCAGCAGGGATCACAGATGTCAACGCCCTTCCTCTCCCCCCCCCTCTCTCTCTCTCTCTCTCTCTCTCTCTAAAAAAAATACACAACACAATTACAGGGCTTTTTTCTTCCTTTTTTTAAACTAATTAATTGGCAGAGGCCGCAAAGGACGAGACGCGTTGGTCGTGATTGGCCAGCAGCCTTAATACCCCGGGCGCAGCTCTAACGCAGCCCTAACGCGGCCCTAGCGCGGCCGGCCGGGTAATCAGATTATCACAATTAGGTCCAACGGGCTATACACTGGTTTGCTCTCGTTCGATACGCAGAAACCATCTCTTCCCCTCCTCTCTTCCATTCTCTCTCTCTCTCTCTCTCTCTCTCTCTCTCTCTCTCTCTCTCTAAATGCCAAATGCAAGAGAGAGAGAGAGAGAGAGAGAGAGAGAGAGAGAGAGAGAGAGAAAAAATGAGCTGCGCTGCAGGCGCTACGCCGTGGAGGTAGGCAGCCCAACGCACGTCGGCGCCGCGTTGGCTGCCGCCTGCCCGTCTCCCGTCCCCGACGAGTACTTGACACCGCGTGCCGGCTGTTTCCGCCCGGTGTTCGGGCCCGTTTCTCTGCGGCTGAGGGCGGGGCGGGGCGCGTGTTGCAGGGGAGATGCTGGGCGGGCACGTGCGGGCCGTGTTCACGCTCATCACCTTCATCTTCGTGACGTGCGTGGCCTACACCGTGACGAGCTTCCAGGAAGTGCCGCTCGACATCCTGGAGCGGGAGGAGCGCCGGCCCAGCGTCGTGGCCATGGTAGGTGCGCGAAAAACGTTGACAAAAAGAAAAGAAAACAACGATAGTGGACGCGGGTACTCGAACCCGCGCGTGACCAGGATGTTGGAGTAACGTTGCTGGGCGCCTCCATGCAGAACCAGAAGGTGCCGCTGCTGCAGCGCGGGGACACGGCGGCGGGCCCCCGCTACGGCAGGATGGAGGACGACGCCGACGGGGAGCTGCTGGGCGGCGGCCCCGGCCCCGAGACCTACGGCGCCACCGCCGGCTCCGGCGGCACCAACCCCTTCGGCCAGGTCAGCGCACCACCTGCCCGCCGTCGTCGGCGGCGCCGGTTCCGGTATTCGAACCCGCGTTAGTTTCCCGCTTGTGCCCCGCAGCGTCCGGACTACCTGCCCGTGGCGGAGGACGAGTCCGGCGGCGGCGCGGGGGCGGCCAGGGCGTCCTCCAGGACGGCGTCGGCGTCGCGGCCGTGGGACACCGACCCCGCGGTGGCGGAGACATCCCTCAACGGCGACCTGGTGCGTGCGCCCGCGTCTGCCGTGTCCGTGGTGTGAGCGAGCGTGACCGGGCGGGGGGTGTGTGCCCTGCAGGAGGCGTCGCTACCCCGCGCGGCCGGCGCCGTCCCCGGCGAGGCCGCGGACGCGGAGCCCGCCACGCTGTCGCAGTACCTGCTCTCCATCGTGTACATGCCCCGCTCCGTCCGCATGGTCTGCCTGACCAACCTCTTCTGCTGGAGCGCGCACGTCTGCTACTCGCTCTACTTCACGGACTTCGTGGGCGAGGCCGTGTTCGGCGGCGAGCCGCAGGCCCCGGACGGCTCCGAGTCCAAGGAGCTGTACGAGGCGGGCGTGCGCTTCGGCTGCTGGGGCATGTCCATGTACTCGCTGTCCTGCGCCTGCTACTCGCTCGTCATCGAGCGGCTGATCCGGCGCTTCGGGTGAGCACGGCAGCACGGCAGCCCGGCGTTCGCCGCGCACTCGGAAGTCCCCGCGTGTCACTGCCCCGCACTGCCCCGCACTGCTCACAGGGCGCGGCGGGTGTACGTGGGCGGCCTGCTCTTCTACTCGGTGGGCATGCTCATGATGGCCCTCACCCAGCACCCCGTCGGCGTGATCCTCTTCTCGTGGACGGCGGGGGTCATGTACTCGACGCTGTTCACCATGCCGTACCTGCTCATCGCCCACTACCACGCCAGCGGCACGGTACAGTACCAGAGCAGCTAAAAAGTCACATCAATGTCATTTGTATTTAAAAAAATCTGTTTCAATTTTTTTTGTAAGCCAATTTTTTTTTAAC
The DNA here is from genome assembly GCA_026979955.1 of Megalurothrips usitatus. NCBI lineage: Eukaryota > Metazoa > Arthropoda > Insecta > Thysanoptera > Thripidae > Megalurothrips > Megalurothrips usitatus. The sequence continues at coordinate 6,858,583 of CM049605.1, forward strand.
AAACAAAAATTTCAATTTTACTTTTTTTTTGAATTTTTTTTTTTGATTTTGTGACGCAGTTCGAGGTGAACGCGGTGGGGGAGGCGGTGGAGTGCACCCAGCTGCGCGGCCTCGGCACGGACGTGGCCATCGTCAGCTCCATGGTGTTCCTGGCCCAGTTCATGCTGTCCGTGTGCATGGGCACGCTCATCAGCGTGGTCGGCTCCACCGTCACCGTCGTGGCCGTCGCCTCCAGCCTCGCCTTCTGCGGCGCCATCGCCGCCACCCGCGTCATGTACCTCGACCTGTAGGGCCCCGCGCGGGTTCGAGCCCCGCCGGGGGCGGCGCACCCGCGGGAAAAGTACGCGCGCGTGACGAACCGTGAACGAATCACACACCCACGAGTACTGACGCCAGGTACTGACGTGTTCGTAGATGTCCGTATTCAGGAGCTTACGTAATCGATGCTGTAATGTAAACCAAACTTCCACCGCGACGGAAGCACTGCTCTACAGGGGAATTTATTTGTATATATTTTAATTGCTTCCGGACGGTCCGGATTTTCGTCGGCGACAGTCGTGATTTGAAGCCCGCGTATTCCATAATCAATATAGTTTATTGTGTTGACTCGAATTATTAAATTATGACCTAGTGTTTAGAAGCTGTGTAGTCGATAGTGAGAGTTCTGCTGTGTTTGATAATAACAAATAGTAGGAGTAGGCGACTGAGCGTGATGGGTTTCAAACGAGCGGTCAAAATGTTTCAAATTTTTCCTCCTTTTCTTATTTTTGGTCGCTCGCAATGAAACCAAATCCTGCACGTTGCCACTATAAGAACAATTTTTCCCGATGTATCGAAGATAGTGTCGTAGATTATAGTGAAAATGTGTACATAGCCTTTGCATGACCGTGACGGTATGCGAAATCAATGGAGCACCGAGAGGGTCGTTTACTGTGCTGACCCCAGGAATCTTAGAAGGGTGCGATGAAAAAAAAAAGGAATTTCCGATAGAGCTTATGAACTTTTATTTCGCTATATATACAAATAGGAATATGGAATAAAACATCACAAATAAGAGGTCCTTATCACTGGATGTGTTCAGATATACAAAATATACAAAATGTACAAAATTTAATATTGTTCTCTCATTTGAATCCACATTTCTGAACAAATATTTACAACAAAATAGGCAAACGATATTCTGTTTATTTCATCTTACTGAATTTCGTACTTCAAGTTTAAAAAGTCTTTGTGGCGTTACACAAAGTTGCCATCTGGCAACTGTCTTTAAAATAAGGCAAGTTCAGATGAGGAAATCTCAAAGTCAAATTTCTAAACTCCGCAAAGATCTGCATGAAGATCCATGGCGTCACATCAAAAAATTACATTTAACCTACTATCACAATGCGTTTTACCAAAACAAAGCTCCTCCAACGCCACACCGAACTCCGGGGGCGGCATTGAGGGATCTTTTCTTATCATTGATTGGCGGTCTTGGTCTCCCAGATCCTCATCTTATTTCCAGCAGGGCCAGGTAGGAATATACTTTTTTATCCACAAAAGATTTTAAAAAAATTAGAAATGGACCAATTTTTCTTCTTTTTTTTTGCCCGTCAATTATACTAAGCGTTTTGTCACGAGGCGGTGTTGGCGCTGGCAAGAGAAAGAAGTGGTGGCTGAGAAAGCAGACCCGACGCCCACTCAAGTGCCTCGCTTGCGATCCCCTGACTGGACGGAGAGTAACCGATACAACTAATGGATACAGTACGGGCTGACGGCGCAGGCCCCCCCGGCCCTGCCGCGTCGAGCCTCCAGCGGGCGACGCCGAAAAGTTTTAAGACCTAACAAAATTATCACAGCGCTGACTCGTCGTCCCTGCGCGCGCTCTCCTGTCCAGGACCTCGTCCAGGACCTTGTCCAGGACCTCCCCGGCCTCGACCAGGGCCTGCTCCAGGACACGGTGACCGCAGAGCTGCGACGTGGCGACCGGGAAGCGTCGACGGATCACTCGGAAACCCTCCCGACCGCGACGTCGCCGCGCGCCTCGGCGTCCCCCGGAGGCCGGCCGGCCGCCGGGCAGGAGGCAGGTAATACCCGTATTCACGGTGGGTGCGGGACGCTCGCGGGCGGAAGGAGAAGACAAGCGAAACGCGCGCCGACGGCCGTATTAGAACCCGCGTCCTCGCGGCCCGCCGGCGCGCGCGGTACCCCTCGGCTAACGGGGCGCCCTCACTTGGGCGGCACCTCCAGCGCGGCCGGCAGCGGCGCCAGGTGCTCCTGGTTGAAGAAGGACGAGTTGTTGTTGCCGCTGTTCCTCTTCTCGCGCCAGGACGCCCGCAGGATCACGTCGGCCGTCGTGAGGTGGTGGCCGCCCTTCTTCTCCTCCTCGAAGGCCATGTTGACGCAGCCCTCCGGGTCCTTGCCGACGCCCCCCGCCGCCTGCTGCCCCTCAGCGGCCAGCCTCTCCGCCCGGTGCACCGTGTACATCCACCTGCAGGACGAAAAAAAAGTTATGACATACGGTATTCGAACCCACGTCCAGCAATATGAGCCTTTTTAAAAAAAAAACAGAAAACAAAAACACGCTAAAAGCCGCGGTCGTCCCTCCTCCACGGTTATCAAGCCGTATAATAATAAATTTTAAAAGACGTGGCCGGTACATCTGAAGCCATTACTGGAACGTTCACCCGCGGCCGGTATTTGAACCCGCGACCTACCCGAAGATGACGACGGCCGGGGCGGTGAGGGCGCCGCCGAGCAGGAAGAAGGCCCCGGGGACGGTAGTCATGGTGGCCTGGTACACGGAGGAGTACATGGGCCCGTACACGAGAGGCATCAGCGCCTCGCAGACGCCGACCAGCGAGTTCACCTTGCCTGGAACACCAGCAGCGCTCTGTGTCGGAGGCGGCGCACGGGGGGAGGCAAAGCGAAGAGGAAATGCGAGTGCGCGGAGCCGCGACCTACCGAGCTCGTCCGGGGGCACCAGCTTGGATGCGATCGACCGCATGGCAATGAAGGACGTGCCGTTGACCATGTCGACGAGCGGGGCTGAAAGACGGGTGGGAATGTCAGACTGAAACGCTGAATATGGAGGAAAGAAAATATAAAAAATAAAAATTACGAAAAACTCACCGAGGTAGATCATCCAGGTGGTGGTGGCGAACGCGTAGAGGAAGCCGCTCAGGATCTTGGACATGCAGGACATGATGCCGATGATGGCGTCGTCCACGCCCAGGATGTGGCTGAAGAGACCCACCGAGATGACCGTGCCTGCGGGAGGGAGGAGGACAGACTATAGCGCGTGTGTGTGAGAGAGAGAGACGGAGAGACACTGGAGATGCTGTGCGCGCCTGGAGCAAGAGCGCCGGGGTGGGGTCGGATGCCGTTGAACTCTCGGAGAGAGGAAGAGAGATGGAGAGAGAAAGAGACGGAGAGAGAGAGAGAGATGGAGAGGCGAAATTATGCGAGGATCTTTGCCGACTTTACTGCCTCCGATAGGACTGGGACAATGACCCCGGCAGGCATTGAAGGGCCTCTGACTCAAAAAATTGTTGACCCTCAAAAATTTGGAGGAAAAGTCAAGGCTCTCTCTCTCTCTACTCGCTCTCCCCCTTTTGAAACATTTTTTTCCATTTTTTAAAATCTTACCGATGAGGTTGGTCACCATGCCGTACGTGGAGAAGATGCTGAAGTCCACTTCGTTCCAGTTGAAGCGCAGCCTTGTGAACAGGTACATGACGGTCATCTCACCTGGAGGGACGAAAAAGCACGCGCCGTTTTTTTTTTTAATCTCAGCAAGATTTATGAAAAAATGTCGAGGCATTTCTTTTTCTCGCTCTCTCCTTTTAGCCCTGCTAACTTGATGGCGCATTTGTTTCAGCGGGAGGGAAGGGTGCTCCCTTCGTGCGGGGTGGGGGGGGGGGGGGGGGGGGGGGATATCAGGATGATAGGGCGAAGGAGGCGTGTCGGGGAGGGGGGGGGGGGGGGGGGGGGGGGGCGCGGATGTGACGGTCGGTGAGTGGTCTCAAGGGCACAGCCATCCAGGCCAGAGTGTCCACTCCACCAGCGCCGCCTCTTCCGCGGACAGGAGTGGCGTGGCGTGCGGCGTGCCGTGTCGGGCCGCAGGAGAGCACAGCAGCACGGCCAGGGGCGGGCGGGAGTCGCAGCTCTCGGCGTCGTGGTGTGGTCGGAGCGGCGCACTACACCACGCGGACTACCGGCAGCCCCCATCCGTCAGTCAACAACAACATCCCGACCCTATTTGGCACATGTGTGGGCCCCGGGGGGGGGGGGGGGGGGGGGGGGGGGGGGGGGGGCTCGCCGTCGAGCGTGGCGCGTGGCGCGATCACAAGAAATAATTCGAACTGAGGATTAAGACAAGGGAAAATGAAACCAAAAAAAAAAAAACTCGTGCCGCGCCGGGCGGTATTCGAACCCGCGCCACTCACCGTGCATGGGCCCGATGACGACCATGACGACGATCATGAGCAGGATGACGCGCTTCCGCCGCATGTTCTCGCCCTCCTTGAAGGCGACCCGGAACGTCTCCTGGATGTGCTTCATGTCGAAGAAGTCCCTGAGGAAGGCGAGGAGCCGCACGGGCCAGGCGCGCCGCCGCGTCTCCAGCTCCTCCTTGGTGGGCGTGGACGGCCGCGGCTCCTCCTTGATCATCACGTAGCCGTACCAGAAGCTGAAGAGGTACATGACCGCCGACATGGAGAACACGCCGTAGAACCTGCGGCACGTCACACATTTCAGAAAAAAATCGTGAAAAAAAATAAAATGGGGAAGAAAAACGGGGAAACAAAATTGCCAAAAAAAAAGGAGTGGTATTTGAACCCGGGACTGACCCGATGCGCTTGTAGAGCACGCCGGACAGCGCCATGCCGATGGGGATGCCGAGCGAGCAGAAGACGTTGACGATGCCGATGCGCAGGGTGCGCGAGTCCTTGTCGGTGACGTCGGCCACGTAGCTGAAGACGGCCATGAACATGGTGAACCAGCCGCCCGTCAGTGCCGGGAACACCGACTCCACCAGCTGCGGACACACCACGGACCGTTTTGAATCGCGAGTGTTTTTCGCGGGGATTTCTTCCGGCCCTCCCCACAGCCGCCGGCCACTCCCCGGTGTGGGGGTCCCCCGCCCTGTTTGAATGGTCGCGCCTCGCTTGGCTCGCTATGAGAAATTCCTCCGGCATCCCTCTGGACGTAACAAAGTGCCATCACCGGGCGTAACCGGGGCGGCGCGGCGCGCATCGCATGCCTGTAATACACGCAGCCAATCAGCGGGCGAGCCGGCCGCCGTGCCGGTCTGGTGCGGCGCAGCGGGAGAGAGAGAGAGAGAGAGAGAGAGAGAGAGAGAGAGAGAGAGAGAGGGGGACGGGGCAGGACGGAGAGAGAAAGAGGCGCTGAACTCTGTCCCTGTGGGCCAAGGTCATTGGTCCCGTATAGCGAGCGCTAGAGAGCCGCACTCCGGGAATCGCGAGTCCACTGCCCCGCCCCCTGCCCTCTCCTCCGTCCCCTCCTCCCGCTCCACTCTCCCCTCTCACTCCTCCCAACGCGATCGCCGCCTCGCGTCTCTCTCGCCGTCACCGGGTTTGTAAACTCGGACGATCCTGCGTGCGGCCTCAAAAAAAAAAGAAAAACCTGCAGATCGCTCTGTCAAAAGATATCAAATCAGAAACCTGGGAAAAAAAATTGCGATGAATGACGTACCCCAGCCGCCTCCATGGGGAGCTCGTAGAAGAAGTAGGTGCAGACGATGAGGCCGATGCTGGTGAGGAACTCGCCGATGATGGGCATGAGCATGCACGGCTTCCGCCGGCCCTTGCGGTCCGTCCACGCGCCCAGGAACAGGATGAGGAAGGCCGGCACCGAGCTCTGCACGAACGTCTTCCAGCCGGCCATGCCCGCCACCAGCTTCTGGACCTGGAGCAGACGGAGGGGGTCACGCCACGCCTGGGAGGTAGGCCGTGCTGTTAAGCGGGCGCGCGCGGCGGGCCGGCCTACCCGGCGGGCGGCGGGGCGCCTGGGAGGTAGGCCGTCCTGTTAAGCGGGCGCGCGCGGCGGGCCGGCCTACCCGGCGGGCGGCCGCCGCCGTCGCCCCCGACTCACCTCGTTCTCCTGCATGGTGTAGTTGGCCGTCTCCCTGGCGGCCAGGGCCGTGCACACCTCGTCGCTGTAGCCCAGGTTGACCCTGCACGCCTTCTCCAGGTTGAGGTTCTGGGTGGCGAGCGCGGCCAGGACGCTGGGCATGATGTAGCAGGCCAGCATGGGCTCCACGGTGATGTTGTCGCGTACGAACACGGCCTTCTGCCGGAACGACAGCTCCCAGAAGTTGCTGAAGTCGCCCGGCCGGATCTCGGCCTTCTTCTTCTTCTGCGGGGCGCCGCCGCTCAGGTCCAGTGTCAGGTTCTTCTCGTTGTTCTCCATCTCCTTGGTCTTGGCCTCCTTGCTGGTGTCCCACTCGGCGGCGAGCTTCGAGTCCTTGACGGACTCCATGACGGCGCCGACCGCCATCGCGTGGCGCGCGGGGGCGCGGGGGGAAGGACGACGACGGCGAGGTGCTCGGCGGGCTGCTCAAAGTCCGCGTCCGCTACGGGGAGCCGCCTGCCATGTTCTGCAACAAACGAGCACAATAACGCCGTGGGGGCGGCCGTCTCGCGCGCGCACCCCGACCACCCCGTCGAGGACGTCCACGACGAGGACGTCCCCGTCGAGGGCAGGGTCCCCGCCGAAAAGCCGGCCGGGGTCCTCCGCCACGTGTGGGCCGTGTCCATTGTGATGTAATTCGCCGGCGACGCTGTCGTGACGCAACGCGCTCTGCCGGCCGCCGCCGCCGGCCTCCCCGCCGCCCCATTACCCCTAATAAAAGTGTACGCAGCGGCCGGGGTTCGAACCCGCGCGCCCGCGCCGCGCACTCCAGGTCACTGTGTCGAATTTGCATACCATAGCGGCAAGCAGCGGCGGCGGTGCAACGGCGACTCGCGAAAAACAACAACAACAACAAAAACCCTGACTGATCCACATTCGATTTCCAACGAAATTGCGCACCGAAGCCTGACTGCCTGCCTCACTTCGACCGCTGACCCTCCGTGCTGTCGTTTTTGTGTTGCTCTGTCTGTGGAATGCTCGTCATTCTAAACGGGTGCAGAGGACTAAGGCTCTGCAACCTGTATGATTCATTACGGGGAGTTTTCCAGTGGGGACAGGGGGTGGGGGGGGGGGGGGGGGGGGGAGGGGAGGGGGGTGCAACCGGCAATGTCTGCGAGCACAGACGGCTGCCGTGGGGTGCTGCAGACGAACTGGTAACCCGACACTGGCCGACTGACCAGCGACACGCATGCGACCCGCCGCCACTCTGTGTGTGTGTGTGTGTGAGAGAGAGAGAGAGAGAGAGAGAGAGAGAGAGAGAGAGAGAGAGAGAGAGCAGACTAGGTCACGCACGCCGATTACGGCAGGTCGGGCACTCGATACACCACCGCGGCCACATTAAGTGCGGGGCACATTTGCATGATTCCGAGTCCGACCACCTTTCGTGTCTCATCACATCCTCTCTCTCTCTCTCTCTCTCTCTCTCTCTCTCTCTCTCTCTCTCTCTCTCTCTCTCTCTCTCTCTCTAACATGGAGCCACGCCGCCAATGCCAACGACGCGCGCCGTCGGACCCCCCGGCGGGGGCCGTGAAAACGATGCTCGCGCCGCCGGCGACGTCGCGTCGCCCCGGACGCGCTGTTGCGTCGGTGACGTCTTCGTCGACGGCCTGCTGTTCCCGTTGGCGCCCCGCCGCGCCCCGCCACGCCCCGCCACGCCCCGCCACGCCCCGCCACGCCCCGCCACGCCCCGCCACGCCCCGCCACGCCGCGAGTGAAAGTGAACTTCTTCTCTGCTGCTCCTCCCGCGGCGGCGGCGGCGGCAGCACCTCCTGTGTGCCCATTGTGGCCGCCTGTCGGGCCCCCGCGGGCCTTGACCACCGCCACACCCCTGTCCAGCTACTGCTTCTTCTCCTCCTCCTTCCTCTTCGCCCCTCTCCGTTTGTCTGTCTCTGTCTCTCTAAACTTTTGCTATACACGCGATGTGTAGCAGGAGAGAGAGAGAGAGAGGCAGCGATATAGACAGAAAGAGACGGTCTGTAACGGTGCTGCCCGCCGCCGGCCGCCGCCCCACCCGGAGGCCACTCGTCGTCAAGCTTACCCGTTCTGCCTTCTTGAAGGGGACTGCGACTAATGGGTGCCGTCCGTATTCGCAGTTAAGCGATCCGCCCAAAAAATTCTAGCGTGCTGTCTGGCACTTAAGACAACATACTGCTATTAATTTTTTTTAAAGAAGATTTTTACGGACGGAACCGTGTTGACCATGGCCAACGAAGGAGCCGTGGACATCGCCGGAACATCCGAGGCGCTCCGTGTGGGCACTCCAGGGGGCCCACACGGCCAGACGGACACGCGCGTCACTGGCTCAGGCTAAGCATACTTCTGTTTGCAAAAAAAAAAAAAAGAGAAGGGAAAGAGGTCTGGTGCGTACGCTTTAGGGAATTCCAGGTGATGCAGTGTGTGAGAGAGAAATGGCGAATGCGAGAGAGAGAGAGAGAGAGAGAGAGAGAGAGAGAGAGAGAGAGAGAGAGAGAGAGAGAGACCCCGCAGCTTTGCGCAGGCAGACAGAGGCACTAAAAGCGGTTCAAGTTCAAATTGAAATGAGGTGCGCGCGTTGCCCTGACACGCTAATGGGTGGGAGCCGCGCTGGACTTTCTCACAACCTCGCCTCCTCCTCATCCCTGGTGACGTGTGTGAGTGTGTGTGTGAGAGAGAGAGAGAGAGAGAGAGAGAGAGAGAGAGAGAGAGAGAGACGGAGGAGGAGGAGGGTCCGCGGACGAGAAGGAGGGAGAAGGAAGGATAGTGGCGCATGTAGCGAGGTGAGTGGGATATAAGTTTAGGCTGGTGTTCGCGTACCGATACAAGAGGGGGGGGGGGAGGGTAACTAGCGGGCGTGCAACTAGGTCACGCCCTTGCCCTTTCCAGCCCGCTCGCCGCGGCGTGGCCTGGCGTGGCCCGGCGTGGCCCGGCGGTGCCGCAGCGCCAGTCACTCACCGACTGCATGACTTTGCTGCTGTGGCCTGCAATTTTCGGCGCGGGCAGTGCTGGACAGGGACGAGCCCGGACGTGCGGGAGAGAGGGAGACAGACATGGAGAGAGAGAGAGAGGGAGACTGACAGGGAGACAGAGAGAGAGAGACAGAGGTGGGCGGAGGCGGTACTGTCACATGGCTTCGGCGCGCATACCTCTAACGAATAGTGCACAGACCCCCGTGACATGGACTTTCATTCCGGGCTCAGATTTTGCAAGCGAGGGGAACTTGTCGTGAACCGGATTAAAAAAAAATTTCAACCCATAAATTATTTTTTTGGAGGGGGAGGGGGGAGGGGAATTGGTGGTTCCAGATCGCGTTGTCCAGGGTTGTGACCTGGCCCGGGGCATCGGTGTCGGGAGCTCGCTGCGGGGGGTCCCGCCTGGCCCGGGGGGGTCGGCGGCTGGCTTCCGGTTACGTCTCCGCGCATCACCAAGGTCGCGGTCCCCGCCCTCCGCCTGCGGTGCACCACGATGAGGTCAGGCTGCTAAACCAGCTTCGCATTTTCGTTCCGGCCCGGATTAGGGTTACTATGGCCGCTGTTTTTTTTTTAAAACATATAAATAGTGACAAAAAATAAGTATTTTTTTTTAAACTACTGTGTCGGAATTTTTCCAGATATTTTTTTTTTATGAACTGCATGTCGGGACCAACGCGAGTCGAACCCAGGACCGCGCGCCAGGTACCGCCAGCGGCGCCCGCACCCGGTGGTGGGTGCGGGCGGGGGGGGGGGGGGGACACGCCAGGCCTGCAAACGAAACCGAAAGCTCGACGCGAAAGTGGTGCGCGGGTGCCGTGGAGCTCCGCGGAGCCGCCGCAGCTGCCTCCACCACCACCACCGCAGCTGCGGCAGCTGCAGCTGCGGCGGCAGCGTCGCGGTGCGGACCCAGCCGCGCGGCCCAGCGCACTGGGTCTAGTGCACTGACCCACATTCGGCCGCCGTCGCCTCCGCCGCGGCGGGTGACGCATGCAAAATAAATACCGCCGACAGTGCAAAGCGATCCGCGTGGGTAGCCGTGCGTGTGTGTGTGTGTGTGTGTGCGTGTGTGTGTGTGTGTGTGTGTGTGTGTGCGTGTGTGTGTGTGTGTGGGTCGCGCCGCCGTCGTGCCTGGTCAGGGCGAGCCGCGCAGCCACCAAGGGCAGCGGCATCACCAGGTTCAATCGGTACCACACCGCCGCCGCCGCCGCCGCGCTATCCTCTATCCTGCGCGGGGCGCCCTTAACCCTATAAGGACAGCAACAACAACAACAACATGCAGGCAACAACAACAACAACAACAGCACGACCACGACCGTGACGCCGTGTGCGCGGTGTGCAGCGGAGCCAAGTGTCGTCTGCTTTCGCTTTCAACTGTTTTCGTCGTCTGCTGCTGCTGCTGCAGCACCGATGAGATGAGATGATACACCTCGGAGGAAAGTTGTGCGGCGCGAGAAAAAGAGGCAGCTGCAGCAGCTGTGCAGCTGCAGCGGCGGCGGTGGTGGCGAACGGTCGGGGCGTTTAGCAATTACATCACGATTACGGGATGGATGAGAGGCGGGGGGGGGGGGGGGGGGCGTATGCGTATAGGCAGGAGGGAGGGGGGGGGGGGCGTTTGAACACCGGCGGTATTAAAACCGTGCGGCAGGAAGCGCGCACCCCGCCGCGAGCCGCGTGCCGGCCAGTGGTGTGCAGCCATAGTGTGCAGCCGCAACATGTAGGCGCACAGAGAGCAGAAGAAGACAGACCTTTTGCGGTGGTGTTTGCGATCATGGTTATAGTGTGGGACCACCCGAAGATAAGGAAAGACAAGGTGCGTCACACGGACTCTTCCCAATCATTTCCAATCTCTTTTTTTCTTAAAATAATAAAAGAATAAGGATTTAATGTTTATGTATGTATACACATGAATGCATAGGTCGGGCACGCGCCGTGAGCGGGTGACCTATGCGGCTATTCGTGGCGAAAATGGAGGACCGCCCGCCTCCCAAATTAAATGGTAGTGGTCAAAGCCACCGACGGAAACGGCCGCACGTGCGCCGGACACGCACACACACACGCACACACACACCCACACACACACGCACACACTCTCATAGACACTCGCAAATTTACAAAGCGTCCCTGATACTGAACCGGTCGTCATCGCGAAAAAGAAAACCGATACGCCTATAAAAACGACACCTCTACTAGTGTTGTCCCGAAGATAGAGAGAGACAGTCAGAGAGATAAATAGAGAGAGACAGAGAGATGTATAGAGAGAGTGAATAGAGTGTGTTAGAGAGACAGAGAGAGATGTCCAATAGTGGCATTTCTAGGTTATAGAAACATTTCATTTTCTTTTATTAATCTGCTTCCCCTTTTCTCAATTCCTTTTTTTTAAAGGCTTAAAAACATTAGGCATGGCACGTAGGTGAGCTGTGATTGGGTGGGAAGCTGGCGAGCCCTCCGGTGGCCCGGCACGGCCCGGCACGGGTTAAGGTGATTATTGTCCACACGGCGGGACGATAATTAAGCAGTGTTTCTCTTGGTCGTCATGCGGGTGCTGTCGTGGGGCTGTACGGGCAGGCAGAGGCCGCCCGGCCACACACACACACACACACACACACACACATGGGGGCACGCGGATGGCGCGGGAAAAATAAAAATTAAGTGTTAAGGATAGCGAAGAAAATTGGCGGGTGATATTCGCAGGCCGTCATCTTGATCCTGCGGTCCTTAATGGCCACGCCAGCCGCGGCGGCGTCCTCTCACCACTTCAACTCGCGTGTGACACACAAAAAACAAAACAAATTGGCATAATAATGTTCCGAAATTTTTTTTTCCTGCAGTATTATTTTTTTTATGTCAACCTCAAGGGTCCATTAAAAATTACCACTTTTAAAATAAATTATAACGAAAGTAGTTACACGAAACTGATCGGAGCTACACGGTTCAAAATGGTCAATTTTGGTCAAAGTTGACATGTTTTTTTTAACGATATTTTTGGGCACATTGTAATCGTGGACGGACGTCCAGTACCCGCGCCGCCTTCTCGCTCACCTTTGTTGTCGCTGTTATCTGCCTCTTGTCGCCGCTGCCGCCGCCCACCTGTCGTCTGTTGTCCGAGCCGCGGCGCCGACTCCAGTCATGCGGTGCTCTACTCTCCTGTACCGGACACACACACACACGCACACACACGCGCACTGGCTGTTCGCCGGTGTTGCTCGGCCGTGCTTAGGCCCTTAGCTCACCGCCCTGCGCGCCTCCGAGTCCATAACAAAACTGAAGCCCCTCCTCTGGCTCAGGGCTGGGGCCGCGCCGGGGCCTAGGCCGGGCGCACCGCTCCGCGAGAGGGACGGAGCGGGGCGGGCGGCGGCGGGGCGGGCGGCGGCGGGGCGGGCCGAGCGGCGACCGCCGACGACGGGGGCTCGGGGGCCCGGGGGCCCGGGGGCCCGCGTGGTGGACTCGCCGCCGCCGCCGGGCCGCCGCCGACCACCGCGCGAGCCCCCCGTGCTCCTCCGGACGCAAACCCATTCTCTAAGGGCAGTTTCGCAAAAAAAAAAAAAAAATCCCCAAAAAATCGGGCTTTGGATAAGCAGGATTACATTTTTACAAACTTTAATTTTTAGAGTAAGATTTTTTTTTGAGTTGGATTTCATTTTATGATTTAATTTTTTCGGAAAGTATTTTATTTTCTGAGTAGGATTTAATTTTTCGGAGAAATATTGATCGGGTACTGGATTTAATCATGGAAGTAGGATATGACTTCTCGAGTTCCGATACAGAATTTCCGGCTTGGCGGCAGCGGGGGCGGGGCCGCTGGTGCATCTAGCGAGGTGGCCGCCGCTGGCTGCCGGCGGCTGTCGCCGGCGAGGACCGCTCACTTCAAGGCATATAACTCTCCAAAGTGACACCTAGAAAGGACACGGCTGGCGAAGCAGGACGATGGGATGGATCGAGGATGGGGGAGAGAGAGAGAGAGAGAGGGAGAGAGTGAGAGGAGAGAGAGAGAGAGAGAGAGAAGTAGATGGAGAGAGAGGGAAGTAGAGGGAGAGAGAGGGAGGTAGAGGTAGAGAGAGAGAGAGAGAGAGAGAGAGAGAGAGAGAGAGAGAGAGAGAGAGAGAGAGAGGGAGAGAGAGAGAGAGAGAGAGAGAGAGAGAGAGAGAGAGAGAGAGAGAGAGAGAGAGAGGAGAGGGCAGACGCCCATCACGACGGCGACTGCATAGACTCTACATTCAGGTTTTGGAGGACGAAACTCATCCGACCTGACCGAAGCGACCGCGACAGTTGCATAACGACAACAACAACAACAACACACTTTTGAACGTCGCGCAGCAGCGCGGGGAAGGCAAGGCGGTGGAAGATGGAAGAGGGAGACGGGAAGAAGGAGAGGGAAAGGACGGGGAGATAGGAGTTGCAAACGTCTTTTCTTTTGGCGACAGAGCTGCGCAGCGAAAAAGTAGGCCGTAAATGTTCGCGGTCCCGTCAGGACTCTGTGAGTCCGAGTGTGTGTGTGAGTGTGTGTGTGTGCACACATTTGAATACGCCGCCAGCCTGAGTGTCACACCCCCGAGTCCCCTGCGGGACCAGACGGCAGCGCTGCATTGAAGGACAACAAGGAGGCTGTCGACTGCCTGCCTGCCTGCAGGGACTATCCTGGCCGAGCCCTCCTCTGCATGGGCGCCACCGCTGCTGGGCGCCGGGTGGAAAGCCCTGAGCCTGACACGGCGCGACACGCGCGCGGCACACGGCGCCCCGCAGCCTGGGGCGCCACGCTGTCTCCTTGAACTTGGCACGAGGCGAGCCGCGACGACGGCGGCTGCGGACGCTCCCCGGCGGCCCCCGCGGCCCCCGCGGCCCCCGCGGGCCCCACGCGCCGCCCTCCGCGGCCCCGCGCCGCCGTGTCCTGCTGCCCTGGGCTGCCCTGGGCCCCACCCATAACAAGCATCAATGCCCCACTTGCTCACTCGCTTTCTCGCGGGACGCACTCGTCGCCGTCATTGGCAGTCGGTGGGCCCCACCTTGTCGTACCCCAGCACGCCCGCCTGCAACGGCCCGCCAGCATAATAACCTAACCCAACCATGTAAAAAGTGTACAAGAAATCGGGTTTTTAGGAAACAAGTTGAAAATATTTTAAATTTTAAGAAGCTATCTAAAAATACAAACATTTGAAAGTTTAAAAAGTTTCCAAATCTTAAAACTTAGAAGTTAAAAAATTTCGAAAAATCATAAAATTTGAAAATTTAAAAAGTATTTGATTTTTTTTTATTTTTTCAAAAATTTGTTGCGAAAGGAATTGGCAGTTCTGCGACATTGGATATGCGGGCTTTCGAAATATTCACCGTTCCTGGAACGCTCGCGGACGTGTACATACAGCAGAAGTTCCGCGGGCGCAGATCCTTGCACAGCCGCATCCTCTCTGTCCCTGAAAAAGTGTCGGGTTCAAGCGGTCGGATAGACTGCTGCTGGCGGCTCTGCGGCGGTGACGCGCCACGCCGCCTCGAATCTCGTACCGCAATTTTGGGTTATTACGCAAGGAAGGCGGACTCCCATCCTGACCAGCGGTGCGGGCGGCAGGCAGGCCCGCCTGCATGCCATCGGAACACCCGCGTAATCGCGCAGCAAAAAAACAAAAGAAAAAGAAAAACAAAAGAGTAAATATTTGAAACCCGCAAACGAACGAGTAAGCGCACCCGGAAAACCGCGCACAAAAATGTCAACCACGCGGGGGAAAAAAAATCAGCGCAATTTAACCAGCGACCAACACGTCTATTTGAGCATAGCTCTGAGGCACGCAGTATTTTAAAATCGCGCGCGCCTGATTTCAAATATTCGCGCCACCGCCGCCGCCTCCCCGTGCCCGCACTCCTGCGGTGTCGCCGAAAGCCGCACGAGTGCCTCCGTGACGGCAGTAAAGATTTCGACCACGTGAGCGTATACAGGGAGCGGGACAGAGACGGAGCGATCCTCATTTCGTGCTGCTGTCTCTCTCGCTCCGACGCCGGTCGTGGGAGTGACCTTCCGTCTGTAAGATGTGTAATTCCCCGCGGGGAGGGACACACCGTGAGCACTCGACTAGATGACCGCACCACCATATTTTTTTCCTCATTTTTTTTTCTTTTTGGAAAAAAACAAAACAATTTTTCATGTAGTTCGGAGCAGCAGCGCGCTAGATGTGTCCCTCCCGACAGCGCGTGTGCGAGGCTCGGCCTGTGATGGACGATGCGCAGTGAGCTGCAGTCGTCTCCAAGTGTGAGGCGTAGACTTGGATCTTCAGCCACTTAATAAAAACAACAACGCTTTAAAAAATGGTTTTGCACTTTATTAGAAAATTAATTTACACACAACTTCCATAGAAAGTAAGATTTTTGTTCCAGTGTCGCCGCAAGGATTCCGAGGATAAAATCGACTCCGTCTAACATGGCCTTTTTGTGATCCTGTTTTTTGTTTTTTTTTTAGAGGTTTTCTATCTAACAACTTGTTGTTATTACGGGGTGACAAGGATGAGGTATGATGATGACCGAGCACTAGAGGCACACTAGAGGCGGCCGGCGCGGGTTCTAGTGGTTCCGGCGCGGCGCGCGGGGGTCCGAACAAACGTTTATCCGCATGAGGTGCCGTCCGGGCCGACAGCAGCTGACACGGCTGTTGATCAGGTTGACATTCAGAGGAGATTTCCATGGCGACTGTGGACAAAGCAGGGCCGCCGCTGCCGGCGGCACGCGCGCTTTCAAGCAGGAAGTAGAAATCCGGCGACGGAGTGGCGTGAAAAAGAGTTGAACAGTGCGAGTTTCGCAGAGCGCCCCTCACACACCCACACGGACACTCACAAACACGTGCCGTGCCAGGAGGGACACGAGATCTGCTTTTAAAATTTACTAAATAAAAATTCACGATTTACAAGGTGACATCTTGCTTTTCTTACACAAAATTTTTAATTTTCCCACGACATCTTAGCGACAGACCTTATCGCGGCCACCTTAACTCAAATTTCCCCTACTTTTTTTTTTAATCAGAAGAAATCGTCATGTGACCCCATTTTTGGAATCCTTGGATCAAGCCGAGACCAACTCTGGCTTCAAATATTAAGTGTCTAGTTTTTCGAAACAGCCTTATCGCAGGTCGACGATCATGACTCTTCCATTCTCAGCGACACGGTGATGCTTCCAGGCGTGCACGGCGGGGCACATCTATTCGCTGTTCGCTACGAGGTCGGCGGGGCTCTCTGCGGGGCCCCCCGGTGGGGCCGCGCCGCCAACGGGGTGAAGGCAGCGTACCCGTCGCTGCAGCCGCCTCGGGATTCGGATTCAGATTCACTCAGGCGCGGCGGCGACGCATTGCGGTTGGGCGGGGCTATGCGGGCGCAGGGGCGGGGCCGCGGCGAACTAGACCTCAGTAGCGGCACCGCGGGCCACAGGGGGCGGCCACAGGGTGCACCGTGAGGTGCGCCACAGGGTGCGCCGTCAGCGCCCGGCCGGTGACGTCACGCGCGCCCAACGGACCAGCCTCCGATATTATGCAGCCGGCGCTGCAACAAGCCGCGGCGGCCGCTCCTCAAACTACGTAACGCCCACCGGGCGCAGCCACCCACGGCCCAAGACTACAGTTCACAACCACAGCGTTCACAGTGTAGCTTCATGAACTGACCTTTCCCGCTGCGGGACTGCAATTTTCTGTTAAAAAAAGAAACTACAGTCGAAACGTAGTTTTCGGTGTAGTTCAAACTTTAAACAGTAGTTTCTCGGTGTAGCTCACACTTTCAACTGTAGTTTCTCGGGGTAGCTCACACTTTCGACTGTAGTTTCTCGGCGTAGCTCACGCTGAAGATCCCCTCCCCATTATAGCTCTCCGGGCTACACTGCACAGGTGTGTAGTAGCCGCGGGTCTATGCGGCAGGAGCGGCGCCGCCGAGCTGCTGTAGCTCGCAGGGCCAACGCGGAGTGACTTGCGAAGGTCAGGGAGCGGGGCGCAGCAGAGGCCTGCAGAGGAGCAGCCTGCTGCATAACGGTGAGCTTCATGGCGGAGCGGCCCAAACGCAGCGGCGGCGCGGCGCGGATGCGTGGATCTGAATCTGAATCCGGCGCCAAACAGAAGAAGGCGAGGCCGGAGTCAACAATCCCCACGGCGAGCGGAACGAAGGCAAGAGGGGGAAAAGAAATAAAGAAAAAAAAATCACCGAGGTATTTGACCCCGCGGAAGACAGTGTATGTACGAAGAAAGAGAGCGGAATGCGAATATGTGTATTAAGATTCGGTCGCGCTCGTCTGCTCTCTGCTCCTCATTAGCGCGTTATTGAAATTCAAATCGGTATTCCCGCGAGCTGCGGCGAGAGCTGCGGCCGGGCGGGAGCCGTGGCGACCGCGTGCAAGCATTCTGCTACATGGTTGCGTCGAAGCCAGTTGACGGACGCGCGGACCTCCAAACAGGATACCGCCCGGCCGGTATGGTCCGTGTAGTACACACACACACACACACACGCACACACACACACACACACACACACACACACACACACACACACACACACACACACACACTCACAGGGACATAGGAGCTGAACGCTGCGCGTCATGAACGGGCTTGGCAGGCCGGCATACGAATATCATTACGCCACAATTACAGATTGCCTTCCGAGGCCGCGGCGGTATTCGAACCCGCGTCCGCGAATCCATGGCTTTTGAGTCACTACCCTCTTTTCACTGTTGTCCTTTCAAATCTCCATTTTTTTCCCCCGCCACTTTTCAATTTTGACTTATCATTCTACATTTTTTTATTTTTTTCTTTGAATTATTGAAATTTTTTCGTGTTTCTGCGCTGGCCGGCGGCTGCGACTGGCAGCCTCTTGCGCTTGGCATTCCTGGGCCGGCTGCGCGTGGCTGCGCGTGGCCGCGCGTGGCCGCGCCTGCCGCGCGCCTGCCGGCACGGTATTACCCGGTCCTGGCGGTGACAAACTACACCGTCAAACAGCAAACCCTCCCCGCGCCCCGGCGGCGGCCGCGGACAGCGCGGAGCTGCGGGGCACAAGGAACGGGGGGCAACGTCCTGGCGCTTCCCGTCATGTGCGCGAGCGCCTCGCTAGAGAGGCAAGGCGCTAGAGAGGCGCTGCCCAGGCGCTCTAGAGAGCTAGAGCTCCAACCTGCTCTATGGACCGGCCGGACCGCATACTCCGGCCCGGGGAGGGGCGCGGGGCGAGTGTGGGATGGGTCAGGGAGAGAGAGAGAGAGAGAGAGAGAGAGAGAGAGAGAGAGAGAGAGAGAGACAGAGAGAGAGACAGACAGACAGACAGAGAGGCGGGCAGAGAGAGAGAGATGGAATGGGAGAGGAGAGGGAAATCCACACGAAGCCTGGTGGTGATCTACCCGATTCAGGAGCTCTATGCTAGGGAAAGGAACAGCCCCGCACGGCCCCGCACGTCCCCGCTGACTCCGCCCTCCCGGGGAATGTCCTGGGGTTCCTCGTGGATCCCTGCAGGCCCATGACGGGGACGGGTCCACACAGGTGCCGGGACGGCTGGCCCGTCACGGCTTCTGCTTACTGACGCCTGGCACATCACCTGGCCGCCGCAGCAACGTTGGGACCCACACAAAAAAAAAATTGTCTTTTTTTATGTTGCAATTTTTCAGGAAGTGATTGCTAGAAATATACCGAAATAAAAAAAAAATGATGCAAATCACAGAAGCACTAGACGCTGATGGAGCGGCAGGGTAGAGCCGACGAGGCCTCCAGTCAGTCAGTCAGTGGCGCGTCAGTCAGGGCCGCCAACCCAACGCGGGCACGGCAGCGGCAGGCGGCGGACGCGGCCCGCGGCGCCCACTCCGTGTGCTTTACTTGTTTTGCACTGTACAGTCGGAGGCAAGAAGAACCGAACGGCGGTGGCGGTGGCTCTGCGGGGGGCCTTGGGCTTTTGGCGGCTGTCGCGCTGCAGAGCGCTGCCGCCGGCTGCGGCTGTGGGCCCCACCGGGCGGCGCGGGTTCGAGTACCACACGCGTGTGGGGCCTCCTCCTGGAGTGTGACGCGCGGGTGTCGCGGGCGCTGCTGACGCGGAAGGCACCCGGTGCCCGACGGCCCGCGGCCGCCGCCGCTGCCACGGCCCCGGGGAATCCCCCGCGCGCCGAACCCCCGCCGCGGCCGCCCCCCGGGGGGCGTCCGTCGGGGGCCCTGTTGACACGCCGGACACGGAGAGGCCGCCGCCGACGACATCGGGCCCATTCAGATCGTGCCGGAAACGCGGCCCGCCGCGCCACGTAAATTCGAAATGCCCGCCTGAAATCTTCGGATGCACCGCGAAAAAAAATGTCTGTATCATATTATTTTTTTAAAAAATTGTAAACAATTTTATTTTTGAGAGAGTAGTATACGCGGCAGTAGAATGCTGGCTGCGCCGCCGTGCGTACCTGCAAAGTGCGGCACTGGAGTAGCCGCCCAAAGTACTCCGGGCGCAGGTACCGGGTGCCGCACCGGGTGCCTCTGCCGCCGGGGTCCGCGGGGGGTCCGCGGGGGTCCGCGGGGGGCCGCCACGGCGTCTCCAAGGTCTCTAGGAAGCAGCGCCCAGCCGGTGGGATGCAGGAAGACGTACCCCCCCCCCCCCCCCCACCCCGCCGTCCTGCCCGACCGGCCGAGACACCCATGCCGCCGATGCTCATCGCCGTGCCACCGTGGCCGGTATTTGAACCCGCGACCCCTCTCCCCACCCCCTCCGCGCTGCACAGGGGGGGCCGGGTTCGAGGACCGGACGGTATAATTGCACTGTTTCGCATCACGACGGGATTTCCACGGTATTTGAACCCGCTTTCGTTGGCGCCTGTGTAATATGTGTAGGGTCTCACTGAAAACAAAAATCAATGCACAGCCGCAGAAAAAATGGCAAAAAAACAGTCCTATTTTTCTCGACAAAAAAAAATATTTTTGAATGAAAAATTTAATTTGAAAATGCTTAAATGTGAGAGGATTATCTTCTTTATGGTGGACCCCTCGGTAAGACGGCTCGCTCACGCAACGGCTCGGTATTCCCCCGTGAGATACGCGTGTCTGGCCGGGCCGGGAAGCCCCTGGCTAATGCCCCGGGGGACGCAGCACGCCGCACGGGCCGCACGGGCCACGCACGGGCCACGCACGGGCCACGCACGGCCCTTCACCGCGTGCGAATGGACTCGTTCATCTGCCACGGTAAGCACATCCTCATTAAGACGACACCCCGATTTTCCCCCCGGCCGGAACACACCTCAACGGCAGCGCAGGGAAAACGGATATGAAAATCCCCGACGAGCCGCCACTACTGTCGCCATTAATCTATTCTCTTGGGCCGTTCTCATGAGAGAGAGAGAGAGAGAGAGAGAGAGAGAGAGAGAGAGAGAGATGAATAGTAGGATGTGGGTAAACAGAGGCTCTTGGAGATACAGGCACGGCCAAGGGTACACGCTTAGGCCGTGCGGCGTCTGCGGGCCGCGTGCGATGGGAAAAAAAAAGATGGCGAGAGTTTATAACGCAAATCGGAAACGACGTTGTGCATACGATTGCCGCGGAGGTCCTGGTTATGTTGTTGTACTACACGAAGGAATCGCACAAAAAAATTATTTTAAAAAAAAAAAAAAAGTCTATGTATCTTCTTTGGAGCTTGGTACATAATCTCTCCCACACCAAGGCAACAGGATGACAAATTCGCCAGGAAGTGGTGCTTCAATATTAAGTTGTTGTTTTTTAAAAGTTATTGCAGCGCGGCGGTGTGGGAGCCTTGTGCTCGGTGGCGGCGGCGGCTGTGCCGGAGTAAAATAAGAAGCAGTACAACGCGGCGGGTTTGAGTCCAGATATGGGAACACCGGATCCGGAGGTGCCAACCGGAGCGGCCTGCGTCACACTATCATGCAGTCTTTGCCCTCCCCCGGCGGGGCCAATGCCTTTTGGGCCGGGTCGGCTTTCCCGGGCCGATGCAGCCAACCTTGCAGGGCGGAACGCCGCGTGAGCGGCTACGCCCTACA
Source organism: Megalurothrips usitatus (assembly GCA_026979955.1). NCBI lineage: Eukaryota > Metazoa > Arthropoda > Insecta > Thysanoptera > Thripidae > Megalurothrips > Megalurothrips usitatus. The sequence continues at coordinate 6,879,618 of CM049605.1, forward strand.
CCCAGCTTCCCTTCTCTCTCTCTCTCTCTCTCTCTCTCTCTCTCTCTCTCTCTCTCTCTCTGACTCTCTCTCTGTCTCTCTCCCTTCCCCGTGTTATGGTCATTACGGGGCACCGTACGTTCTCAGAAGCGACCCGGCCTGGCAAGAGTGGGTGGCCGGGGGGAAAGGTGCGCGGGCAGCAGGGCCTAACGCCTAATCCGTGCGCACTTGCCTCTTCCCCGCCCCATAGCGCCACGCACGCGGCATGTTTGGCGCTTTTCACACATAACTTCGACATTGTTTTATTGTTTTTAAATGATTTTGTCCGTCCTGACAGGAAGCGGAAGTGTCGGAGCAGCTGGCGGGCCCGCGCGCCCTCCCCGACCCCATCCCATCTCCGTCCGGGGCCACGGCACGTCCCGCGGGACGCCGTCGGCCGCCGTCGGCCGCGCTCTGTGCTCCCGCCGCCCCGAACGGCGCCATCACCGTGGTGCCGTGTGGCTGAGTGCGGCCGCGCCGGCGGCTGCTCGCTTCCTCATGGCTTTTCCCCTTTAAAACTCCCGCGCGCCCGGTAACACGCCCCCTAGCGGCGAGTACTAGAACCCGCGCGCCACCCAACACCTGCCGTCCCGCCGCCGCGCGGGGGGTGCCGATACTCGCGGACCATTACGTCTGCGGGCAGCACCGGCTAGGATTATCGGCAGTGCCGGAGGCGCGTTAAAGGAAATACGACAGCAGCCGGCCCGTTGTGCTCGGAGGCCGGGGCTGTCGCTGGCGGGTGAAAAACAATGCGGCCAAGTTCACACGCACCAGTGGTCACAGGCCATGAGGAAGCGCGGCCTGTTCGCTCCTCCCGGGTGCAGCGGCGGGGAATATGCATCGCAACGGTCCCTCGGGAGGCGGGTAAAGTTAGAAATAATAATCGGCGTGGGTTTCCATTCATTCTTGAGCCACTGTGCTAAAAATACATTGAAAAAATTGAATGAAAAAAAATTGAACTGTCAAAAATCAAATTTTTATTGAAAAAAAAAATGACTGCAAAAATTAATTATTTTAAAGACAACAAATAAGAAGTAGTCAACAAAATTTATCGATTTTTTTTTTGGGGGGGGGGGGAAGGCAAAGAAAAAGGTTGAACCAGATTGTGTTTCGAGTTTTTAGTCGGGGCCCGACGCTGACCACCGCTGCTGCGGCACTTTGCCCATTCATCACGCGGGACCCGGCGAGCGGTAAAATCCGATTCATGGTGCCAACCTTGCGATGACATTCGCGCGCGGCGGTCCAGGGCCGGCCCCCGCGCGGCTGCTGCTGGAGCTGCCGGGGCTTGCAAGCCTCGTCTCCCAAATTGTGACCGGGGAATTATTTGTCCTCGAAACTTCACGCGCCTGTCAGGTCCAAATTGTGGACGGCAGCCGCGCAGCGGGGGAGGGAAGGGGAACGGGGAGGGGGGGGGGGGCGGCGTGTTCGATGAGAAGCACGTGCCCGGTACAGTAGTAGGAAAATAAATGACGTCTCGTAGGAATTTAATTTTTTGGAAAGGAGTATGCAGGTGTGGGGCGGTGCCCCGGGCCCCTGTGGTCCGCAGGGTAGGCAACACCGCTGGCGCAGAGGGCGGATGGGTTGCCTGACCGCGCGGCGCTCGGCGGCGGCTGCGCACCGCCGCGCACGCAGCCCCCCCGCGCGCGGGGTAGCGCCGCCGGCTCGCTCCACCGGCGGGGAGTATCCACGTCCCTACCCCGCGCTTCTGCAGCCGGCCGCCGCCGCGGTGCTGCGGTGCTCCGGCAGGCGCCAGCACTGCACCCATATCGACGTACACCGCCGCGATTCAGATTGCAGTTGCAGCGCGCCCTGCCGACGCCACCGCAGTGCATAGGCAACCCCAGCAGCACCATCGGCGCCGACAGCGTCTAATCAGCATCGCCGAGGATTTTAGGATCTCTAGTTCCCACAGGGTCGGCGGGCGGCGCGCGCGCCGGTCGAGTGCTGCCCTCTGGCGGCGAGGCGGCGGCGGCTCGCTCTCGTGCGCGCGCAGTTTGAAACGGTTTATCGATGCGTGATCGGTCCTCCCGGCGCTCCGTCGAATTATTAATTATAAATTATTATTATTGTAATACTTTTTGGTGCACTGTACGGGTTCGGTGACAAGACGAGGGTCGTCTCTGTGTACCGCCGCTGCCAACGACCCCGGACTGGGCAGAGTAGAGAGCGGCTGTGGCGCGCCGCCGCCGCCGCCGCCGCCGCCGCCGCCACCGCCGACGCTCATAGGAAAGAGGGCGTCGCCAGCGAGCGCCGGCGAGAGGAGGTGTAAAATGAAAACTGCGGTTTTGCGGTTTGCCAGTGGGGAGACAATAACCCGCCGTGCGCCAGCCGCCGCCAGCTCGTCGAGCGCGGAGAGCTCTGCGAGCTCGGCGCCATGTTCTCCTTTTGTCAGCTCGCCGCCGATGGGGGCTCTCAGAGGCGGCGGCGGCGGCGGCCGCAGACGTCACCGCCCGCTCTCAGTGTTGCGACAGTATTGCCGGCTGAGCGCCTGGAGAGGTGGGCCGCCCGCACGGCCCGAGGCACAGCGGCTGCCTGCACAGTGGGCGGAGCTCCCCGTGGGGTCTCCTAAGAGAGGCTGACCGCAGGGAGACTCTCCATCACCGTAGAGAGACACTCCACATAATTAGACTCTCCATATCCTTAGAGAGACGCTCCACCTCCTTAGAGAGACTCTTCTCCTCCTTAGAGAGACTCTTCTCCTCCTTAGAGAGACTCTTCTCCCCTTTAGAGAGACTCCTCGCCCTCCTCGGCGACCGGCCCTCATTCTCTCGGGCGCCGCATGTAGATTGTGACCCGTTTGCAGCGACACATTTCGCCCTCCCGTCTCTCGTGCCCGCCGCTCCGCCACTCGCCCTCTCACCTCTCAATGGGGCAGTCGGGAACCACACACTCACACTCACACACACACTCACACAGAGAGGGCCCCGAAATGGAATAGATTTGTCGTGTTGGCCGGGGCGCATCACATGCGGCCAGAGGGGGGGGGGGGACGACGTTTTACTGCGCCTTTATGGAGAGGACCCGGTCCGAGATGAAGAGGTTACGTCCTGCCCGGTCCCCCGTATCTGCCCGTCTCTGTCGCTCCGACGGCAGCGCCCGCGGGAGAGAGAGAGAGAGAGAGAGAGAGAGAGAGAGAGAGAGAGAGAGAGAGAGAGAGAGAGAGAGAGAGAGAGACGAAGACGCGCCTGTTTTCTTTCCTGCGCCGGTACGCGTGAAATCGTCAAGGGGGCCCGACAAATTTATTTATCGAAGTTTTAGGGCCTCTCCCTGCTGGACAGAGAAGTCATCGTACAGCGTCGGCCCGCGGGCCCTCCTCCTCCTCCTCCTCCTCCTCCTCGGGGGTGTGTGAGTGAGTACGGAGAGTGTGGGAGGGGAGCGGGAGGGAAGGGCGGCTTCTTAGACTAAAAGAAAAATAAAGAGGTAAAACATTATTTTTTTTCTTGAGGGTGCAGCGGTAGATTGGGCCGGTCCGGCCCCTTCCCGTCTGAATGGGAGCTGGGCTCTGCTCCGCTATCGCCCCGCCGCCCTCACGGACGCCCTCACGGAGGCCCCGCTCACCTGCCGGCACGTCGCGCGACTGTACTGACCAGCGCCACGTGGTTTGTGAACGGGTCGCGTGACCTGCTGGCGGCCGGCCAATGGCGTGGCGGCGGCGCGCGCGCGCACAATGCACCGGAAGGCGTTGCCGTGCACTTCCGCCGCCGCCGTCGCCGCCGCCCACCGCCCTCTCGTCGTTGCTGTTTCCGCGCCGCCGTCGCCGGGTCTTTGCCACCCTCAGCACAAGGCGGTGAGGGTGGGACACACTCGCGTGCCGCCGCCTCCATCCGGACTCCCGCATCACGAAGCAGACGACACACGTGCCCGGGGCGCCGCCGCCGCCGCCATCGTCTGCTAGGCTCGGCAGAAGAGCATCCAACCTACCAGAAAAAAAAAAAAAAAAAAACATGTTCTTTTTGAAGAAAAAATTGATAAAAATATACATAAAAACCTAAAACTAATTAGTTTATCCGTAGCGACCCGTAGCCGCGCCGTCGGCCTTAACGACGGCACTGACAACACTTTGGTTTCCGATTTCCGTTTGATGCCGATGACGCGGGAGCGACAAGTCCGCGCGGTCGTAAACGGCGCCGACTCTCTGTTCTGCCGAGCCCGGCGTCGCCGCGGCGCCCCACGCGGGGCAGCGCCGGACACGCCGCCATCGCGCCGCGCGGATCCGCTCTTTTCCCCCCCTGCGACCGCTATGCACTGTGAAAAAAAATATTCCAACGAGGGGAAATAAATTTGGTTTTCTCTCGAACATCTCTTTAAAAAAATGTTAAAATGTTTAATATTTAAAATTTTGCGATGCTCTACATAACACACCCGAAACACAAAAAGTTCCGATACTCTAGGATTTTTCTGCATTTTTTTTGGTGTTGTGAATTTGTACGAAAAATGTCGACATAAATTTGTTTCGCGATTTCCGCCCAACTTGTCTTTTTTTTTTTTTCTAACAGCGTGCGCCGCTGCCGCTGCCGATCAGGGGGATAACTTTGAGACACAGAGTGGCGGGCGGGCAGGCCGTGTTGGCGTACCGATCTCGTAAAAGATTTTATGGTGAGGCGTGAGGACCGTTTGTGAGGACGCGGGCACCAGCGCGGCGCCCGGTAGAGACTTTCTAATCAAATGGGAAAGGGGGAACGACCGCACCGCGTCGCACACCGCGGCCGCCGCTGCTAATAGGGTCGGACACCCGCCGCCAGAGGGCGCCACCGCCGCGACGGACTTCATTAACCTCACGACGTGTCACGACCGAAAACTCAATTCAATTTCCCGATCACGCAATGTTTCAACTCCTGTGTACACACGTGTCATTTTTATTCTACCAAAGTTTAAGGTTTTTTAATATTAATTTTTCATATCGGATTATTAATTTCCAGTTTTGATTGATTTCTCATGCGGCTCCAATTAAGTAGAAGACGGCGCACAGTTTCACATTTTGCACGATTTTTTTCCCCGTGGGTTATTCAATTCAATTTATTCATTTTCCGGTTTGATTGTGTTTATCCGCCTGCGCCCAAAAGTTTCTCATACCGACGGCGCGGGCCCCCCTCTGGGTGGCGCACGCCCGCACCCCCGCCGCATTGTCTCCGCGGCGGCCTCCTCCTCCGTCCGGGACCGCCCGGGACCGCCCCGAGGCCACCGACGACCCGATCGCGGACAATCCGACGGGACCGTGAGAACCGGTATGAGAATCACGGGGCGTTTAGGGCGCCGCCGCCGACGACTCTTGGGACACAGGCGCGGGGGGTAGCGGAGGGTAAGGGCCGGGTAAGGCGGAGGTAAGGCGGGGTAAGAGTGGGGTAAGGCGGGGTAAGAGTGGGCGGGGGCGGCCGAGATCATCTCTCAATGAGGCGAAAATAATGATACAGTCCGGATACGATCGACTGCAGTAGGGCCCGGCTCGCTGGGTGGTGCGCCAACGCGCGCCCGTGTGCGTGTGTGTGTGTGTGTGATATCTCTCTCGCCATTGGCCGGCGAGCGTGTCACCGCCAGCCAATCATGGCCGCCGTCTCGCGCCGCACCAGAGAGGGCGAAGCACGCGAGACGCTCCGTGCCGATATGGGATATGAATATGAATAATAACCTCATGCCTTGTGATTACACCCCCTGGGACCGGTCACGTGACCGCACTATTACCGAATTACTCCCCCTCCCTCCCTCCCTCCCCTCCCTCCCCTATCATCGTCAGTGCTCACAATATCACACACGACCGAGTTTGACGGCTGCGCGCCCAGCGCCGCCACTGGCCGCGAAACGCACGAGCGCACGAGCCCTGTGAGTGGTCGACCAGGCCAGATTCACATTCGGATTCACACAACACACACACACAGTGATGTGCGCGCATCCTTGTCACTTCAAGTGGCTCGTACGCAGCGCGGCCTATTCTTTTCTCTCTCTCACGTACATTCATACACCCGACGAGCACTTTTTTATTATTAGTGTTTAAACACGGTCCGCGTGGAGTACGACGTGCTCGCCGCCGCTCAGATGACACAATGAGGACCCGTCACAACTTATAAGGACATCATCACCGAATAACTCCCAAAGGCGGAACGCTCTGTTTGCGACGATTGGTTCAATTAATTCTTCATCCGACTCGAGCACCAGAAGGGGAGGGCACGGCATTTTTTAACGCGCAGGTGCGCGCGCGTGCGTGCCCTCGTGCGCATCTGTCCGGTTTCGTATTTGTGCGGTCAGTCCAAATAGCCATTAACTCGGCAAATGTTTTCATCAGCAAAAGGGGGACGCCACATTTTTGTGTAACATTTTAGCTTTCTGCTCGGCCGCGGCACCGTTTTTCTTCTTCTCTTTCTTTGATGTCCTTCGATGTTTTTTTTTTCCGCATATTTTGTCCACTTTCTGAATGTATTTTTTTTGCGCCGAAACTTTTCGAACGGAGCGGGTTGGGAGGTGGCGCCTTGTGTTATGTGTATGGTGGGTGTCTGGGCAGGTAGGCCCCCCTCGTTAGCCGGAGCGGGCCCCCACACCTACGCCGGCCGCCGCCCCCCGCCGCCCCCCGCCGCCTGTCCCCGGCCTCACCTGCCCGCCGGCACGCCCTCTCAGCGCCTCCTGCTGCTGCTACTGCTGTCCTCTTTGCTGATTCCCGGCCCCGCTCTCGAGCGCCGCCCGACCACCTCAGACCATCTCACCCCGTTACAACGCCCCATGACCAAAGCGTGATTACGTTTTTGTTTTGTTTCTTTTAATAAGAAGGCGGAGCAGTGCGGGGGCGGATTTGAAAAGGAAGGCGCGCGATCTCGACGGCGGGATTTCTGGGTCAATTTGAAAAATTTGACCATCGACCATCCCCATTCTGTACCTGATCTTATAGGGGTAGGAGTGTGTTGAAACAGATCGGTCCAAATGAATCCAATAAACATCCTGCAAATGTATCGGATCATCATAGCATGATCGTTGGAGGTGGTTGACGATGATCGTCATGATGATGATCAAGATGACGTTGATCGTCATGATCAATGACGATGACGGCACGCGCTCAGCAGTGGCCTCGCCCACGGTGTTGACGCAGGATGGCAGCGTTGCAGAGGGGGTGTGCAGTGCCGCGCAGGTCGCGGCTTTAGGCCGGTGACGGCCCCGCTGCACTTCCCACGGCCCCTCGGGGACTCTGGCAGGGCGCCGACGTGGGCCGACGGGGACCCGGTGTGCGGAGTCCGCGGCCTGCTTGGTTTGGCGCCGCGCCGCCGCTGCCGCCGCCGCCGCCCCTCCTCTCTTCGGTGGTGCCCTTCTTGGCGGAGGGAACTGCGGATGTTGGCCACTCCTATCTTTGACGCCCTCCCCTCCCCTCCCCTCCCTTCCCTTCCCCTCCCCTCCCTTCCCCTCCCCGCCTCCACAGCGGAGCTCTCTCAGCGTCGTCTCCCAGCCCTTTGCGGACGAGGCGACACGGCATCCTGAGCAGCGGGACCTTGTGGAGGAGGCTGCGGACGTGAAGCAATCAGCGACTGCTCTCTCTCTCTCTCTCTAACTCTCTCTCTCTCTCTCTCTCTCTCTCTCTCTCTCTCAAACTCTCTCTCTATCGCACTCGCCCTGCTCCATTACACCGCGGTTGCCAATCGCAACAACAACAACAACAACATCGTCATCTCCTAACCCGCTGAGAGACACTCTTCGCATGAACCGCCGCACTTCTTGAGCGGGCCGCGCGCAAGATGCGCCGCCGACGATCTGAATTCCAATGTCAATCCCGCGTTAGTCATTTCCGCGCGCGGTGACGCCCGATTCAGGTTCGGCCGGGTCAGATCCTCTCTCTCTCTCTCTCTCTCTCTCTCTCTCTCTCTCTCTCTCTCGGTGAAATGGCCATCAAACCCTGAGCAGCGCGTCAGCAACGGCCACCCTCCGTCCTCCACCCTCCTCCTCCTCCTCCCTGCCAGGACCGCGATGCCGCCATCTTTAGTCCCCGCAAAGAGTTTAATATGCGTATCATCGGCTCGTGTTGCGAGGGGGACGAGGACGGAGATACCCATCGGGAGGGAGGGAGGGAGAGAGACAACAGTAGGCGCGCGAGCGGCAGTCGGCCGGTCCCCCGGGGAGGAGGCTGGGGGTTGTTTGATCAGGGTGACGAGTCTCGCGCGCTCTCCGTCGCACTCCTAATTTGGTTGCGATATGTGTGTGTGTGAGAGGGAGAGAGAGATAGAGGGTTGGAGAAGGAGGGGGACGCGATATGCGGTGAAGATAGTTTGAAAAGTAGCCGCCCCGCGGCCGAATAAGAGAGGGACAGAGATAGAAGGAGAAAAAATATAGGGGATGACACCCCACTGCGCCAGACCGGTATTGGCTCACCAACCAGCGGCCGGCTCTGTGCGGGGTAATGGGTGTGGGAGAGAGACGGGCGATGAGGGAGGGAGAGAGACTGCCCGCCCGCTGCCGCTGATATTTAGGGGTGCTGATTGCGATATTCAGCGTCGAAAACACAGTCTCTTGCCTTGATCCGAGTGAGTGAGAGAGACAGAAAAAAAGGTAGAGAAGTCTGCTAGAATGGAACTACTCTTTTTTTTTGTTGAGGAAACACACAGGACGGCCTCTGGAACGGGAATTTCTGGAGTTGTGATTGAATTTCATGGCGAGGCTGCGTCCCGCGTCCGTCTTCTCGGCGGGTCATCAGAGATTCAAAAGAGTGGTGCACTAACGCCAAGCCCGCATTTAGTTCCTAAAAAGTGGCGCCGGGAACTGTTTTCTCTCTCTCTCTCTCTTTCTCTGTCACCCTCTCTCACTCTCTCGTGGACGAGTCGTCAAACTGCACCATTCTAGAAACCCGACTTATTTCGCACTCGTTCGTGAACCTGTCCCCACGACGCGACGGTTTGGTGTTACTATTGCCTCGTACGTTTTTCCAAAAAAAAAAAAATGAAAAAAAAGGACAGAAAGAAAATGAGTTTTTCTGCCCAATTTTGTATTTTTTTTCTGTGTGTGTTTCAGTTGCGATATCGCACAGGGACGGTTTTCGTTCCTGGAAGGGCCAGCAGCAGCAGCAGACGACACGACAAGAGGTAAATATCAGAGCTATCGCCCCCTGCCGGCCGAGAGTGACATTTTCGCTAATCGGCCTCGCGGCATCAATTTGCCTCGTAAAATATCCGCTATTCTAGAAATAGGAATCGGCAAGTGTGTGTGTGTGTGTGTGTGTGTGTGTGTGTGTGTGTCGTTAAGTCTGAACGGCCGCTCCCACCGGCAGGAACGGGTGACGGCCGTGCGAACGGCGGCGGCTCAACGAGCACCAGTAACAAACTCTGCAGTTTCGTTTTGTTCATCTCGAGTTTTTTTTCTTTGTTTAAAAATACAAATTCCGTTTTTTTTGTGTAAATAAAAGGAACAAAACGAACTTATGTAAAACAAAAATAGAATATTTTTTGTTTTGTTATTATTTATTTTCTATTTCTTTTTAATTTAACATTTTCCCTGTCTGTGCCGCTGCTCACGTCGCGCTGGTGGTGGCTCGCTGAGGACGGCGCGGTGGCGCCCGTGTCCTCCTGAGGTCCTGGGGCAGGTCCTGGGGCAGGTCCTGGGGCAGGTCCTCCTCTTCGGCGGCCCCGACTGGACACACAACCAACCGGTGCCGATTGGGGAGCAGATCGCCTCTGTCCCGCTGGCCCCCTCCGCGCCGCGGCCCAAGGCCTGCTGCCGCCTTCTGGCCGGCCGGGCGGGACACTAAAACGGAGATAAAACGCGAATAAAGATCCCCGGATTCCTCCGCGGCCGCAGCGTCCACCGGAGCCGCCTCCGGAGGGCGTTACGTGATTCCTGAACGCCGAGACGTGTGTCAGAGCCTTGTAATTGGTGCGCGCACCTCCAGCGGTGCTCGGGGCGGCCGCGGGCCAGTCAGACCCCAGGTGCAGCGGGCCGTGACGGGTCCCGCCCCCGACAGAGAGAGAGAGAGAGAGACAGAGAGAGAGAGACCCAGAGAGAGAGAGAGAGAGAGAGAGAGGGAGAGAGAGAGGGAGGGAGAAAGGACTCAGAGCCCGCACACACTCGCGTCCAGGCATGTCTGCAATGTGCCAATATTTCATCAATTTTTTTTTATCAAACACATCGAATTTTTATGTCATAATGGGGTTGTAAAGAATATGTAACGCCCTAAGAATCATACAATTCATTCCTTTAATTTCAAAGAATTTTTTTTTAAATTTCGGTCTATTATTTTTTTAAATTCATCATTGGTACTTTCTGTTCGCATAGCTGAACTGTCACATTCGATGTCATCAATCTCCCGAATTTCTTCCAATTTCTCCCCATTCGGCGTCCATAGCGCCCCCCGAGTGGGAGCAGCCCGGACGCCCCAATAACAATCACCGCCGATTGCAGATGTGTGATTGCCGTGGCTGGCCGCCGCCGGAGATGGCGCGGGCGGTTGGTGGGCGTGGGCGCCGCGCCGCCCGCCGCATCGCAGCCCGCGAGAATTGAAACCTCACATTCATTGTAAATTGAAAATTGATGTACATTACGAGTCGAGATGCTATCCGTCCTCCCTCCCCCACGCCCCGATCAGCGACCACCTTTTGTTTCACCTATTTGTTTCCCTCTCTGTCCGTCCATATCGTCCTCTCTCCGTCCCTCTCTCTCTCTCGGCCCGCCCTTTCTCTCCGTGCCGTCTCAATCTCTTCACCTGTCGCAGCCCCGGCGCGCAGCCCCGCCAGCACCGCCCTCCAGTAATATACGGCCGACACGTCTCCGCCCGCTGGAAATGCCCGCAACTGCCCGCCGGGCCCCGTTCAGTTACCAGCCGGCCGCGGCGCGCGCCGCCTTTGTGTGCGACTGTCGCGATGCTATCAGTGTTGCCAACCCGGGGGAAAACAAAATTATTATGACGGCGGGGGAGAAAAATCCGGCGCGGCGAAAGGGTTTGCAGCCCTGAGTCACCGCCGCCGCATCCCGGCAGTCACTTGTCCGCGCGACGCCAAATTTTTAGGATTTCCCTTTTTCCTTTATATTTTTTTCACAATTTTTTTGAACGTAATCGTGTGTAGCTGTATGGTCCGAGGGTACACCCTGTGGGACCCGCCGCGGCCACGCCGTGGACTTCCACAATTTTTATCCCATGGCGTCTTTGACAAATGCAGTACATGGGCAGCAACAATGGGGCCCGGAGGGGCGTGGAGGGGACACACACACGCACACGCACACACACACACACACACACGAGTTCCCACATTCAGGGGAGGGCCCAGGGGCCCATCGGCTCAGCGGGCACACGCACGTTATGACTCATGTGTGTGTGTGTGTGTGATCTCACGTGTGATCACATGAGAACGCCACACACGAATCGGCCGGGACACGTCCACCAACCACGTAACAGCGCTCCGCCGCCCGTGTTATTCTGAAAGAATTAGGGGATGAAAATGTTTTCGAGACCTGAGGACACCCAGAGCTTTATGGGACGATTTCAGCTTGGTGGACTTGCTGACATAACCTCCCACATGTCACATTTTAGCTGCCATTATCGACCAGCCACCAACCTATAAATTGACAAAAATTAAGAAAATTGATTATTGCGATAAATCTAGAAAATTTCAAAAACGTTAAGAAGTCATATACATTTTCGATTCTGGGAGAAAAACATTATTAGATACGTGAGCACCGATATGCCGCGGGTGACAACCCTGGCCACGTACTCGCGAGTCTCACCAGAGAGTCGGGGGGCGTGCCCCGTGCCACTCAACGAGGCGGCATCACGGCGAGGCACTGCTTGGAGGGGGAGCGGGACGGAGGTGCTCCGGAGGTGTCCCGCCGAGGCGCCGGCTCTACTTACCCTGCTAATGAGCCCGGCCCGCACGCAACCCACCGGCGGACAATTTAAACGCACTTCCCTCTCTCCCGCTCGAAAAATACACCGCACGCCCTGCTCGCGGCGGCGGCGGCCCGGCCGGGTATTCGAACCCGCGGATGTGTGCAAGTATTTGAGCCCGCGGAGGTTGGCAGGTGCTCGAGCCGGCGGTCTCAGGCCGGGTACTCGAACCCGGCTGTCATCTTTACACAAATATACCAACTGCCAAACCTGCCAAACCTGCCAAACATTGCAGATTATTCTCTCGCTCAACACACACACACACACACACACACACTAATTCAGTGTCACCTACTCGCCGCAGAGGGGCCGCGCCCTCCCCTCTCTCGCGCCTGCTTAGCGTCGGGCGCCGCCTCACACGGGGCAGAGGAGCGGCTCGGCCGGCAGAAGCTGCAGCAGTGCCAACAGAGTCATTTGCCCGTCAACTCATCTGTCAGTCAGACGGTTATCCTTTGCGCCTGCACACACACACACACACACACGCACCGGACCTCGCAGAGAAAATAACTTTATCTCCAAGTGTCGATGATTTGGGTAACACCGCCACGAGACTAAATGGTCTCGGAGTACACCAGCCGGGAGGCGGGCGGCGGTTCTTCGCCGGGGGCCCCCGGGGCGCCCGTGGGGGGCGTGGGGGCCCAGTGGGGGCCCGAGGGGGGCGTGGTCACCGCGGACCCATGCTATTACGGATAACCACCCTTATTATACTTGGCTGCCCAGTCTCTTCCCCCCTCTCTCTCTCTCACTCACTCCCCCCTCCACCTCCGGCCGTCGGCTACTCATACTCATGCCGTCTCTCTCGCACTAATTGCGGGGTGTGAGCGGCATCACACATGCTTGGCATCTCGGGTAATATGTTGCATGACCTGCACGCCAGTCAGGGGGGACAACACGCTGGCGCTCTCCTAGGCGGCCGAAGACACCCGGAGCGGGCGCATGCAACAGGGCTGTTACCCGCGAGGTGCTTAGTTGTCATAATGAAGCCGCCACAACGACCATAATATACTCGCGACTGGAAACGGAACCGCGGCAGGACCCGGACCAAAGCCGACGAAACGAATTTCCCAATTAGAAACCTGACGCGTTCGAGGCTAGTGCTGCACAAACACGCCTTGAATTTATTTAATTTTTTTGAATTTTTATTTTTAAATTTACCGCGCAAAAACCGGCACTGCGGCGGGACGCGCGGGAATAAGTGTTGCTGGAAGTCGGGCAGAGAACGAACGCGTTTTTGTGTTTTCACTGAAGAGGGCAGCGCATGCATGCCAACCTCTCTCTCTCTCTCTCTCTCTCTCTCTCTCTCTCTCTCTCTCTCTCTCTCTCTCTCTCTCTGGCTGCTGCTGCTGCTGCCGCTGGATTGTTTTGTGTGAACTGGTCAGGTTCAGGTTGCCGGCCCTGCCTGCCGGCCGCGTCGGAGCGGCAGGCCTCGGCGCGGAGATGAAGACATTACTACCAATGCCCCGGACGGGTACCGGTAGAAGGGGGGAGAGAGACGGGGATAGGAGGAGAGAGAGAGAGAGAGAGAGAGAGAGAGAGAGAGGCCGCTGGCACGCGGCGCGGTGGTAGGGGGTCGGGCCGCCGCCGGGTACCTCCCGTAGGTACCTACCTACCTCCCGCGAACACGAGCGGGTCCGCCGGCGGCGGCCCGGCTACGCGGGGGACCCACCGGGGGGAAAAATAATGGAGGGAAAAAAAGAAAGGGAAATAAAAGGAAAAATACGAAGAAGACAAAGAGGGAAAATGACGAGCAGGGAGGGATGGAAAGAAAAAGAAACCGCATACATGCGGGAGCAGGAATTTTTACGATGGAATAGCAAAACTGGATGGTTGCGAATTTACCACTCAACTGTGTGTGTGCGTCTGTCTCTCTCTCTCTCTCTCTCTCTCTCTCTCTCTCACACACACACACGCATCATCGGAAGAAGACACACACGGGGACCGCTATTTTTCTTCAATAAAAGTAGAGGAATTCCGGCCCCTCGAATTCAGGGCGCGGCCCACCTGACACTAAATTTCGTAGATCGGCAACATTATCGCCCCGACGTAATTATAATGAAATCAATTCCGCTCGCGTATCGGGGTACATCGAGATACATCGAGATATCGATGTATTCGGTTCGAGTCGGGCGGGCGATGCCAGGCGATGCCAAGGCGATGCGCGCACGGTAGCCAGATGAGTCACGTGATGCGAGGGATTAATGAGTGCGAGAGAGAGAGGGGGGGAAGGGGGCGCATGCATCGGCCGTATGAGGCTGCGTGCGAGAGAGAGAGAGAGAGACGGCGATAGGCGGGACTCATCCGTCCGATCACGTTCGCCGCTTTGTAATTTGAGTTCCGGTTTTCAATTAGATTGTCCGCCGATCATCGAGAGGGACAGAGAGAGGGAGAGAGAGAGAGAGAGAGAGAGAGAGAGAGAGAGAGAGAGAGAGAGAGAAGGGATCCAGGTAGATGAGACACGTCAAGTCCTAAAAATCTGCAACGGATGACTCAGAATCTCAGACTTTCAGAAACAAAAAAAAAACATTTGCTTACATGGAATGAGTTTTAAGTTTGCATCGTTATCGTTTGCTGTTTCGCGATGTCACTGAGCTCTGGCGAGTTTTGCAAATCCCGGGATTTGGGGTTGACATCCGTACGACTGCTGCATAACAGCTTTGCTTACAATGTCCGGGCGGCGCGGCGGCGGCGGCGGCTAGCAGCGACAGCAGCGCACCTATCGGGGATTATCCCCGACGCACAATAATTTGGGGTGTTTGGAGGTGTTTATGGCAGACAGCAGTCGGTGTTTGCCCAGTGTGTGTGTGTGTGTGTGTGTGTGTGTGTGTGTGATCAGCACCCTACTGGGGTTACGGCAAGCGAGGAGGCGCGCGAGGCAAAAGGTCACACCTCGACGCATAGAGCCAGGCGACGACGCCTGCACAGTCGTACTACAAAGTCAATATTGGGTAAAAGGCAGCACACAAAGTACACTCTACAAATTAAAAAAGTATGGAAATAAAATCAATTTTGTTATGCTTTCCGGAAGAATGAATGACGACCCGGGAAGCGCTCTCTCTCTCTCTCTCTCTCTCTCTCTCTCACTCCCTACCTCTCTCTCTCTGTTTTTCTCTCCGTATGCAGTCGAATTAGACAGACACACGAGACCTCTCGCTCTGTGCTCTCTGTTTTGACCGTTTTCCTGTCTCACGCCTTTCAGCACACACACACACACACACACAAGCTCCCCCCCTGGAGCCGCCGTCATAGCCGCATCAACCCCTTCTCCTTCAGTGGAACGCGGCGACACGCAGCAGCTCCGGGGGTATCGCCGCGCGCTGCAGGCCGGGGGGTATCCGCACGCATTGACGCGCGCCGCTGGTGGCGGTCACCGCCGCCTTCGCCACGCTTTGTCCGACAAACCGCCCCCCCGGCCGCCGCCGCCGCCGCCCCCCACAACTGAACGCGGCCTGGCTTTATTTGATTATATTTACGCGCGCGAATGCGCAGACTCGTGCTGATTATCGGCGTGCCGTTATCAATTAGAAGACGAATTAACGGAATGGCAGGAGGCGGTGAACCCCCTCCCTGTGTGCTCCGCATTGTCCAGAGGAGCCCCCCTGCGGAGCGGGCCAGGCGGGCCGCGGGGTCGAGTACCGGACGGCCGAGAAGTACTCGAACCCGCGCGGCCGCGCGGCAGCGGACGTGCGCACAGACACACGTGACCTCGTTTTTTTTCTGTCGCACGTGTGGTGGTGGGAAGGAGTGGTGGAGGGGGAGAGGGGGTTGGAGGGGGAGAGGGAGGGGGGGGGGGGGGGGGTGGTGGAGGGGGTGAACAACCGCGTGAATTGAATGTCTTCATTAGTAGCGCCGGCAGATGAAGGAGGGCCCACACCTTACCTCACCAGAAAGCTGAGAGAGCGAGAGAGAGAGAGAGAGAGAGAGAGAGAGAGAGAGAGGACGAGACGTATTAAAGCATTCGTAAATGTAGCGTGCCATCAAAAGCGTTGGGCCGAAGCGGGCGCGCGGCGGCGGAGAGAGGAGTGAGAGAGAGAGAGAGAGGTGGATAGGGATGAACCGAGAGGGGAGAGGGAGATAGAAGAGGCGGAGGACGCGTTACACACTTGATCCGCGAATATAGGAGGGGTCCAAACTGTAGAAGAAATTTCAGAAACGTGCTAAATACGTATGAGATGAAAAACGGAAATAATAAATTGGCGTGTCTGGTGTTGATATTTTATTCGTCCAAGTACTGGTGTGACACGACGCGACCACCTCCCTTGCGACGCTCGATATAGGCGCCACCCTTTTCCTGGTCCGGCATCCGCCCCCCCCCCCCTCCCTCTCTCTCCGTCCCTCTCGCACTCGCGTGCCCGCCTCATCTGCTGCCGGCATATGTCCTTCTCTCTCATCATCACCGCTTCAGCCAATTAGATGTGGATGACAATGTGTTTAAGGCCCCCGCCTCGGCGCGGCACGTGTGTGTGTGTGTGTGTGCGTGTGTGCGGCCCGGCGGATTCTAAAAATGTACCAGATTGAAAGACTTTGCTTTTCTTTTTTTTTTTAATCCGTCCGAAAGCGCGTTCGCGAGCGGATTTCTTGTCCCCGTTTGCGAGCACTCTGGTACGTACTTAGCGCAGCAGAAGCCGGGCAGAGAACGGCCACAAGCAGCGGCAGCAACAGAAGAAGAAGCCGGGCGGAGAAGAGGTCGAGCGAGAACATTATCGGACAATGCGGCGGCGCGGGGGAAGGCGGTGGCTCCGCTCGCCGCGGATATAGTTTTCCTCGAACGCAGAAATGCTTCCGAGATGATGAGGAATTTACGAACGCTCCCCGCGACGGCCGGCCGGCCGCGGCGAGTGTATACACCTCGCCAGCCAGGGCTACCGCTACCTCAGCTGCAGCTACCGCAGCTGCAGCTGCCACAGCTGCAGCTACCGCTACCACAGCTGCTACCACCGCCGCCGCCGCTCTGCACTTCGCGGCCCTTGAAGGATCCTCCTCAGGAGCATCAGACAATTGTGTTGTGAGCTGTTTCGCGGAAGCGACTGCGCCGCGATGGCAAAGTAGTGAAGTGCAGCGAGCACCCGTTCGGGAGCGGGAGAGAGAGAGAGAGAGAGAGAGAGAGAGAGAGAGAGAGAGAGAGAGAGAGAGAGAGAGAGAGAGAGAGAGAGAGAGAGAGAGAGAGAGAGAGAGAGAGAGAGAGAAGACCGATGTGGTGGCGGCGAGCACCGCAGCCTGCCGACGCCGTTGCTGTAAGCAACCAACATTCCATCCTTGGTTTCATTCACGATGACTTATTTTGCGCGCAGCGAGTGAGAGCGAGAGAGAGACAGAGGGAGAGAGAGAGGCAGAGAGAGGGAGAGAGAGGCAGAGAGAGCCGCAGTGATGGCGATGGTGTGGCTGTATGCACTTTCTGCTGCCGCTGCTCGCCCTCGCGAGGGGCGTGGGCAGCGCCCGGGCAGGCGGACAGACAGACATGCAGACAGACGGACAGACAGACGGTGTCTTCCTGTGAACGACATGGAGCCGCAGCAGCAGCAGCGGGCCCGCCCTGTCGTGGAAATAACAACTCGGTCACTTATTTGCAGTCGTGCAGTTACATATTGGCACCTCCTAAAATCACACAACGTTCTCCGTATAGCTTTCAGCTCCGCATCGTCAATTTTTTTTTAAGTTTTTACAGTTAATTTTTTTTTACAGTGCAGCGACGCTCATGCCCGCTCGGGACGTCATCGCCGGGACGTCACAGGGACGTCACTGGGACGTCACTTTGCCGCACTACTTGTTGCGGTAGCGGAGCGGGGAGGGCCTCGAGGGCCTCTGACGCCGCCGCCGCCGCCACCGCCGCCGCGCCCCCGGGGACCTGCATTTGAATATCTTAATACGTTTTCGATGAATATGGAGCAAACTGGAAAGTGTTGCGGAGCACCCTAGTTACACACACACACACACAGCCCGGTCCTGATGCACCCTCAAGCTACAGAGGGGGAGAGAGCGAGTGAGAGAGTAAGAAAGAGAGAGAGCTCTGAACAACTCTGTACACTGAAGGCTTGACGAGCGCGAGCGTCTCTACACTTATTTTCTTAAAATTTTCTTAAAAAAAAAAAGACTTTTTGAGCCCGTTGAAAATAATTAGAAATTCTTTGCAAATGAGACTGAAACATCCTCAGATATCCCCAGATATCCCCAGATATCCTCAGACATCGCGCGTCGCGCCGTACGGCGTTACGTAGTTCGTGCACGTCGGCAGCTGTATCGCCCGGAGGGATCATGGTCCGGACGTGTGCAGCCCGCGGATTAGCAGATTACGCGGCGGAAAGGTACACATCTGTATACATATATATATATATATGGGGCCGCCTCCCCCTGATAACAGCTGATAGCGGTGCACTTCCTAATGGAATGCGGCGCACAATGCACGGAGCTCGGTGCGGCAGTCAACACCACCAGCCCGCCCGGAGATCGCTGTCCGAGCCCATTCTGTTTACCCCCGCGCGCCAGCAGGCCAAAAGTGCGAGAAGGAAAGCGAGATAGAGAAGGGGAAGGGGAAAATAAATAAGAAAAGAAAAGAGGGGCAAGGATATTGCGGTTTGTGTGCGGCCACGCCATGTGCGGCTGCTTTGCTGCTGCTGCTGCTTAGCGGAACCGGAACGACACCAAACGTAAACCGAAACCCGTCGCAAATTTGCCGTCGTATATTTCGGCGTCATTTTTATGCCGGTTTGAAGAGTACAGCTTTGGTGGCATTTTTTAAAAAGTGTTTTTAATTATTTTCTTCTTTGTTTTATCAACATTTGCATACCGCGTCATTCCGCTACACATCCGCGCCGATATTTTTTTTATCGCCGCACATTTATATTCGTATTTAAAACGCGCGCGCCGGCAGTTAAACGAGCCGCACCGCCTTTCTTTTTATTTCGGGACCGCCTGCTAATCCTCGAGCCCCGTTCAGTTGCGCTGCGCCTTTGTTGCGATCGATTGGACGCCGCGTGTTTTATGGCAGATTTAACATCTATACGGCGGGTACTAAGGCGGCGGTGGCGGCAGCTGGCCGCTCGGCGGTACAAGGCGCTGGCCCGCGGATCACACCTCCGCCGCCGCGCACTCAATTCAGCCTCCTCCGAGAACTCCCCCTGGGCGCGAGACGCTTAGCTTGATACTCTTTTCTTCTTTTCGGAATCGTCGTCCCCTACGGAGGTCTTTTTAAACCTTTCCTCCACTTTTCTTTTTTTTTTTACACGATGGAAGGGATGGTGTTCGAGGTGGTGGTGTGTGTGTACACTCGGCAACATGCACGACCGTCGGCTCGGACACTGTTCGACAGGGCGCTAGCAGACGTCCCTCCGCACTCAGCTAACTGGATCACCCCCCGAGTTCACACCCTGCACGCGGCCTTCGTCCGGCCGCCTCCGAGGCGCCGGGCGCGGCACGCCGCGGACGCAGCCGCCCCCGTGCATCTGATGGGCCGTGACAGGGGAAGCACCGGGGCGGGAGGGGCTGTGATTAACAAATTGCTCCGTTTTTATACGCCCCTAATTACACTTATCTATCAAAAACGAGTCTCTGGTTAGACGGAGATCCCCGCATCTCCGCGCCGCTGCGCTGCCACGTTTGACTGCCTCTCTTTCACCGCTCTCTTTCGGCGCCCGTCCCGCCCTCCCCCCCCCCCTTCCCTTTCTCTCCTATGCCGTCCCTAGTTTTAATCTTTTGCGCCTTCCTCTAATTTCCCAGAGCACACGCAAGCCCATCAATTCCAATTTTAAAAAATAATCTAAAAAAATTAAAAATTGTACAAAGTATTTAATCGGTTTACGTCTGTTTTAAAAATAGTGACAAGGTGACATATCACCCGAAACAGTTCAAGTTCAAACAACAGTCAACAGTTTTTCCTTTCTTTCAGTTTTGGAAATATTTTTTTCCAGAGTGGCTCGATGCACGGCGTGTGCACCGCAGCCTCATCGACCTCATCACAAATTCATCAATACCTGATTGCTACTTTATATATAATTTAATTTTCGCTCTCCCACACCGGCAGGAGCGTCAAGCCCCGCACCCTGCGTTCCTGCTGCACTCTTCCTTTCTTTATTTTTTTTTAATTTTTTTTTCGCCGTGTAGTATAGGGCGCGGTGGAATAAAGTTATCTGCGGCTCCCCACACACTGGCACACACACACACGCACGCACGCACACACACACACACGCGCACACGCACGAGGTGATCTTCTCGCTTCTCTCGGGATTATGACGTCAGCCGAACGCCTCGTCGGGACCCGCGGGGTGGTTTGGTGGTGGCGGCGGCTCCCAGGACACACACACACACACACACACACACACACACACACACACGCACACACGCACACACGCGCACACAGGGCACGTCCCGTAACGAGCTGTTAGCACCGCGATGGCGTGCGACGCTCCGCTTTGTTTGTTGCTTCTGCGCATCGCTTTTCGCTCCCTCTTTTTTTTTTTACAATTTTCTTCGGGCTGCCCCGCCAATCGGCACGTCCCCCCGGCCTCATCACAGCGACACCGACTCGCGAAGCTGCAAGCCGCGGGTTCAAATACCGACCTCGGTAGTCGATTCACCAAAAATTACCTTTCTCTGTTTCTCAAAACGTTTTTTTTTTTTAATTCAGCAGCGGTTCACCGCACTGTCGGTGGAAGTCAAGTCCGCGGACTAATCTGCACGACCGGGCTGCCAGCTCGGTCCGGCCGGCTGGTGGTGATGATGATGATGGTGGCTGCCTGCTCGGGCGGCCGGCAGCACCGCGGCGGCGGGGATCGCACGCAGCCGTACGTTAGGGATTAGGACGGCTATGAAAGCGATTCTTATGTATTTATCAGGATTTGTGTCGACATGTGTGTGTGTGTGTGTGTGTGTGTTTGTCCGCGTAAGACGGCTGCTGTTGCTACCGTGTGTGTGTGTGTGTGCGGCTCACGGCCCGCGGGCCCCCTTCCCCCCGTCTCCGTCGCTCTAATTGAGATCGCGTATGCCGTGTCTCTGTCTGACGGCTGTGTGCCGCGGCTACGGAGGGGGTCGCGCGAATTCGCGCTCGCACCTCTCGTAATGTCTGTGTGTGTGTGTGTTTTCATGCGTGTGCGTGTGTGTGTGTGAGCTCCCCGGGCGCCCTGCTGCAACACCGGCCGCGCTAATAAAACTCGGAAATAGAAGCTCGGCCAGGTGCGGCCGCTCAGCGCGCGCGGCGGTTCTCGCAGCTTCCTGCGAATAACGCTTACATTCCTCTCCCCGCCGTCCTCGCTGCCTCCGCCGCCGCCGCCGCCGCCGCAGACGTGGACGTCGCCGTAGACGCCGATGCCGTGCTTGTCGTCGGCAAAGGCGCGCGCGGAGCCTGACCGGCGGATGCGATTGAAACGCCCATCCCCTCGGTGGACACGAGGACAGCCGGGAGGCGGCGGCGGCGCGGCGGCGGCGGCGTGGCGGCGGCGGCGTGGCGGCGGCGGCGTGGCGGCGGCGGCGTGGCGGCGGCGGCGTGGCGGCAGCGGAGCCCCTGCGTGCTCGCGGCGTCAGGGGCCTAACTGTTCCCCGCGCCGCCGTGACGCCTCCCCGCCAGTTAGTTGGCCTGCCTGATGTAAACACTCCGACGCCGCCTCGCCTGATCATTATTTTCGCAATGCGCGGCGCGCTGCTGCTGCTGCTGCTGCGGCGGCGGCGGCGGCGGCGAGGGACGACGACACGGGTCGGTGTGGAGGAAGGGGTGGGACGCGCGGGGACGACGGCGGCGTCGCCCAGGACACGGGCAACGAGGACGGCGGTGGAGACCTCGGCGATAGGACGCCGATGTCGCCCTCGGTGAGGACCGCGATGACGACCTCGACGAGGACGGCGAAGAGGACCTCGATGTGAACCTCGACGTGAACATCGGTGACGACGCCGATGACGTCCTCCGTCACGTGACGACCTCGACGATGAGGACCTCGGCGATGCGAAGAGTGGCCGGAGTGAACAGTTTGGGAGGCTTTGAGCTGCCGAGGACACGGCCGCCGGTCCCCTCCTCGGCCACCGCCGCCGCCACCACCACCGCCACCGCCGCCGCCGCTCCCACGGCTCGCGGTGTGGCCAATGACTGCGGGGACGCGGTGACGGCGGCCGCGGCGATAAGCGGTGAGAGTGTGTGAGTGCGCGCCGCCGCCGCCGCCGCCATGTTGTCCGCACCGCCGGGGTGGGCGTGGTGGCGGCGGCAGCGATGGCGCGAGCTGCGCGAGCAGGCCGGCCGCGCTCGGGGGGGCGTGGCGCGGCGCGGCGGTGGCGGCGGCCGCGGCTACACCGCCGGCGAGGTGCTGATGCATCTCGGCTGCAGCCGGCCTGCCTGCCTGCTGCGGTGGCCTGCGGTATCGGGTCAACCCGACGCCGAGGGGAGGGAGAGCTCTCGACACGACGCAGAGGGACGCCGTCAGGCCTTTGGCATGTCTGTCTTCATATTCCCACCCCCTTCTCTCTCTCTCTCTCTCTCTCTCTCTCTCTCTCTCTCTCTCTCTCTCTCTTCTGCCGCCCGTAAGGTCCGTCGCGTGCTAATTTGTCGGCTCATTTACCGACGACCCGTGAGGGCTTACGACGTTCGGCAACTTCTCTCTCTCTCTCTATCCCCTTCTGACCCGCGCGCGGGTGCGAAAGAGAGGGAGCGAGCACCGCCACTCCTCTCAAACAACGAGAGTATGAGTGAGGGGGCGGCAAGGAGTTCAAAAGGCCGACGGCGGCGTCTGTGGCGGGCGGCGAGGCGGCAAGTCTGTCTCTCTCTCTGTCGCTCTCTCGAGCGTGTCGCCGGGCCACGCCGCCGCCGCCGTCTCTCTCTCTCTCCTTTTCGCTCTTCGGCGACGCGTGTCCGCCGAAATCGCTTCCGCAGTCTGCTCCGCTCTGCTCCGCCCGCAGATACGTGGGTTCGACTCCCGGCTGCGGCGGCGGCGGGTTATGAATAGCAATCACTGCGGCCGGTACTCGGGGCGGGCAGCGCGCCGGGAAGGTAGGCAGTACCGCTGCGCTCGCGTGCCGTGCGGGCCTGCCGACCTCCCGGGCTGCGGTCGCGGCGGCGGTTTTCTATCCGCCTATCTGCGAGTATTTCTATCCGTCTATCCGCTCACGACGGCATGCGCGCGCGCGCGCGCGTGTGTGTGTGTGTGCTTACTTTGGTGTGATATGAGGAGATTAGCATCGGTCGGGGCGTCCTTTGTGTGAAGTGGATGAGCCGCATTGTGGCGCTGAGGGTATTAGCCTGCCGCCCGGCGGACCCTGTTGTACACCGGGGAGACCTTTCGGGTAATGAGCTGGAAGACCCATATCTGTACTGTGCAATGAGTGCTCCTTGTTACTCACCAACTTCTACGCGTCCACCATTTTTTTTCATATATATTTTGTACACACATATTTTTTTCCGTCACGATTTTTTTTTCTCCATGTACGTGTCGGCCGGGATCATTATTCGCAGATAAGCCCACGAGTGCGAATAACGGCAACCACACTGACGACGACGACGACACTGCTAACAAGGTGTGAGTGCAGAGTAGTTGCATCTCCATCGTCATCTCTCTCTCTCTCTCTCTCGCTCCCGCCCCCAGGATGACGTCTAAATGAGACCTGCGGTCCTTGATGACCGCAGAGGTCCCCCCTCCTCCCCCCGAGCAGGACAACAACAGCCCTCCTTTGATGAAAAACCCTTACATAGCCTCCGCGGCGTTCGAAGTAACCTCGTCTCTATCTTGCGTCTCACTCGAGCGATGCGCCAACCGTGTGAGCGAGAGAGAGAGAGCGCCTCCCCGAGGACGCAGCCCCTGCTCGTGATACTGTAAGTAAGATTCTATTCATCAGGACGCGACGCGCCGGCGTGTTCAATGAGTGTGACAAGGAGGGAGATATAATTAAAAACACGTTTGCGACCAGACAAGAGTCTCGTTTCGGAGTCGTCGAAAGGAGTCGTGGCCACATTCGAAACAAAAAAAAATAAATAAAAAAATAGGAGAGGTAGCAGTGTTGTGCCCCCGCCCGGTGCGTCGGCCAGGACCCGCCCCCCAGCTGACTAAATGTAATTTTTGATACGGAGACGTGTTGTCCTCTTTTTTCCTCCTTTCGGAAGGAAGTCGCGGGGGGAGGCGGTGACATCAGAGCTCCTCGCTGAGTGCCTTTTGATTAGGGGGCGTGGCACCGTAGTGGTGCCGGGGCGGGCCGTGGTGCCGTGGTGATGCCGTGGTGGTGCTGCAACTCAATCAAATCAACATAGACTTTTGCCAATTTTTTTTTTGATCGAGTCGATTAAAATTTCGTGCAGTGGCATTTTTTTTTAAAAAATTTCTTTCCCCCCCCCAGTATTTTAGAGTGTGTCGGTGACAGTATCATGGTGCTACGGTGGTGACGCGGTGCGGTGGTGGTGGTGGGCATGGTAAGTGGGATTTGGAGCGCCTCCCCTCCCTCCTCCTCTATCCGGTTGGCCGCCCGCCCGCCTCGCGCCCGCCCGCCGCACCGCCCGGCCCGGCACCGCCCAGCTCACAGAGGGCTGGCTGGTGGCGGCCGCCTCGCCCCCCCGCGAACCCGGGCAGCCGCCGGCCAACCGGCTGGGGTCGTCACGGGCCGCCGCGCCTGTGGCCGCGGCCTTGCGGACGAGCGGCCGGCTACCAGAGGCGAAGCTCTGCTTCGAGTTGAAGTTCGAGCTGGTGTTGAAGTTCGAGTTTGCGTTGAAGTTCAAAGTCATGTTCGAGTTGGTTGAAGCTCGAGTCAACGATGGAGTTCTGGTTGAGGTTCGAGTCGAAGTTCTCGTCAATGTTCGACTCCGAGGTTGCGTTGAAGTTGAAGTTTATACTGAAGTTCGAGGTTGAAGTTGAAGTTGGAGTTTTGGCAGCCGGGGCTGGGCGGCTCCCCCGTCCGGCGCGCGCCCGGAGCCCTTTACGGCGCGGTATTTAGTGGTTTGCGCTCTAATTGGGGGTTCGACCTCACTGAGCGCGATGCACGCGGCCCGTACTTGTTCCAGTTTATGACCCGGTGCAAGCGGCGCGGCCGCAACGTCCTGCTCGAAAACGTTCAAAAACTCCGTTCAACTTTTCGTTTTAAGGGTTTAAAAATTCAGTTTTTTTTTTGTACATTGTTTGTGTCATAACGGAAGGACTCCCGTTTCCATGTCCGGGCGGCTCCGAAAATCGTGCTCGAAAACGCGTTTGTAGTAGAGTCCTTTTACACTAAACAGAGGTGACCGGCGAGCGACCGCGCGCGCTCAACACGTCATTCCGTGGGACCGTTCCTTTCCGCCGCGCTTTACACCCATGTAGTCGTGTCGTCTGCTGGGAGCACCCGCGCGCCACATTGCCCGCCTCCTCCTCCTCTCTGCCATCTCTCCTAATTTTTATGAGATAGTTTTGTTCCTCCCCGATATGTGTGTGTGTGTGTGTTTTCTCTCCGCTGGCTCACAACACGCCTGGTGGCCGCCATCTGCCTGCGTGTGTGTGTGTGTGTGACTGTGTCGTAGGACATTAGGGATGAGAATTTGTGTGAACCACTTCAGAATTATGTAGTTCCTCGGTGAAGAACAGCGACATATTTTTTTTTCATCCCCCCCGGTTTGAAAGGGCACAAGACGGCACAGCACACGGGCCGTAACCCCCGGGCCGCGCGGTATGAAAAATTCCGCCTTGAGATCCTCCTCTCGGCAACGAACCTATACCGGGCGCCCGCTCAAACTGCAACATCGCCAATGTGGAGCAGCGTTGGCGCGTCTGGCGAGCCGAGCGCCCTTTTTCT
Organism: Megalurothrips usitatus; assembly: GCA_026979955.1. NCBI lineage: Eukaryota > Metazoa > Arthropoda > Insecta > Thysanoptera > Thripidae > Megalurothrips > Megalurothrips usitatus. The sequence goes on from CM049605.1 coordinate 6,905,194, forward strand.
CTCTTCTCTCTCTCTCTCACTCTTGCTCTCTCTCTCCCTCTTTTTCCAGCTGCCTCTTTAAAAGTAATGCCTCTTTATTTTTATACATTTTTTTTTCGCCTGCATTACTCGGAACGAGTGCTGTGCGGTAGCGCGGGCGCCTGCGCGCACCTGTCGGGCCTTATTAAGAAAGACAATCGGTATTTTGAAAGATGTCCGTAGTTGACGACTCTCTCTCTCTCTCTCTCTCTCTCTCTCTCTCTCTCTCTCCCTCCGACTGTTTTTTTCGTCACACCGACGAAAACGATCAGCCACCCTCCCTCGTTTTTGTGATTTGTACTCGGGTGGGGGGAATAGGTAACAATTTGGCCATACGTTTAAAACCCCATCCTCGAAGGGGCAGTAATACGCTCTGCCCTGCTGCCCACAGCTTGTCAAGCGCAGAATTAAAGATGACCTTCGAAAAACAATTTTTTTTTGTGGTTGCGCGCGCGCGCGCTGGGGGTTTTGATTTATTCGTTTTCGGTGCGCGCTGGGCGCTGAGGGAAGGGAGTCATTTTTCAAAAGCAAAAGCAACGGATATGAGAATGTGAGCTGCGCGCGGCTGCGTGCGCCCGCTGGGTCCCTCGCTACCGGTCCTCGCCGGGTGATTAATGCAAGGCTCGTGTGTTGTCCGTCTCTCTCCCGCACTCGCCAGGGGCATGCGCCACCGCGCGGCGGCTAGACAAGGACGGAGAGACCGAAAACAGAGCGATGCTGCAGCAAGGTGCCGGGCAGGTGGTGCCATCTCGCGGCGGGGTCGGGCAGCAACCAATCGAACCGCCGCCACCTACCTAACGCACACAGCTTCGGCCGCAAAACGCCCTCCCGCTCTTTCTTTTTTTTCCTCCCTCGATTTTTCCTTTTCCTCTCTTTTTTTTTTCTGGTATTTATTTTGACTTGCTGCCCCGATCTGGAAGGCCTCGCCGATTCTGGGCGGGATCGCCCGCCTCTGCTGCAAGCTTTTGTTGTTCATCTTGACAGGTTCCCGGGCAGCGACTGTCAGCGGCGGCGGCGGCGGCGGACCAATCATAGCGGCCGAAGCCATATTAGGATCGCGACAAGACTTTCGCGGCCGCGGGCCGCTTCTTCACTTTCTGGGAAGGGGGCCGTCCTGCCCCCGACGGTGCCGCACCTCCGTCAGTGCGACATTTTTACCCGATTTTAACTGTATCCGCGCCGACATACAGTGCAACTGCAACGCAACTGCAGTCTGCGGAACTGCAGTTTTGGCACCGCGTGAACGTTTGAACACGTCTGCACTCCTTATATAACGCTATTTAATTTTTTTCGGTGTCGTCTGCTGCCCCGACAGGGCAGCCAACCTCCCCTTCGCGCGGCGGGCCCGCACGCAATGAGTTATGGCGGAGGCCGGCCCCGGTGCTGCATTTTTCTGTTACGTTGGTAGTGCGGCGCGGCGCCGCCAGGGGCGCGCTGCAGGCGTGCATTATATCCGTGGGCCACCGACACCTGTTCTATCACTCTATTATCGCACTTCTCTCCCAATTAACATGCCCCGGCGGGCCGCGCGCGTCGGGGCCGCCAACATCTGCCTGTGAACACCCGCGTCACCGCCGCCCCCTTATATTGACGCTGCGGCCGAATAATGATGCGACCAATTAGGGCATTTCACTGCGGCAACGGCCGCAGCTGCGGATCACCGAAGGCCGAATTTGACCTCAAAACCAACATTTTTGACGCATTCTACCCCAGTTTTTTTTACGGTCTGCATTTTTTTTGCGGACGCCGGGTGCAAGGGAAGACTCGCAAAGTGATGCAAGTTGCGGAGACCACGAAACATTTTCATAACAGTGGCTCCGAAATGTTTGACTTTATCTGAGTTGGCGCTGCCTGTTATAAATGGAGTGGTCGCTTTCACGCATCAGTGTGTGTGTGCGTGTGTGTGTGTGTGGCGCGCCGCGCCCACGAAGTGATACTTCCGCGTCATGAGGGCGGAATTAGAATTAATATAATCATCATCGCACGATCCAATTAGGTGGGGCGAGGGGGTGACGCGGGCCAACGTGTTGAGGCTAACCGACCCTTGTTACAAGGCGAGGGGCTGACACCCGTCGGAGGGGTGTGTCCGTCCGTCCGTCCGTTCTCCCACCGTCCGTCCATCTACACCCGTCAGAGGCAGAAGGCTCTGTTTCTTCTCCTGAAATCCGGCGACATCCCGCAGCAAATTTTACGATCGCGCATGTACGGTGGGAGCGTGCTGTGGTCGTTGCTGGTCGGGTCCGTCTGCCTTGCAGCTTTTACGAAAATATGGCGCCTTCGGAACGTGTGTTGTCGTCGGCGTCGTCGTCTTGGAGCCACAAATTGACGAATGTAAACACACGCGTGCGTCGTCTGCGGCCACGACGCTCCCCACATGCCAGGCCTCGCTGCACTTCCAACCCGCGGGGGCACCAGCTGGGCCCCCTCACCTCATTCAATCATTGAAAAAAATGCATTAATTCAACAAAAAAAAGTTTTAAAAAAAATATTTGTCCAAAAACGCATTTATGTAAAAAAAGTGCGTAATTTAATTATTAATTCATTCCCAAAATAGTTCATTTGAAAATTCGCCCCTTTTGAATTCCATCCATTTAAAAATTCACCCGATCAGAAATGCACTTACACCAAATTTCACTCATTTACAAATTCATTCGGAAAATTCAGGCGTGCATTCATATCCAAACGCCTGACAGAGAACATCCTCAGAGGCTGCGCCGAGCGGCGCCAACATGTGCCATCCCACATGACAAGCCAGCCACAAGCAGGCCAGAGGCAGTCAAAGTGCTAATGGCTTGTATCCAGTTCCCATCGGGCGGCTCTTCTTTCTCTGTCTTCCTGCTAGCCGCCGCCGGCTCACTCTCCCGCTCCTCGTCTCTCTCTCTCTCTCTCTCTCTCTCTCTCTCTCTCTCTCGCCGCCACCGGGCTCGTCTAAAACGCTTTACTAGTTGCTTCTGAAACACTGTTTACCCAGTTCAGCTCCCTGTGATTCTCGCCGCCCCTCGTCTGCCGGTGCAGAAACAGGTAGCGCTCGTCGCTCTGTGAAGACACCTGTCGCTGATGGAGTTCGCCGCTCCCCGGCAAAAAAAAAGAAAACATTTGGAAAACGATGCGTTTTCTCTGAAAATTTGTGATTTGAGTGGTGAGCATAAGGTGAAAGGGAGTCTGGAATGAAAGAGAGAGGGAGAGAGAGGGCGCTGCGGCAGTGTCGCACTACTGCCAGCTGTTGTTGGGAGCTGCCGTGTGGGACGAGCGCGGCGCGCGGGTCCAAATCAAATTAAAAATAAATTGAAATAATGAGTTGAATGAAGACATGAGACGGGCGGGGGGCAGGCACCGAGGCAGGCGGGCTGGGGGCCCGTGGGCCGCGGGGTAATGACTTCATCAGGGCCCCGGCCTGCATATAGGGGCCGCGCATACCCGCGCCGCAGACTCGCGGCGGCGCAGTGATGCCAACGCGATCAGGCAAGGAAATCAGGGGCGGCAACCGTCGATATATTGAAAAGTCGGATTCAGGAGTTTGACGCATTGCCTATGCGCGCGCGGAATTTATGGGAATATAAATTTTCGGTTGTGATCCGTTGGTAAAATAAGCTCGCGTGTCTCTATTATGACGTCGGGGCCTGCTGAGGTAACGGCGGGAAAACGAGGCGGGATAGGAAACTACGGGACCGGGGCTGGTCGGCCGCTCTGATGAATATGCTAACCGAAAATTATTACTCGTCACAAACGACGCGGGCTTTAGCATAAGTGGGTGATCGTGCTAATTGTGATCGGCCCGGCCCTAATCGAATTACCCTCGCCGGGGCGCCCCACCGCGCCCGCCTGTTTGCCTTCCCGCTGACAAAATGTAATCTCGGCGGCCGTTTTGGAGACTTATGGTCCGCCGCCGGCCGGCGACAGATTCATGCGAGGCCCGCGGTAACTGAATTGGGAGTTTTACGGCCGCCGCCGCCGCATGTGTTGACGCCAGCGGGGTAGGGAGGGGTGTCTGGCCGCACCTGACACAAAGAGGAGGTGTGTTCCGTTTGCTGCTTCCCGAAAACGAGCGCGCACCGCCCCCCTCTGACCGCGAGCGCACGCGCCGTACGTGCCGCAAGGCGGTGGCCGCGCGCGGCAGCTCCATTACCCGCAATCAGCGTGGCGGAGCACGTATGAGAAACGCCGCGCTCAGAACGCTCCGTCTGCTGTTTGCGGAGGGGGGCGGTGAGTACAGTAGCGCACCGCGCGCGTACACGTGGGGGCCCCGGACACGTGTCGGGCAGAGCCCAGCGGGGGCCCTGCAGGGCGACAACACGGCCCCTATGTCGCGCTATAAATACGGTATCGAGATCTCGCGCGGCACCCCGTGTCGAGATCACGACGCACCCGTTCGAGTGTAGAACCCGCGGGAGGATCTGCGCCCGGCAGCCGCCTGCGAACGTGAGCAGCAAAAAGACGTGGCCTGGAGGACCTTCGGGTCCTTGAATGGGAGGATAGGCAGGTCTCCTACCGCACCGGTTCGATATGGTTCGCCCGGCTGTTGTTATTTCGGATTTATTAGTCGGCGAGAGCCGTCGGTGGGTTAGCCTGGGGCTACTTTCTTCGACAGGGCACTCCGTCAGCGGCGGCTGTGGCGGCGGCGGCGGCAGCAGCGTACTCGGCATGTAGGGGGCACGAAGTACTGCTCTCTACCGGGAGGGGAAGGTGTCGTGTCTGTGTGAGTGAAAGGCCACGTGTGGGAACACGACGGGACCGGCAAACCGCATGCAAATATTCAATTACTGGACAGAGAGAGAGAGAGAGAGAGAGAGAGAAAGAGGAAGGGGGACAGACTGATTGATAAAGTGAAGGGCAGAGCAACCGCGAAGATTGAGTCATGTCCGCGCGCGGAGGTCAGCAATCTGCGGTCTCTCTCTCTTTCTCTCTCTCTCTCTCTCTTTCTCTCTCTCTCTCACTCTCTTCACATTCCCACCATCCGCCATCTTCCTCATCCAGTAGTACTTCGTTTGCCGCGTTTCGTTCCGTTCCAACTCCCGAAGAGCGATCTAGAAAATAAAGTGTACATATTGTAGGTCAGAAGGTGTTGGTCGGGCTGGCCTTGAACACATTACTAGTCCACTCCACCCTCTGGGACCGAACTGTGTTCTGTGCACACACACACACACACGCACAAGACAGATTAATTGTGGGGACTGGCCGGACGATTTATATGACGACCATTAGTGACGTCAGCTCAGCGGGCGCCTCGGCCGGAACACGCTGTGAGCCTGGTTCAGTTATGCACCGCTCTATGCACCGCCCTCTCCGCCGGCCGTCGTGTTCACGGCGGTGTTACTGCAGGGCTGTGGCCGCCTGTGCGGCTGCGTGTACAGCGCTGTTCTGTAATCTTTTACGGGTCCGGTCCGGGCGCTGACTGTTTACATCGGCCCACCTGTGACTTCATTTGGCTGGCAGCGTGTGTGTGTGTTCCTTCTGAACAAAAACAAGGGACCTAGATGCTCTATAGATTTTTAAAATATTTTTTAAAAATTTCTCAGTACGTTTGAGCGCGCATTGTTGTCATTTTACCTTTGCTCAAATAAATACCGAGTGGCCGAGATTTTTATTCAGTGCTGCAGTTCAAAATATTGTAAAAGTTTATCACCGGAAGGCATTGTTGTAGTCGATGGATATTTTTTTTTCATCAGCTCTCTCGCTGGAACTGTGGTTTTTATCAGCTTTCCCTGGCGGGTTTTACCAGTTTTCGACAGTGTATGTTTTGCCCCCGCTTCCGGGCACACGCCGGACGAAGACCGGCAGCGTCGGCGGCGGCTCCGACGCCTGGCGATGCGGTTTGCCGCGCGCCACACAGGCTCGCCGCCCCATTTGACCCTCCTGTGACGCGGCCGCCGCCCCATTTGACCCTGCCGCGCCGCCGCCGCCTTGAAGCCCCACCACGACACAGCCCAGCTGGCACACACTGCTCTCGCTATCTATCGCCATCTCTCTCCCTCTCTCTCACTGTACCCCACACACCGGCCGGGGGTGCGACGGAGACAGGCAGTGCGGCGGCGCTTTGAGGGTGGGAACCAGGAAAAGGGGGGGTCTTCCAACGAATCCCGCATTTTCCGCGCGGCGCCTTTGCAGCGGCCCGTGCTAGAGAGAGACAGAGAAAGAGGGGGGGGGGGGAGTGAGAGGAGAGAGCGAGCGAGAGAAGATGAACATGTGTCACATGGGCTGGGAGGTCCTAAAGTACTGTACCTGCAGTGACACCGGCCCTACGCTACGTGGCTCTGACATGCAATCACGTCCTACGCCCTCCGTCTCTCTCTCTCTCTCTCCGTCTCTGTCTCTCTCCCACCATGCGCCCTTCCTGTGCGCATACCTATTCTGCACAGAGCGCCAGGAAGACGGCCGCGCCGACGGACGTGTCTTCCGTCCGCCGGCCACCACGTCCTGTCCTCCTTCCAGGCACCGCGCGAAAACCGCCGGCGGACTCCATAATATAACCGAACCCAATCCATCATTATTAAATTCAAGTGGCCAGAAAACTGAATAAATAATGCACAGCTATTTGCATATCTTTTCTTAATTTTCTCTTTTTTTTTAAATTCGATTTTTTCGAGTTTGGTCTCGAGATAACTTTTCGAGAGTCTCGAACCGACGTCCCCGCGCCCGCTCCACTCGCGCATTCAAGTCTCCACACGGAGCGGCGTCAACCACTTCGGACGTTGCCTTCCTGCGAATTTTCATGACGGCCCCCCCCCCCCCTCTGTCTCTCTCGTTTCATCTCCCGCAACTTCCACCTCGGCTAATGTGCTTTTCTCCGTTCAACCCTGGCCGCGTTTATTGTGTCGTGTTACCACCGTCGTGTGTGTGTGTGTTTGCCCTGCCATCGCGTTTTATTAGAGCAACAAAGTAACTCCAGGGACCAGTTTCGTCCTCTCCCTCTCTGTGTGTGCGTGTCCAATAGAGCGTTGACACCTACAGGACACACATACACACACACACACAGAGCGACCACTCTCCGAGAGGGGCTCCCATTGTTCACAGTCCATAAAAACAAACCCGATGCCCTTAACTCTACCCGTAAATAGCATACTAGTAGTTCTGGTGTGTCCCTACAGGTGGAAATAAAGAAAGAGAGGCTAGACGGAGAGGGGGGGGGGGGGGGGGGGAGCTAACCCTCACCTGGACAGTCACGTGACCATCAATACTGACTTTTTTTTTAATCCAGATTCTTTTTTTCAATCTTCTGTCACGCGCGGCGGGTGTTGTTTTATATTTTCAATATGAAAAATCGTGTGGCGGACGGCGCATGCGCAGAAAGAGCGTGGCAGCGGGGCCTGACCTTTGAATAAAGTCTGTGGACGATATCAGGCTTCGTGATCGTGCTTCCCCTCCCCTCCCCTCCCCCTCCCCCCCCCTCCCCCCCCCCCCCCCCCCCCCCCCCCTCCAGCCCCGTCCGCACGCAGTCACGCCTCCGGTAGCCGACGCCGCGGCGCGCGCACGGCAACACTCCCAGCAAATCAATTTCAAACAATAATCCTATTTTATTATTTTTTTAAATTTTTTTTTATACCGGCGCCACAGTTTTTCCTCCCCTCTCCCCACGTCCACTATTGGTGTACTTTGAACCGCGCGCCACGCAACCGGTGCTTACAGCGGCTGGGAGGCAAGGGTTACGGAGCTCCGGCGGGGTGACTGACCCCGTTAGAAGTACACAGTGTTTAACCGCAGCTTTTCGGCCCCATTGTCTCGGGGTGACCGGCCCGCGCGCTCCGCCAGAGGGCAGCACTGGAGCGGCCGCCGCGCGAACTGCACTGACAACAGCAGCGCGCGCTCGGGGGCTGCTCGATTTTTCATAGTCCCATCTCGAGGCGCCACCTGGCGGATGGGTCGGGAAGCACCACCATTCTTTTGGCGGGCGGAGTCTGTTGCCGCGGCGTCGCTGTCGATAAAACAAACGAGCCTCGCCACGAAAGTTGCCACAAATCATAGTTGGGGCGCTGCGTTCGCGGCGGCGACCCAGTGCCTGCGGTTGATTGTGAAGCGGGTTCGACACCGCTCGGGCCGCCTCCGAAACGGCACGGAATTACACAGGGGAGGGCGGCGCGGCGCCGACAGCCGGGCGAGCCGCGCGGACGCAGCCGCGGGTGGTAGTCGGATGACGAATGGGACATGGAGATGAGTTCATGAGGGGCCCAACTGTGATCACTGTAATTAGGCAGGGCGAGTTCATGGACTCGGCAGCGGTGTGCAGTCTGCACCGATCTCACGAATCAAAAGTTTTTGCCTTTATTTCGCGAGTAAATTGAACGCGATTCCGTGAAAATTTTGTTTCTGCACCAAGATATAATATAATTTGAACATAATTCCATGAACATTTTGTTACTGCAGCCAGATATTTTTTTCTCTAGAAAATATTTGAACAAATTGAACCCGAATTTTCCCTTTTTTTTTTGCAAATATTATTTACTTTATCTTCTCTCTCTCTCTCTGTTGGCGACCCCGGCGACGCCGAGTGTCGAAGTGCGGCGCTGTAAACTGGCCGTGTGCATGAGGCGGCACACGGGGGAGATAATCTCCGCCCGGCACCGCCGCCAGTATGAAAAATTTCAGAGGCGGCTCGTGTTTGAGCGGCCTGGCGACGCGGGGTGAGTCACACACTGTCTGCTGCCCCGGCACCGACAGCCGAACGATATTCGATGTACTCATTGATTTCTCATACTCATTACTGACAAAGTCGGCGCAGCAGACTGGTAGTTGTGCCGCGGGGGTGCGGCCAGGATCGACGTATCTGGTCGGGGGGCTGCCGCGGTGCATGTATCGATGTGTGAATAACACATCAGCGTGCACACACACACACACACACACACACACACACACAGGAGGGAGTCGTGACGGGCAGCGAGGCGGCCGCGGCCTGCGGGTCGATAGCATCTCTTGGCTGGTGTGTGTGTTCCCCGCCTGAGGCCGTCCTGCCACCGTCTAGCGACCCGGCGGCTCGGCGGCGGCTCGGCGGCGGCTCGGCGGCGTGTTCGCTGCCAGCGGCGTCCGCAGCCAGCCCCTCCTAACGTGATAATAGCGAAGAGTGAGGAGATTAGTACAAACATGCCATCAGGCCGGAGGGCCGCGGGCCGCGGGGTGCGTAACTACCGGGGCGCTCGCGATTGCGTAACAGAGACAGCTCTAGTTTGTTATCGTCCGCCTTCATCGGGACGTGTCTTCTGCCCGCCGCGGACCTGTCGTCGGCGGCGACCTCCACGTCAGCGCACATCTCGTCGTCGGCGTCCTCCTCCACCTCATCGGCGTCCTCCCTCGCCGTCGGCGTCCTCCTCCTCCTCCGTCTTCAGCGTCCTCCTTGTCGTCGGCGTCCTCCTCGCCATCGGCGTCCTCCTCCCTCACGCGTGCGCGCAGTCCGGCCGCCCTCTTCACCTGCGCGGAATCGACTTTGGCGGCGGCGATCCGAATCTCCCCATCCCTCTCTCTCCCTCTCTGTCGCACCCGTGCCATCGCCCGCCCCTCCCATCTGGTCGGACAGAGACAGCAACACGGTCCCGCGGACGTTGCCCGTCTGGGCCGCCGCGGCACCACCATGATGAATCAATCCTGCGTGCCGCCGCCGCCGCCGCCGAGCCCAATGATCCCACTCACAGCATCCGGGCCGGGAGGACGGAGGACGGCGGCGCGCGGGGTCCTCACCGGGGTCCTCACCGGGGTCCTCACCGGGGTCGTCCAGGTCCTCCAGGTCCTCCAGGTCCTCCAGGTCCTCCAGGTCCTCCAGGTCCTCCAGGTCCTCCAGGTCCTCCAGGTCCTCCAGGTCCTCCAGGTCCTCCAGGTCCTCCAGGTCCTCCAGGTCCTCCAGGTCCTCCAGGTCCTCCAGGTCCTCCAGGTCCTCCAGGTCCTCCAGGTCCTCCAGGTCCTCCAGGTCCTCCAGGTCCTCCAGGTCCTCCAGGTCCTCCAGGTCCTCCCGGGCCTCCCTCACACGGACCGCCGACACTGCTGGACCACTTTTCGCAAAGAGGCGCCGACACGGCCGGGCGACGCGGTGCGAGTGTTGTGGGCGGCGAGGCCGGCAGAAGACGTTTGTAATCAGGCGGGGCGCCGGGCGCCGACACACACACACACACACAGAGGAAGGGAGGATTATTGAGGTGCGGTAAATTGGCACCACGCGATCGGTGACCAAATAACCACCTTGCGCGGCCGGGGCCGGGGCGGCCGTCGGCGTGGTGCCGAGGCCCCCGATAACGAAGACGACGCCGATGACGCCCGCACGACGACGGCCTACCTGAAGTACCTCGAAGTAGTGCCTGCTGGAGCACACCGGCGGACACGGCATTCATCCTCTCTCTTTCTCTCCCTTTCGCCCGAAAAACGAAGTATGTTCTCTCTCACTCTCTCTCTCTCTCTCTGACCCCCCATGGGGCTCCGCGGCGGCTCCACTCCGCCCACCACTCTGCGAACGGCATGATCAATCAATGAAATCAATCGGCGCGCGCGCGCGGCTCCGATGATGATCATCATCATCACCCGGCGGCGGCGCGGACGGCCGCTGTGCGAGTGCGAGAGAGACAGCGCGCGCGAGGGGGCCGTCCGCGAGCGCGGAGCTCCGGGCGCTGCGTGGCCCCCCCGCAGGGTCCTGGTGGGGTCCGCTGCGCCCCTCCCCGCCGCTTAGCGACGGCCCCTGCCTAATGCCCGTCTCAGTTCCGACGTCCTTCTCACGCGGCTGCATCAGAGAGTGGAGGGGGGAGGGGGGGGGGGAGGGGGGGGGGGGGGGGGGGGGGGGGGGGGGGGGGGGGGGGCTGCGTGTTCTCCACAGGGGCCGCAGCAGACCGGACTGCCGGGACGAGTCAGACGGGCTCCCCCCCCCCCCCCCTCAGGCGCGCGCCCCCCTCCCGAGCCCAGGGGGGTCCGAGGGGGTCCGGGGGCCTCGCAGGCCCTCACAGGGGGGCCTTCAGGTGGTCTTACAGGTGGGCCCCAGGGGTGGCCCCGCGGGGTGGCCCAGCGAGCCCATACGGCCGTGCGGCTCCGAATCCACGTCCGCGGTCCTAATCAGCGAATTACCGAACACCTCCCCGCATCAGACCACGCACTCATGACTTTTCTCAAAAATTTTCAGAATTTTTTTTTTTAAAAAATTGGTGGCGTTGTTTTGGCGAACGTGGAGGTGAAATGGTGTGTATCGAGTCGGCGGTGGAGACGCACCGGCAGCGATGGTGGGTGCTTACAGGTGGCCCCCGCACCACACCTCGCCCGCCGCGCCGCCGCCGCCGGGCAGCCACGCCCCGCCACGCCCCGTCGGGGGCCCCGGAGCCGCCGGGCCGGAGCAGGCCGGGCCCGCCGCAGAGCGCGGCCCGTTGATGTCTCAATCAGTGTGTGTGTGTGAGCGTGAGGGCTGCCTCCGGCCCCCGGGGGGCTCCGGGGCCCTCCGGGCGGCTCCCCTGCGTCCCCTAGTGCTGCCGGAGCTCCAACTCCAGCTCCAGCCCCAGCAGCGCTAGCAGCGCCGGGCATCAATAACAACACAAACAGGCGGACTTTTATTATAAGGCCCCGCTGCTGGCCACGCCCCCCAGCCCCCCGCCTGCAGCCGCCTGCAGCCGCTGGACCCGGAGGACGTCTGAACGCATACCGATACACACAGAACCCCCGGCCCGGCCCGTTGGTGTGCCGCGCACCTGTTGAGCCCCGCGCAGCATCACAAGCCGCGCTCTCTCTCTCTCTCTCTCTCTCTGTCGCACCCGCTGCTGCGTGTTCTGCGAAAGGCACCTAACCTAACCCACCTCCGGGCCCGCCGCCGCACATTGTTTTGGCCCCCTCAAGAGAAAAAAGACGGGGCGCGAGCGAATTTTCGTTTTCGGCTTTATGGCGTTGGGAAACAGTCGTACCCGCTGAGCTCGGAGGTGTTTTACGGGGGTGTCTCTCTCTCTCTCTCTCTCTCTCTCTCTCTCTCTCTCTCTGCCCTATCCCTCTGCCCGCACCGCCGCCACGGCCACCACCACACGCTTGTTTTCGGACCCGAAATAAGAGAAGCAGGAGGAGGAGGAGGAGGTCCTTTCCGGGGGCCGACAGACGGAGACAGACAACATCACGGTATCCGTTTCCAATTTGAAGTGATGGGCGGCCGGCTCGCGCGATAGCGGCTACAGGTGTACCAGCCGACCGGCCGCTCCCGTCACAGCGTCTCGCTGCACCGACCAGTTTTTCTGTATTAAATTTTTATCATATTTAATTTGTACGTTTGAAAAAATAATATTTCAATTGTCGTTTTTTTAAAAAATTTAATCCGGTGAAGTTTTCTTGCGCTCGGACCCCCACGTCTAAGTGGGTGCGTTTGGGTTGGCAGCGCTGCGTCGGGGTGTCCGAACACCAGCCGTCTCGCAGTTGGTACCTCTCTCTCTCTCTCTCTCTCTCTCTCTCTCTCTCTCTCGGGGACTGGTCGTGGACGCGACCATGCAGCTCTAACCGGTTGGACAATAGTCTCTCAATGTCCATCGTCCTCCTCGCCTCTTCTCTCTCTCTCTCTTTCTCCCTCTCCCTCTCCTCTCTCTCTCTCTCTCTCACTCTCGGAGATAGAGCGGGAAGTGCCCTGGAGTGGGTGCAGCAGCAGCAGCAGCAGCAGCAGCAGCTCCGCGCGCCCAACAGTCGGTCGGGGAGACGGCGCCGCGCTATTTCGCTCTGCTATTTGCTGGCCATTCTGATCCGTTCCGCTCAAATCGTGACAAGATGGCGCGCGGTTAGAGAGCGAGAGAGAGAGAGAGAGGCAGACAGAGAGAGAGAGAGACAGAGAGGGGGTCGGGAGAGACGAGCAGCACTTTCTCATGGGACGAGCTGTACGGGCGGCACGGACTATATCTGGACCGTCGCGGTGTTGCCCCGGTAATGACCGGGTTTCAGTCGACGTCGCGATGCGAACGACGGCGTCCGCTAGTCCGCCGGGCCGAGCCGAGCCGAGCAGAGCAAAGCCGAGCCGGGCAGAGCCTGGCCGAGCCGGGGCTGGGCGAGTCGCAGGGGGGGACTCGCGGTACAGATCCGAGCGGCGAAAGATCTTCCAGCCCACGTGCATGAGGGACAAGCGGGCGAGGAGAGGGAAGAGAGAGAGAGAGAGAGACGGAGAGAGGAGGGGGCGCGGGAGAGGGTGGGTGAAACCACAGGAGCGAGAGAGCGCAGCGCCGAGCATCAAACACGACTAAATGGAGAAGAAAATGAAGCTGTAGCCGGGCGACCGGGTCCGGAGTCGCTGGGGCCGCTGGAGCCGCTGGAGAGCCTTGCCTCCAGGTGGGGGGGATACAATAGCGCTGGAGTGAGATGTTACAGCTCGGGCCGGAGCCCGGTCGGCCGGCCTGCCGGGGTACCTGTGGCCCGTTAGTACCGGCGGACGCCGCCGGGTGGCGCTGCCAGTGCCGCGGCGACCCTCCACCGCAGGGCACAAGCCGCCGCAGGAAACTTCTTAGTTGGACCCTACCAGCTCCACTTGGATCCTCCGAGGACCCTGCTGGGATCCTACTTGTTACGAACCCTGCGCCGTGGACGCGCGCCGCCGCCGCAGACCTGCCGGGCCGCCGCCTGGGTAGGCAGCCGGCGGCGTCTGCGCGCACGCGTGCCCCGCGGGCCGGCCTACCCCGGCACTGGCAGGCGCCGTGCACAGGGCGCACCACAGCGCCGCGACACTAGCGCCGCCGCCGGCGGCTCCGGGAAGCACACGGAGGTTGTTTAGGGTTTCGCGACGGCGGCGGTGGCGGCGGCGGTGGTGGTGGTGGTGGTGGTGGTGGTCACGATATGTACGTCGTGACGGTGTCCGTGTCGGTGCGGGTACACCGTGGTCAGGCCTCTCGCCCCCGCGGCCCCCCGCGGCCCCCCGCGGCCCCCCGCGGACCCCGCACCTGATCGCGGACCGTCGCCACCTCTAACGAGCCACGGCCAATAGGCACGGCCCGCAACGCGCGTGGTCACCTCCGGAAATGGCACCTCAGGCATTTCTTGCGTGCACACACACACATACACGCGCGCGCGTACACTCTCATGCCGCATACCGGCATACAAAAAAAAATAAAAAGACAATTTTATGAAAAATTTCGTGTATTAGAAATTCAGACTGTTTGTGTTCTTCCTATCATATACGCTTAACCACAAAAAAAAAAACGTTTTCTGTCTTAAAATTTCTTATTTTTTTTTGTTAACTTCACAGAGTCACACATACGGTATTGTGCTCGGGATTGGCACTGGGCTCCCACGGGTATGTAAGGGGTTCCCGGCACCTGTCGCCGGTCCGGCGGTGGTGTTTAGTCCCGGTCGCCGCTGTATCGAGTTACTCCCGGGTCTTGCACGGGGTCGCGCCCGTCCAGCCACCGTGAAAACCCCCCGGCCGCGTGATGGCCCTCAAGTCAACGCTGCTGCGGTGCCAACGCTACGGCCCCTCGCCGTGCGTGGGCCCGGGCAGGGCGGCGCGCGGAGGAAAGCTCGAAATGTTTGGATCCGTGGAAGCCGTTTATGTTTCCGGCGAGACGCCGCCGTCGCGTCGCCGGGGATAAAATAAAAAGGCGAGAGGGCACGAGAGAAATTAATGACGGCCGCGTCGTTGCCGCACCTGACGCCACCGCCTTGCCCGTCGTCTGCTGCTGCTGCTGCTGCTCGCGTCGTCTGCTCGCCACGCGACCCTCGCCGCCTTTTGTTTCCTTCTGCCACCTCAGGCGCCTAGTATTGGCCGATCGCGCCGTTTGTTGCCTGCTATTTTATGGCTTATTCGGGCGGGCGGCGTCTCCCACACACACACACACGCACACGAGTGAGAGAGACAGAGACACACGCCTCCCCCCAGCGGCCAACGCGTGCGACTGCGAGGGACAAACTAATGGTCCCGGGTGACGGGAGATAAAAGTGTTTGTGACCTTTTCCACAGAGGAATGGCTCGGATCTGATCCCTCGTTGTCGGTACTGTCGGCCCCTGCTGTCGTCCCCGCGTGTGTGGGAATTAATTGTCGATCTCTCGACTCCTCCTCGGCCTTTCGATGTCTCGAACGCGACCATTTTTATTAACGATTTCGAGCCCCGATTGTGATCGCGTTGCCGCTGACAAAGTAACAGAAACGTGCCGTTTCGGCGGCGGCGGCGGCGGGTAAACCCTGGCCGCACTGCGTGGAGGACAACCTCCCCCGGCCAACCTCACCGCCGCCCACGACATAACCTCACCTCGACCCGTTATTTTGCTCGAATCGTAATTCGCAACGAGGGGGCGGTGATTTTATTTAGTCCGAGCTGCGCGCCGCGGCTCCCTGCAGGGTGCGCGCGTCTGTTTACGAGGCAGTCAGCGCTGCACACACACACACACACACACACGCACAGGAACGCACACAAACACACACTCACAGGGCGGTGCCGCACGCCGGTCTCTGAACCCGCCCAGCAGAGTCCATTCAGTTAGGAGACGCAGAGCTAGCGGACCTTTACGCGCCGTGTCGTTCCTAGCCGGGACCAAAAGGCCTAGAAAATGTATGCGCAAAAATATAAACATTAAAAAAAACAAAGAACAGTAAAAAAAACCGCGGCGTTTATCAAATTCGCTCATGTATAATATATATATACACGCGGGTGTAGTAAGTACGCAGGGCTGCCACGGCGGGAACAAAGCGAAAACACGTCGCGATAACAGTGGTGTGATAAGAAGCGCAGGGCCGCCAACCGCACGGCCGCTCCCCGCCGCCTCCAGGCCGCTTCCAGGCCGCCTCCAGGCCGCGCTCCGGGCAGGCCGACATGGAAATGCGTTATCGCGTGCAATTATGCCATCGCGGGGCTCATTGCATGTCACCTCGTTGTGGGGTTGGCACAACTGCGTCGGCGCAGCGGGGCGGCGGCGGCGGGCTGACGGAGTAGAATGCAGAGTGCATTAGCACCACGCGCGTCGCTCCTCTCTCTCTCTCTCTTTCTCTCCCTCTCGCTCGCACGCCCGCTCTTTCCGGTTGTGCGCGCATGCGAGGCAGATGATGCCACTTAGAGAGGTGGTGGGAACACCGCGGCGATGGGGGAAATTTTTTTCGCCAAAATTTTCAATATGCGCTTGTTTTTTTTTAATTGTATTTCCTTCGTGTAGTGCGAAAATTTTTCGCAAATCAGAGAGAGAGAGAGAGAGAGAGAGAGAGAGAGAAGAGAGAGAGAGAGAGGTGGTGTTGCGACGCGTCAGGTCGTCCGTTTGCATAGGGCATTCCTCAGCCGTCCACGGTGGTGAGTCTGAGGGCGTATATACCGTGCGGACGCACACACACACGCACACACACACACGGAGGACGGGCACACCTTGTAAATCCCCCCCAGGTCAGTCAGTCCGGGCAGCGCGCAGCCGGCTGACTGGGCAGTGAGCAATGAATCCTCAGGCGCCAGCATGGGAACAAGGCGGCGCGGCCGGTGTCTATTGAGTATCGCCCGTCCTTCAGCGCGCTCTCTCTCTCGCTCCGTCGCTCTACCGCCCTCTCTCTCTCTCACTCTCGACCCGCCCGCTTGTCTCCCCTCTCTGTCTGCCCCGCTAGGAATGCCCGACTTTGTGATTAATTCTCTGCGCCTGCCTTCGCACTCTCTCGCTCTCCTCCGCCGGGCTCCGTGCACCGCTGAAACTCTCATACCCTGTGTGATTACGACCGACGTGGGGCCGCGGCGCGGCGCCTCAGGTAGCCGCCGCTGCAGCAGAAGGAGGCCCAGATAGAGCACAAAATCGGATTCGTTCGGGGCGCCGCCCGTCCCCCTGGGAGCGGCTGGTACCGCGGGGTACCCGCCCGGTAGCGGAGCCCCCGCCGCGGCCGGGCCCTCTTGAGGGAGGATGAGAAATCGCCGCTAGCCTCCCCGCGCGGCTAAAAACAATTTACGCCGTCATCGCGCCGCAACCATGAAAAACTCGGCAATAACAAAAAAAAAAACGACTCGTGTATACTTTTCGTGTAACGGCCCGGCGCGAGGGGGGAAGATTCGCGTGGCAGGTCGACAGCACACAACATCAAGTTTTTTTAAAACCAAATTTTCAAAGAGCTCGGGGTCACTGTCAAAGTATATTCCGTCACATTTTTGCGTCACAAAAGGTCGAGACAAAAAATCGTCGCAACAATCAATTTTTATCTGGGAATGATAATAAATCATTTTTTTTGGAGGGGGCGTTAAGCTCTAAAGTGACGAAAATTTTTGTCACCAAAATAGTTTGTCACGTGACGAAAAAAAATTTGAAAAGTGACGAATACTTCGGTGACAAATGTTGGCCATTAATGTTGATTGTCACGTGACGAAATATTTTTTTACGGTGATAGCAAGGATTTCTTCCCGTGACAGGCTTCTCACACGCGTCTCGCTATCCTCCCTGGCCCTATTGACGCGAGCTGCCCACGCGTCGCGGCTCGCGTCGCAGCCCCGCGGCCCCGCCGCCCCGGAGCCGGCGGACAGGTTCGGGTCTTCCCCGCCTCATCCCCGTCTGATTACGCCGTAACATGCCTATTTTATTACGGCCGATATTCGCCGCCCCGACGCGATGCGGGAGACAGGTGAGGGAGCGGTGTATAAAGCGATAGCTCGCCCGGGTCCCCCGCGCGCGCCGGGCTACTGCTCGCCACAAACCGGAAAAATACCTTTTGTTATCTACAACACTTTCATCTTTTTTTCCCACAATTTTTTTTGTTTTGTTTTTCGGCTTTGGCGTTTTGGTTTCTGCTTCTCTGCGCCCCCACGAGATGGTCGACGCGGACGTTTGCCGGGGTCTGTCCGTCCGATGTTGCTCACGCCTGCGACACGCCAGACAACGACGCGCGCAGCGCCTGGCACACCGCGAACGGGGACGCGGGCGCGACGAAACGTCCACGGAGAGGAGAGGAGAGGAGATCCAGCGCCGGCTTGACATAAACCAGGGAACCGCTAAGGCCTGCCACCGGCTGCGGTGGTGGTAGTACTGGGTCTGGACCGTAAAATGATGTTGGTTATGCATCCTCCCAGATGTCACCGCGACAACGCGGCACTCTAGCGGCGGCGGCGGCGGCGGCGTGTGGACCGGGAGCACGCAATCCACTGTCCACAAAACCACGTAACGCGCCCATTCATCCAACCCGCGCGCCCCCCGGCCTCGGGACGACGACGGCAGCGGCCCACGCGAGCAGGGCCTCGACGGCCACAACGAGGACGGGGGTCGCCGACGGCGACGTGCCCACGTCCTCGTCGGCGTCCCCCCCGCAGCTCGCGCCGCGGCCACGGCGAGTACAGTTGCTGCGCACCTCTCCGCCCACTTGTAGATGACAATGCTGCGGGGGGTAGGTCCGCGCCGCCACTCGTGTTCTCGACGCCGTCCCCGTGGAGAGGGGTCTCAACACGGTGATGATGCTCTCGAGGGCGTCCGTGCGCGCGCGGCCGGGGGGACGGCCGGCAGCGGTAGCCCGACAATCATGCGCCACATGAGGCCACGTGACGCAGGGACTGCGAACAGTGCACAGCGGGCACTCTGCGAATAACGCGACCCGTCGCCCCGAGCCACACACACACACGCGCGCACGCGGAGGGTATTTGCAGCAGCCCGTGCGTACTGCAGTATGTCTACACGAATGCGTCGCCTCCAATGATTTACCGTTGCATACCGTTTATTCGGTAGTGGTCGTGCCGAACAAGATTTATTCTCTATTGAGAAGAATAGGAGATTGCCGCGCGCTCGGCCCCGGCAGCGTGGCAGACGGCGACGCCGGGGCTGCCCGCGCGCCGCCGCCGCCTGCGAGCTGTCGCTGCCGCCGCCGCTGCCGCCGCCGCTGTCACGCGGTGACGCCCGCTCAATGCGCCCCCAAGTGTCACCATCGTAAACAACGGCCCAGGCGATATGCGGCTCGATTTTTCATACCGGAGTGCGTTCTACATTTGAATCCGATCGGGGGCGCGCACGAAAAAAAAAATTGTGCGCGACTCGCTCTTTAAAATTTTAATTCCCCGAATTCAGCTTTCCAAATTTAATCTTAACCCAATCTGCTCGTCAAATTTTAATTTCACGCAATCTGTAAGAAAAAAAAAAGCACAGACGTATGCAGGTGGCGGAGTGAGCTTGCGTCGGGCTTGCGGCGCGCACCCAATCAGGCCCTCTGTCTAGACCTAACTTACGGCTGGAGTTTAATCACACCCTGAGTTATGGCGCCGCGCCCATAACTTTGCTCCGCGCCTGGCAATCCTTTAGTAACGTGCCGTCCCGCCTGACGCCCGCCGACGCGCGCGCCGGATTTTCGCTGATGAACTGGATCTCGCCTGCGGTGTCCTGCTCCGGGGATTCCGGAACGCCGGGGCCTCTGATTGCGCGGGGACCACGATGCGGCTCCTGGAGGCCCCCTCCTCTCCCTCCCCCCCCGCCTCCTCCCCCTCCCACTCCTACCCCACCTCCTTTACCCCAATTCCTTCCGCATCGCGCGCTGCGCTTTGGACTCTACACCGCACTTTTTCCCCGCAGGAAACACGAATCAATGGCTCTGACTCATCAAACTCCCAGGGTGTTTATACATTGTCTCTCACGGCCTTTACGGCAGCGCCGCCCCCGATCATGTTTTTGCCCCTTCTCCCGTCTCTCTCTCTCTCTCTCTCTCTCTCTCCCTCCCTCTCTCCGCAGCCGACCGGAACACGGACGTTCCTAACCTAATTTGTCCCCCCGCGCTCTTCCCCTGTCGGCGCACCGCTGCAGTGACGGCGGCTGACGGGGGCCTCGGCCGTTACGTCGCTTCTGGACGGCCCCTCATCCGTCGTGTCGCCCCGCGCCTCACCCCCCGCCGCTGTACGAGCAGTATTCGAACCCGCGCCGCCGCCGCCGCTGCCTCCAAACGAGCAGTTCCGCGCCTTTGGAGATCGGCAGGGTCTGCTACTGTGCGTGTGGGGGAGAGAGAGAGAGAGAGAGAGAGAGAGAGAGAGAGAGAGAGAGAGAGAGAGAGAGAGAGAGTGGGGGAGGGAGGCAGGCCGCGGCGCCACGCGCGCTGCCCGCTTCAATTTCTGTTATCACCCGGTGGGGATCGGCCCCGGTGGGGCCGCGGGTCCTCGCCGCCGGGTAGCCGCCGGGCAGCCGGCAGCTCTAAAACCACGGGCAAACACTGACTCTGGCGGGGGTACCCGTCGGTACCCGGTGGTACCCGGAGGTACCCGGAGGTACCCGCTCGCGCGGACTGCCCTGCGCGGCATCGCACCGCACCGCACCGCCCTGCCGGCCTCGCCCGGTAGCCGGCCACGGGCCTCCGCTCTATCTAACCGTCTATAAAAGTTTATGAGTGCCTTTTAGCACCTCCGAAAGGCGGTGCGCGGAGCCGGGGCCGTTACGCGAGGACGGCCCCCGGAGGCCGGCGACGACGCCGTCGTGCTGGTGCTGGAGGCGGTGCTCGAGGCCGCGCCGGAGGTGAGAAGTCAACCAGGCGACAGTTGTTGCCTGTGTTGTCCCGACACACACACACATACACACACGCACCATATTTCCCTCTCTTTCACTCTCTCTATCTATCTCTGTCTCTCTCACCCCGTGGTACGGGGTAGGCCAGCCCGCCACGCTCCGGTGCGCGCTGCTTGCCTACCCGCACGGCGCTACGACACCGGGGACGCACCACACGGCGGTGCGACAGAGACGCCGGCATCCCCGCCTGGTCGGGCATCTCCCTTGCACTTCCGCAGTCCAACGCGGCGTGGCGTCTCTCTCGCACTCATGGCTTGGGCCGCGCCGCCGCCGCCGCAGGGGAACGCAGCGGCGATAGCGCATCCCTATTTTAATTTGGAGCGCGCACGCCAAAAGCCGGGGAGGCGGCGAGAAGAAGTGGAAGGCCGTGCGAGTGGCCGGTAGCGGTGAACGATTCGGGGAACAGCATGCAGTGCGACAGAGCGCGCGCGCGCAGGGCCGGACGTCAGTTCGGGTGCGAGTGAGAGAGCCGCGCGCACGCGATGTGATGTGAGGTGTACTACACGACTGTTAGCCCCGCTTCTGCGCGGGCCCCGTCGGGAGCCGCCAACACTTTGTGTGTGTGTGTGTGTGTGTGTGTGTGTGGGTGGGTGGAGGCGTCTGCTGCCTCCGCTTCGACGAAATAATCACTTATCGGGGGTCCGGCATCACACACACACACACACAGAAGCCTTCCGCGCCGCGATGTGCGAGCATGTAACTATGTCGGACAGCGAGCGCGTCCGCGGAAACGACACTAAAATGAAATGCTCCTCTTGTTATTGCTGCCCATGACGGATCTCTGCCCGCGGGGGCGGCGCGCCATTCGTTTACCAACTTGTACAGCTCACGCGGTTTGAATTTTCCCGCGGCCCGTCGTCGGGGTGACCGCGCCGAGTGTGCGGTGGCGTCCTCTTCGACATTGATCCGTCACAAGAGTGATTCGACATATGTTAATGCGACCACCTCCTCGCTCATTTTGGGCTCCACCTTTTTTTTTCGGGAGTGAAAATTGCTCACTCTCGGCCAACTAAGCAGCAACTAATTTTTATTTAAAAAAAAAACGGAAAAGGAATTTCCTTCACTTCCGTCTCGTTCCGCCCGTCACATACTCGTCGCGGAAATTTTTGTGTGTTCCTTCCTTGACGCCAAGAGGGAGGCGAGCAGCGCATGCTGCCGTCATTTCCAACGTGGCAATAAACGGAGTTCTGGAATTTGGGTTATGGGAGGAGCCGAGTCGGGCTGAAGCCACCGCCTGTTGGCTCGTCCTCTATCAGGTGAGAGAGAGAGAGACAGCCAGAGAGAGAGAGAGAGAGAGAGAGAGAGAGAGAGAGGTGCGGAGGCCCCGTTTAGAGCTGGTTATACGAGCTGCCTGTAATAACAATGAGCACGCGAAATATCGCCACGATACCGCACCAACACCTCGGCAGGCTGGCCAACCACTGACGAAAAAAAAACTACATTTAAAAAATTATTATTATTACAATTAAAGAGGATTTAAAATTAACTTTGTTGAAGATGAGCAAAAAAAGCGTCAGCGCTCCAAAAATCTTGATACTTTTTATTTTTATTTTTTCAAGACTTTGAATTTGCGGAGAAAACATACATTCTGCGTAATGTGAATCGACGCCAGGGGTGGGTGATCGCCCGTGTGTTTGCTAAGTGCCACACACGGCTCGGCAGGCGGTGCGGCCTCTCTCCCCCCCCCCCCTCTCTCTCTCTCTCTCTCTCTCTCTGTGTCTCTCTCCCTCTCATCCGATCGCCGCCCCGCCGCCGCCGCCGCTGATCTCCGACATTATGGAGTCTCGTGAGATCGGTGTGGGGGGCTCCGGCCGCGCTCCGGGGCCCCCCCAGCGGTCCCCTGCGGCTTCGTTTGGTTCACAGGGCACGTCGACGGAGGTGAAAAAATGTGACCGATGCGGAGAGAGAGAGACAGACAGAGACAGAGAGAGACAGAGGTGCGCGCGCGCGCCGCTCTCTTTGAAGTCGCAGGACCTCCGGCAGGACATGTCGGCCGAGTCTTCGGTGGTTTTCTGCGTAAAGTGAGTGGTCAGCCCGATTGTCGGCAAACTCCCGCTGGGCTCCGACAGCTCCGAATTTCACGGAACCTCCATTTTGGTCCGCAGCCCCCTCCTAACAGGCCCCGCGGCCGGGTGCGAGAGAGAGAGAGACGGGGCACTTGACAGCGGCGGTGCGACAGAGACACCCGAGGGGGATGCCCGGCCGGGCGTCTCTCTCGCACCGCCCTAGTCGAATGGGGCTCTCTCTCTCTCGCGCGCGCGCGTTTGACGACCCTCCGGCGGCGGCGGGCCGAGGTGGCTGCCGGCTACAATCACAATAGCAAGCCTCAGGTGGCACAATACCGGCGGCTGACTTTGGCCCTCAGCTCCCCGCCCTGACTTATTGGCCCAGTTGTACCTGGCCGCACCTGTGGGCCCGGCCCGGCCAGGTTAGGGTGCAGGTTAGGGGGGAAGTCCGTGCCGTGGGCGGCCTGCCTGCGGGTGCTGCGCTCTGGCGGCGGCGCGCCGAGTCACAGGACGCCCCGGCGCAGCGCCGCCGGCCAGCCCGGACCCCACCGGCCCAGCAGCCTCCGCAGCAGCCTGCCGTCGTCCATGTTCTGCCTTCACGCCAGGCCACGCGAAACCCGCGAAAACAAGGGAAATTCGAATTTAAAAAAAAAAATAAGTAAAAAAAAATAAAAATAAATGACAGAGCTGTGCAGAAGACATTCTCGTCCGCTAAGCATCCGTAATTAGACGGACGTATTTGTGGGGAGCTAAACCGACGTGCGTGCCGGGCGCGATGAGGACCAATCAACACGTCGGAGAGAGAGAGATAGAGCGAGACAGACACACGCAGCGAGAAAGAGAAAGAAGAGAGTGCACTGCGAAAGCAACATCAACATCAATATTTCTTTTTTTTTTTTGCGTTTCGATCGAAAACGGGCTGCAGAAACGTACATATCTTGCGGCCGCGGTGCCGAAGCAGAGTTGACAAACGCATGCGACTTATGTGCTCGGCCCGAAACTGCATACGGCATGCCTTCTGGGAAGCAGAGGGCGACAGCCTTTATGCGCTGCAAGGCGGAGGCGGCGGCGGCGGGCGGCGGGCGGCGGGGCTGCGTCCGGACAGGTGCCCGCAGACTCTCGCGCGGAGATGTCTCGAGAGTCGAGAGTAAAAGAAATTTGAATCGCAAGTTATTCTACGTCGTCGTCGCGTTGAAATCGGTCTAGTGTCTACCGTGTGTGGCGGTCGGTTCCATTGTGTTAGAATTACTTTTCGCGCGAGAGACGGCGCCACCGCCGCCCGCTCTCAGCGTGTGGCGAGCAGTGCTGAGCACGCCGCTCAGCACGCCGCTCAGCACGCCGCTCAGCACCGCTCAGCACCGCTCAGCGTGAGGCTGGGACCGGCTGCCTCCGAGAGTCACCCCCGGCTGCAGGGGAGCAGCGTACAGGCGGCGTCCGCGCAGCGTGTGGCTCACCTTCCGAGAACGACGCACACAACTGTTCGCGTCACCCGCAAAAAAAAAAAAGAGGGAAGAGAAATTCAAAAATTCGCGCGCGCAGAGCGCTGATAAGAATGTCGGACAGTGATAATGGCAGGGGCCGGCTCCCTGCGTTCAAGTCCCCCGACGCCACCACGCGTTTGTCTTGACGGATCGTCCGCCGAGGAATCCTCTGAAAGAGTTTTGACAAATGCTGCTCTTTGAGACGTTCGGTGGGGTGTCCTACCGGTTAGACCCGATAAGACACTGATAAGGGCCGCGGGGGGGACGTACGGGGGCGTCCTACGGGGCGTCCCCGAGTGATCCTCTTTATGGGAGTAACGTATGCGCGATGGCCGCCACGACGATTTGTCAGGGCGGCCGCGTTTACTATGCGAGCCCGTCGCGTTGTCGCCCCCGAAATCCGGGGCTTCCGTCCGCTCTCCATGAAACGACGTAACGCAGCAGCAAGAAGCCGCGTCACCTGGCGAAGGGGCTCTCAAATCAGAGCACCGAAACGTTCACGTGAATCGAACGTTAAAATTCAACACTGAAATTCAATCGTTTTAACGTTCAAATTAATACATAAATTCAAAGGAAAATTCAAAAATAAAATTGACGCAAAAAGAAAATCCGAAATTCAACCCTGAAACTCATCCTTAAATTCTGGGTGTAAATCGGACACGGGAACCTGACGACAGCCTCACTTTCCCCCCGCCGCGGCGGTGGCTCGTTGCCGTGATGTCCCCCTCCACCAAATTGGCCAGGCGATGATTACCAACACGGCCACGCTGCCGGCTCCGCTAGGGCCCCGCCAGGACCCCGCCAGGACCCCGCCAGCGCCATAGAGCTCACAGAGTTACTCGGCACAAACAAATGACACAGGTGTCGTGGCTCGGCGGTACAGCACCACCGCCGCCTTGCCTTGCTGCTGCTGCTGTGGTTTTGACGACCGTCATTTGTCCACCGGGGCTACTCGCCTCTCCCCTGACAATGACTCTCTCTCTAGTTTCGAACTGTTACAACGACCAAGATCGTCGTCGGCGTCGTCGGCGTCACTTCTGGCGAAAGAAAAATTCAGCTGCCGTTTACCTCCCGGGGCTGAGGTTGGATTACGGGCCGCGTTTCAATTTTCGGATTGTGGCGCGCCTGGGCGCTGTGGGGCCCCGCTCTGCCGCGCCCCTCTGTAATTGAATTGTCTCTGAGCCGAGGGAAGTCGCCGTCAGGGGGGCGGCGGCGGGAGTGGAGTATCGCCGGGGCTTCCATCGCCGTCGTTCGCTTGTGGGTTGCCCACCTTATGAGTGGCCCTGACACTTTAATGCCGGATGTTTGAGCGTTACGACCCAGCCAGACCTTGCGGGACGCACACAATGCAGCAGAGGGGAACTGGTTTTGAATCGAGAAATGGCCCGGAATGAGTTTGTCGTTTTGGAGTTTCTGCATGTTTCTAGGGTTGCCCTCCCGGCCTCACCTCCCAGTTGTGTTCCGGAGGGGCCTCTTCACGCCCAGACCGGCTGACGTCGTCGTTGTAACACATTCGGATGACCGGCATTGTGTCCGGGTGAAATTAATGACCGAAAGGGCATCGGGAGCAGAGCCCGTTTCCGATTTTATCGCTCAACGCCTCAATCACGCACCGTTTTCGAATGATGTTCCCCCGAATATGATTTCCAACTCAAATTTGTGAAAGACTCCATAAGTGCCACCCGAATCATATGTTGGTCAAAACACACGAATAGATCTGTATCTGCCTCCTCCTCCCCCCCTTTTTTTTTGTTAGTGACGACGGAATCTGACAGTTCGGTCATATCGACAGCCGAGCCTCGCAGGCAGGTTGCCGACACCTATGGGCGTGGCCATCACAATGACACGTCCAACAACTGCGGGCTAATCAATCAAGTCTTTTCACCGACACATCGCGCCGCAGCAGGCGCCTGGCACCGGCTGTTGGATCCCCGGGCCAAACGAGCGAGCGCCTGTCTGGAGGGGAGGGTCTAGGAGGCCGTGCCTTGCAGGGCCAGGCTATGGAGTCTGTAAATTTCTCACATGCTGCTCACCCTGTTCGATTTTGTTACCCCAGACTCCGTGGCTAACAAAACCAAAGAAATGTGTTACTACGGATCGTATGCCCCGACTTTGGTTTTGGGGGGGGGGGGGTGATTTGCCGCCCTTAGGCGTTTGTTAGGCGGGTTGCCCAACCCGATCCCCCCCCCCCCCTCTGGCTACGCCCCTGGGCCCCGGCCCCACACACGCCTGACTGACACCTCGATTATCAAGACGGAATGGCCCCTAATCAGACATCAGTTTTGTCCCGCTGCAGGCCCCCAAACAAAAGCGCTGAGCTGCTCATCTCCCCGATCGGCCGCGAGTTCCGGATAAACATGACAGGTACCCGTGTTCCGTCGCTTGCCGCCCGATCGGCGCGTGTTACGTCGTTTTGTGGACAGCCGTTCCCACGCGCCGGCAGCGGCACCCGCGGCGGCCGTTTTCAATTTGCACGCTTCCTGCTGATGACTTTGTTGCATGCTAAAAGCCCCCGGTAACGGCTCTGAAGCCGGATTAGGCGGCGGGGAACAACACCCGATTGTGATCAACTCGCGCACTTGTTGCACGCAAAACAGTCGCACTTTTTCATTGCGCCTCCGCCGCTCATCTCACAAGTCATGCACTCCTTTGGAGCTGCAGCACGGAGCCCGTCGCGGCCACTCACCACCAGATTAACGAGGAAGGGGCAGTCTATCCCGTGACTCACGCCCAACCCCCCCTGCGAGCCCCGCCGAGGCCCCAGCGGGGGTGGCGGCGATGCCGGGCAACCTCACTTCTCACTCACTCCTCGACTAGCCTATCTATAAAATTCAGAAAAATTAGTAGAAAAATGTTTGCGACGAGTACTTTCGAAGTGAATTCTCCCATAGGGAACCCCAGTTGGTTACCGCTGGATTTGTCACTCTTCAAAAAATAAAAATCACATTGACTAAAATTCTTATCATTGTCCAAATGACTATACGAAAATGCGTGTAAAAAAATTGACCAAGCATTATTATGACTGTACTAAGAATATTGACAAAATGTTCGTCATTTTTATTTTCCTTTTTTTTACAGTGTGTGAGTTTTCCGACCGGACTGTACGTCCTCACTTACGACGGCCCCCCACGGGGCCCCCGCTGCGCCGCGGCGCTGGGCTGTGCCGGGCTGTGCCCTCGCATGAGCGCCTGTCGTTTGTTCCGACCCGTCACCTATACGCCGGCCCGGCGCACGCGCGCACGCAGCTTAAACAAAGTCATGAACAGGCAGTAATCTAACTCAACAGGTGTAATCCTCGCGGCTCTCTTGTTGTTGTTGTTGGCTGCGCCACTAGAGAATCTATCAGAGAAGAAACGTCCGGAGCACACGTACCTTCTTGGCTCCGGCACACACACAGCGGCTAACAGGCCCATAATGTCTCTCTCTCTCTCTCTCTCTCTTCTCTCTCTCTTTCTCAGGACGCCATGTTTGAATATCGGTTACGATTAGTCTGCCTCCAAATTGCGTGCGGTTCGCGTGACACGGTGCACGCACGCACGCACGCACACCCACACACGGGCCGCGCATAAAGCGCGAGCGTGCGCGCGCGGCCCGGGTCCCTCTGCTGCCAATAAACATGTTAATACCTATATGCAGTATGTGTGTCGGCCGATGTCGTGCTCACGTGCACGGAAAGGCGCGAGCCTTATTGGCAGCGCGACATTAGACTCGATTATATGCACGCGAGTGCCCCGCGGCGCGGGCTCCCTCCACAATACCGCGGGAAGACAAAAGCCTGGCGCGGAAGTCCGCGTGCGGCGACGCACCCCAGCGAGGCCGCCCAAGTCTAAACCGATTCCCTCTCGCGGCCGTCCTCTTCGAGATATCGAACCTCAGAGGAAAAGGCTTGATTCGATACATCGTGGCGGCACCGCGCACTTAGCCAGGCACTCCATTAGGCGGCGGCCCATTCCGCCTTTCTGGTGTCAGAGATCCGTGGCCGCGGACAGCTCAGTACGACCCGCTGGCGTGCGGCGGCCGGCCGCCGCGTTTTGGCGAGTTACGCCCGGCGGCGGCGGCGCGGGCTGCGGCGGCGCGCCCGCCAACCTCTCTCCTTCCCCTGCCGATTGTTGGCGACGCCCGAAGAGTGCAATTGAATTCCCTTTTGCGCTGCTTGTAAAGCCCTGGAGGAGCGCGCACGGCGGCGGCGGCGGCGGCGGCTGGCCCGCAGAGCAGCCACGGCAGGTCCAGCCAGCGCCGGCGAATGCAGCGCGCGGAGATAACATCTGGGTGCAGATCTGCAATGCAAAGCAGTGCCCGGCGGGGCCCGGCGGGGCCCGGCGGCGGGGCCCGGCAGGCCGCTCGGTGTGGCCAAAGTGAGCCGTCCACTCGGCATTCAGCGGCTGCAACCCCTCTGCTTGCACGGCGGCGTCCTCCCTCAGCACGCGTCTCTCTCTCTCTCTCTCTCTCTCTCTCTCTCTCTCTCTCTCTCTCTCTCTCTCTCTCTCTCTCTCTCTCTCTCTCTCTCTCTCTCTCTCTCTCGCATACGAGGTCCGCCTGCGGAAGATGCGCGCAGAAAATGGAGCGCGTGGACGTGTTCGGGGCCGCATCCGGGTGTAGTGGGTACTCGTGGGGGCGCAGAGAGCCGTATTTTGACCAACCGAAACTGTTGTGTTTAACTGTGACTGTTTCAAATCGAAACTGTATCTGTCACAAATTCTATTGGAAAATTCCAACAAAATTTGCAGCGCGAACTGTTTGTGACTCTCCAAGATATCTTTCGAAAATTTCCAAACTGGACATTTCCAATAAATGATAAAATTATCTCATTCGAAAACAGCGTTCTGAATATAAAACCCCGATTTTAATGTGTGTGTGTGAAAATTCCGGAGATGATTCGGATTTTCCTGGGAAATTTTGCAGCACAAACTGGCTGGAAAATTCCAATATTTTTTTTTGCAGTGTACATTTGGAAAAGTGTTTTTGACTGTTTGACTTTGATCCAAAACTGAACTTGACTGTTTGGACTTTGGAGCCGAAACTGTAGTTTGACTGTTCCGTTCTGAATACCGTACACGAAGGCACGGGGGGGACCCCACCGCTCCCAGAGGAACACAATGTGTTGACACAATAAAATGGACGTGAATGTGCTGGCCTCACAATTAGGAGGTCCCCGCCGGCGCCTAACAAGCCACCCAGCGCCGGTATCAGTCGGTAAATCAGCATCATTCCTTACCTATTTTAGAGGCTGGAAGGCGAAAGTTTATAGAGTGTCTGCGTCGACCCCGGGGGGGACCGGCCGTGAGCTCCCACCACCGGCTGGATATATCAATTATAAAGCTTGCTTTCCATGAGGTCACCTACGGAGGGATGCCAGCGCCGAAACTGTACTGTATGAGTTTCCACGATCGAAGCCGAGCGGCGCGCAGGTACGGCGCTGACTTTCGCTTCGATGAGAATACGAAATCCGACGGTCGCCTCGAAAAAGGTTGAAGCAGCAGGCCGGGTCGGAAAATAAAAGGTTTGTTTTCCGAGTTGAATAGGGATTCCTGCACGTGAGAGTCATTGTTTTTGATGACCCGCCTGGGATAAGGGCAGGTATAGCTCACAACACATCATCCCTTGCCTCTCTCACTTATGCCATTCAGGCAAATTTTTTTTTTCTAGGCGCCATTGGAAATGGTCGAACATGGCACTCGAACAAAGCGGGTGCTGGAGGTGTCTGTACCCGTCGAGGGTAAAAATCCCGTGGAAATTAATTTGTGAGAGGAGGTGATTTGTGTCGCGCCCCTCGCGGCCCGAAGAGCCCCGTAGCCGTGCTCAACCCCATTATGCTCGCTCACAGCGGGGACCGGCGGGGGGACCGTCCCGAAATCCGCTCCGCCGTGAAAAGGAGGCAACGATTCCGCGGCCCCATACGTGATCGCTACCGGTCGTGCTGCTGCAGATGCGGGGCGCGGGTGAACGACCACAAGAGCGCGCTTATGTTGTTGTTGTTGGCCGGCACGCACCACTGTTCCCCCGCGTCCAGGTGCGGTTGTCATGGGCCGATACCTCTGTTCGATCTGTGGCGGTCACCCTCCCATAGGGCCCACGGGTCCGGCTGTGGTCGCGCGGCGCCGCAGCCCGCCTCTATCACATGCAAGGGCAGCTCCGATGGGAACGGGGCGCAGCGAATGGAGAGCAGCGGCACCGGCAATCAAACGGAGCTTTATTACGCACCTGCTCATCGCTCATACTGTATGTACATACGGTTGTTCTTCTAAAGTGCACCCGCAGCAATGTCGTTTGTTGATTGAAACATAACTTACACACCATGCTTGGTTCTAGAAGTCAAACGCAGGATATTTGTTTCTAGATACATTTTTTTGGTTACCAACAGACAAATATAACAGTGAAACTCGTCAACTACACATTATTCGCTTTTTAAAAAAATAGGCAAAAAAAAAAGACTGGAAATGTCTCAAAGCGTGATGAGAAATTAGAGTGCGCGTGCCTCTGACACCACAGTTTTCCATAATTAACCCCGCGCGTGTACTCGGGCTCCGCGTGGCTCCGCCCACTCAGCAGTGAGTCATCAAAAAAACTCACGTAAAAACAATACGCCAGCGGGAACAATGGCGCAGCCGAGGGAGAAGGAGAGAGAGAGAGAGAGGCATGCACACCACCTCTGACGTGTGAAAGAGCGCGCACGATGGAGAGACAGAATGAGAGAGAGAGAGAGAGAGGCGGCGTGCTTCTGTTTTCGTTTCTCCTTTCGTTTCCCTTCACCTCATAGATCTGTCATTTCTCTGCCGGCAGTCAAAGCTCTTCTCGACGCTCTCTTCTCCGCTGCAGCCGCCGTGGTCCAGTTCGGTGAGGCCTCAGCGCGCCGCCGCATCCCTCATATACACAGCCACCGCGACGACGGCGAATAACGGTCCGGCATCAGTTTATGTCCGTGAGGGCGCGGCAGCCAAAGACGAGTCGAAATGTGAACGTGGAACATGGAACATTTCTGCTTTTTTTTCAGTGCTAATTCACTGTCGTCGCGCGATCTCCGATTTTCAGCCATGTGGTTGCTGTGTATTCACGTCAGGACCACATATGAGTGCTGAGTGTGTGTGTGTGTGTGTGTGTGTGTGTGTGTGTGTCGGAGGCGCTCCCACCGGTCGCGATGCTGTGATCCGTGAGCCGATCTGCGCGTAACTCCGGGAGACGGCGGTGCCGCTAACGCCGCTAACATTCTCATCCCGCCGGCGGCGTGGTCCGTGTCGCGTCTCGCACGGACGAGCTTATTCATCACGAGAGGCGAGCCTCACAGACTAATCCCTCATCAGGGACCCCCTCGCACCGCGCCGGGCGGCGGCGGCCGGCGGCGGCAGCGGCGGCGGCGGCGGCGGCGGCGCGGTGGAGGGTTGTCTGCTGGGGGCCGAGGCCGCCGAGGCCGCCGGGGGGGACGCCGGGGGAGGGCGGGCTGGGCGGGCTCTGAGCTGGGCGGGCTCGGAGGGTCTGGCGGTGGCGGGCGCGTGCTTGGTGCAGCGGCGCGGCCGGGGGCAGCCACCTCTCGCCTTCACGCCCCCTCCCCCCTCCCGCCCCCCCGCTAGACGCCTCCCCCCTCCTTTGTCTCGCACCTCCGCCCCCTCCCCCCCTCCCCTCCCGCGGCCCGCCGCGCCGCTCGGCAGGCGGGGAGGGGGAGGACATGGAGGCGGCCGGTGGAGGGGAGGGAGTGTCTGCTCAGGCTGCGCTGCGGTGCGGTGTGGTGTGGCCGGCTCAGCGTGGGCCTTCCCGTCCCAACCCGCAGGCTCTCGTTTAGTTAGTAGAGTTGTTCTGCTCGCTCCCCGGCTTCGAGTCGAGCCCGGCCGACGTCGGCAAAGAGCGTCCCCGCCGCGACGACGACCGTGCTCCAGGACCCCGACGACGCCGTCCTCCAGGACCCCGACGACGCCGTCCTCCCTGTGGATATAGTGATGTGTGCCAGTGCTGTGCGTCTGTGTTGTGGTGGTGGGTGACCCGGGGAGCCCCCTGGGCAGCCCTCAGGGCAGCCCCCCGGGGCGCGGCACGTCCCCGCTGGCGCCCCTGGACCAGGAGGGCGACACGGCCGCGGCCAGGATGCCGGAGAGGGAGGCCTTCCCGCTGCACCTGCCGCCGGCCCCGACCGCCCTCCCGCTCAACTTCCCGTCGGCGTTCGGCGCCTTCCACGCCCCCGTCGGCCCCATCCCCGTGGACCAGCGCACGCACGAGGGCCGGTACAGCCTGTGGGACCCCGCCCTGGCCCCCGCCCTGGCCGCGCAGGCCGCGCAGGCCGCGCGCGCCGCCGGACTACCTGGATTCCACCATCCCCATGGGTAAGCCTACCCCCCCACCACCACCACCGGGCCCCGCCCCCGCCGCCCCCGCGGCCCCCGCCCCCCGACACCTGCACGGGGGTGTGACGCCGGCCTCACGATCCGTGAGGTCGTTCACAAACAACATAACGCCCCCGGCATCTCCAGGACATTATCTACCTGTGAGAGCTTTCGGCGTGTCTTACTCCGTGAACGAACCCTGCGCATTTGCATTGCTTCGGGGCACCTGAGGGAGTGCTTTGTTCTTGGTGTTGGCGGACGACAATTTAAGCAGAGAGAGAGAGAGAGAGAGACGCCGCTGCGGCTCCGTTTGCTCACGTCCGCCCTGGTTGAGGCCCCCCGCATCCTCCGTCCGGACTTGTGCGCCATCTGTCAGCACGTGCCCGCCAACCCCTCGCCGCCGACGCCGGCCCATTGAAGGGTTAGACGACAATGCCACGTCTTCCGCGGATGTCTTTTGGCGCGGCTTCGGTGATTAAATCGACCCGGGCCGCCACTGATACCGAGATATCGAATCAATCGAGTTCGATTGCGCGCCGCAAATTATGCTGTCAGCCCGTGCCGGCGGCGAGGCTCTTGAAGCGGTCCACTGTATTGTCCACTGCTTTCATCTGGCGAGATCGACCTTCTAAACGGGCGGCGAGGCGGGCACAGCGGCCCGGTCCTTGTCGTGACATTCCGGACGGACTAATGACGCGGGGAGGCTTTAGAGGCGGGATGGAAGAGGGATAGAGAGGGGGATGGAAGAGGATAGAAGGGGGGCGGCTGCCAGTTTTCCCTGCAGAACTCGTCATCCCTTGGCGAGCGGATGTTGATCGATGACCCCGGGCCGCTCGACACCCGGCCGGTCCCCTTCTAGCGCCGGCTGTCATCTCATTAGCGAAGAGGCGACCGCATCGGAAGTGTCTCTGTGGTTCCGGGGGACACAAGAGACGCACCGGGGCCCCGC
This sequence comes from Megalurothrips usitatus, assembly GCA_026979955.1. Lineage (NCBI taxonomy): Eukaryota > Metazoa > Arthropoda > Insecta > Thysanoptera > Thripidae > Megalurothrips > Megalurothrips usitatus. The sequence continues at coordinate 6,938,334 of CM049605.1, forward strand.
CAGGCCCCCGCCAGGCCCCCGCCAGGCCCCCGCCAGGGCCCCGTCAGGGGGTCGCGCGGTGCCGCAACATGTGTGTGTTGTGCCGCCCCAGCTGCGTCCTGGCAACATGGTTGGACCGGATCCCCCGCTCCTCTAGCACTCGCAGCTTCAGAGTGGAGCCGCGATCCCTGCAACCGCTTCATCTCAGCCTGCCGCCCGACCAAGTTCAGTGAGGAAGGATCTCCAGGAAATCACAGCCACACTGTAGTCTTTGTACAGAAAACTATAGCTTCCCCGCAGGGAAAGTGCGAATGCAGACAATTAGAACAAACCGTAGTCTCCCGCGTTGGCCGTCAGTTCGATAACAGTGCAGTTTGTGGAGCTGCATCCTGGGCGCGGAAGTGTAAACTGTAGTTTCACCGTAGACGCTCCCCGTAGCATCACACAACAGCACCGCCGCCGCGGAGCGCTGCCCGCCTCTGTTCGTGTCTACGTAGCAATTTCCGATGAGCGAGGCCCTCACACGGCGGCTCCGCCTCCATTTCACATATCATTCCCTGCCTTCTGTTTGACTCTTCCTTGACCTCTCTCTCTGCCCCCTCTCCCCTCCCTCTTATTTTAGCATCACGCACATCACACACACACATGCACGAGCACAAAGCCCTTCGTGAGGTAATTACTCCCTCGTGCTCTGCGGCCCCTCCATATTTCACCCACCGCTGATGGCCGGCCCGACACTGTTTCGGAGAGTGGTGGGTGGGGGGCGATTGAGTGTTTTTCTCATGAGCTTCAAAGCGATACCTCACGTGTGTATTTCGCGCGGAATACACCGTCGTCACGGTGGCTGCCATGCGTTTAGGAATGCACGCTGGTGGATTGTGCGCGGGTCCAGCCTTGGATGCTCGGATTTATTGTGGTTCTGGTTCCTGTCGCGAACGCGTGGTGGAGGCAGGGCTTGGTGCGGGAGTGCTCACAGACTGACTGGTCTCACACGGATAAAGTGCCTCGGAGCCCACAGTTTTCGACAGCCTGACGCGCGCGCGCGTAGTGCCCCTGCAGGGGACAGCGCCGCCCAACGGGGTCAATGTTTCAGCCTCTCTTCCTGTCCTTGTTGCTCCGTCCGCCCTGGCCAACCCTTCCCCATTAGAGTAACAGAGACAAACGGTGGGGGGTTTCGAACGCGCGCCGGCCAGAACCTGATGAGGTACCTTCGAGGTACATCCGAGGTACATTCGAGGTACCTCCGAGGTACATCCGAGGTACGCATACATTATGGGGGCAGCGTGCATCGCTGCGGGGCGGGTGCACGGCCGCTCAGGCCCCCTGGGCACACAAACACTCACCCACACACACACACACACAGGGAACACAAACACTCACCCACACACACACACACACACACACACGGGAACAGCAGTTTTCAGAGCCAGGTATTTATGACTAGCGCTGGATTTATAGCGTGAGGAACAATACCTATAGTATAAGTCCGGCCTAAGCCCTAGGCTGCTAACATGGCTGCTTTCCATTTCCAAGGTACGGTCCCCGCCATTGGCCGGCTGGTCAGCGGCCACGCTGCGGGCCGCCAATGGCATTGCGCCACACGACCCCTCGGCAGCCAATGACTCCTGACCATTAACGCCTCGGGAGCCCCCTCTGTTTCCTCTGCTTGTTTGACTTTGTGTGGTTTCTCCAAACATTTCAGTATTTCATTTGTGCCTCGTTAGGAACCGCTCCTTCAGGCGGCGTGCGGCGCCCGTGCCGAACAGATCCACATTTCGAGACGGCGCCCGTCGGTTCGCTTTATTTATTTCTTTTGCACTTTCTTCCCGTACGTCCCAATAGGAATCAGAGCACACCCTTCGGCCGCGCCGCCGCTGATCGTTCTCTCTCCGAGGCTCTCCGCTCCCTGGCGGGCCGAGCTGCCAGTGTCTGGCACTCACTCATTAGAGTCGTCCTTGCTCTAATTGGTCCAAGTGCGAAAGCATTCGCCCCCGTAGGCGGGAGATTTCGAGCCCCCGAGCTTTTTTCCTGAGCGAGGAATGCAGCTTTACCAAGGCCACAAATATTTAATTTTTTTTTCGTCGCTTATTTCAATCAGGGGGTTTTCGTTTTCCGAAAATCGACCACACATTGGCTACCCAACGGTGTAGTGCTGGTCGTCACCCGACACCGTGATCGCTTCTTTATGTAACCTGCGGCTTTCGGCTTTAGAGCGCGTGCGTGTCAACGTGTTGCGTCGGCGCGGCGCTGCGGTCAGCCGCGGCCAATCTCCTTTTATTTCGTGTAAAAGTCCTGACGGCTAAAAATTTGGATACGTTTTCTTGAAGTTTAAAGAAAATTTTCCTTTGTGAAAACGTTAGCCGTACGTTATTTTTTAAAAATTAGTTTTGTTTTGGGAGGATATTTGAAAAAAAGTGATCTGTTGAGGAGATCCTGTTTTCTTTTTCAAGGGTATACCGACATGTGGCGGGCTGCGGCTTGCGTGGTCTAAGAGCTGGAGCCGCAGGTTCAACAACTTAGCCGCCATAACTGCCAATAACGACAAGCTGACTGCCCATAAGGGCTTCCCATAAGGGCCGCGCGGGGAATGGCGGGAGTTTTGATATGTGGCGGTGCCACACCGCGAGCCCGAAGAGCAGCGAGAGAGAGAGAGCGAGAGAAACTGAGAGAGGGAGATGTCTACAGTGCGCCGGTTCATTAGTGAGTGACCCCCTGGAGCATGTCCAGACTCCAGAGCAGTCCGTGCGGCTGCGCCTTGTCCGGGTCAGCGCGGCTAGGGTTACAGTCGGCACGTCCCGGGCACGCCGCGCCACGCCGCGCCACGCCAGGCCACGCACCGACAGCTCAAGCCGCATGATCGGATTTCTGGCGGTCGTGTGGTTTTTGTCGCACGCCTGATCCCTTTCGGTGGAGGCAGCCGCTGTGCCGCCGGGCCGGGCCCCCGAGCACGGCCACTCAGCCATATGCCGCCGGTTGTCGCGCGGGTTCGACTCTATCCGTGTAAGCCGGGGGGTTGAAAAGACCGCCAGAGACACAGGACATCGACCCTGACAGAGGACCGCTACACGCAAAGTAGCCAGCAAAATCAACCAACAACGGTTACTTATTTTTTTTTTTTTTTTTGGTGTCGTAATCGCAGATGAGGTGATAAGTGGTGCGACGGTGCGCTATCAGAGGCAGCAGCGCATACCCCTGCGCTCATCAGCCGAGTGTGTGAGCTGCAATAAGGGTCCTGGAGCCGCGCTGGAGCCGACTGGAGCCTCCAGCACTGCACTGAGGCTCTTGCTAGTCCGTGCACCTCTTCCCCTCACGGGTTACTCCTCGCAAACACATATCGCTATGTCGACCTAAGCGCGCCCATAAACTGAGATGAAGTCGTCAGGAGCGGTTTGCAGACAGACGGACCTGCGGCCGGCCAGACGTGAAGCGAGAGGGAGAGAGAGAAGGGGGAGGAGAGAGAGGCAAGGAGAGCAGGGAAGGCAGAGAGGGAAGTCGAAGGGAAATAAAGACAGCCCACGTGTTCTCCGTGCGCGCGCGCTCTCTCTCCCTCTCGCTCGAGGTGCATGAACATTCTTTTTCCACCGTTTTATTTTCTCTCTTTTCTCCCTCTCTTTCTCTCTCTCCTCTGCTTCTTATATGTCTATTCCCCCGCTCTGAAATTCGTGTCGTCGCTTCGAGTTGCTCGTTTTGCGCTGTTCGGCCGCCTCGCCGTTGTTTCAGTGACGCCAGGAGACGGAGATGGTGTATCTCGGAGGAGGAGTGGTTCGCAAGGCTGTGCCCGAGAGAGAGATGCAAGTAATGAAAAGTGCGCGAGCGGGAGAGAGAGGGGAGAGAGGAGGAGTGGAATGTGCAGACGATATCGACTTAATCAGACGGCCTGCTGCTGGGAGGGTGGCCGCATCACAAAGGTGGAGAAAACAGCAGACTGGAAAACGGTTGTTTGATGCAGGACGGTTTTCCACGGCAGCGTCTGCGACCTCGCTCCTTTGCGGAAAACGAGTTGCATGGGTGATTTCACTGAACGCGCGTGGAAAATACGTACCATTTGCTGTCAAACATCGAAAATGAAGAAACATGCGGATCGGAAATTCACGTTCTTAACGTTGTACGCCCACCTTTTCCTGCCGCATCGCCTTTTACGGTGTGTGAGTTAATTAATGTCCCCCGAATGTCCCCCTTCTCTCGTCTTTTCGGATTGCGCAGGCACCGGCGGGCACTCGCCGACGTCGTCTTTGCAGCGATATCAGCACAACAAGCGTTTTAGGTCGGTAAATAAATGCAGGACAAAAGGACGAGCGGCTGCTGCAATCGGACTTTGAGAAAGAGGGAGAGGGAGAGAGGCAGGAGGGGCACGAAGGAGTGAAAGAGAGAGAGAGAGAGAGAGAGAGAGAGAGAGAGGAGCGCTTGTTGTGGTCCAGATAGCACTCGCCTGGGATGGTCATTGGCGCGCTCGCTGCCTCTGCTTAGCTGTTCAGTGGAAATTCACTGCACGGACGTCTGGGAAGCGCGTGCCGAGGGCCCCCGCGCACAAAAAGAGTGCACTTTGGGACTCTAAAAGGCACTCTCGGCCGTCAGCTCGTCTCGTGACATCGCGGCGAGTGGCGTTAAAGACGTCATACAGAGACGGCGTCACGAGACGCCCCAAGGCTTTCTCGAGTCTCCGAGAGGAACTCTGCTGACATTGTTGAATCGCCGTGCTGGATCAGTCTTTTTTTGACATTCCAGATGCCTGTTTCTTTCTCGTATGAGTTACCTCCGTGCGATCTCTATTTGTGGTGCAGCGAAAGTCGGTTATTCACGGCACGGACCCTGTCAAGATACACTGAACGCGCAAAATAACGTTCAATTCCCAGAGTTATAGCATCCGGTGAGATACAATATCAAGGGGCCAGCCGAGGTATTTTTTTAATCCTCATTTTAATGTTGCATTTTCTTTGTTTTATAGCTGAAAGCATAAATGTCGCGCCGTAATTACTCTAGTGACTGCAGCATTACACGTTTCCGCAGGTGATAGAGGCGAAAATTATGCAGACAGACGTACGACTTTAATTTTATGACTCTGGAGTGGCGTGGATGTGTGTTTTGTGTGCGTGCGCCTCACGAGCGTGACGTCTGCAATGTTGCCAACTTCTGCCACGGTTTCGCCTCGCCTCTTTTTTCTTCTTCCGTTGTGTGTGTGTGTGTGATGTTCCGGGAACTCCTTGACTTGAAGATTGGCCGCAGTCAATGTTGGTTACGCCACGTTATTAGAAAAGGCTTCTGTCTAGACTCGGGAGGCGAGTCGACCAGTAGAAACGCGGGCATAACAATCAATTCCCATAAGGCTCAGTAGTCTCCCCTAGCGTCTCTGCTATGGGACCTTCAGGGAGGAAGCACATACGTTTGCCTAATCCATTTCGCCTGCCCAGGACACACACACACACACACACACTCTGATCCCTAAACCTGCCTTACGATCCCGCGGCTCCTCCGCGCCGCACTAATCTCCATTATTTCCAGCGTTCCCCGCGACACCGCGCTTTCAATGGAGACGACGAACGCCGCGGAAGGCCCCGTGGACACACCTCCAGCCGCCGTGGCCGATCCGCTGCTTTACGGGCCGCGTAGCGGCTGCGGTGTGAGGTGCCCGTCGGAGTGCGAAAACGACCTGATCGCGGCGTGAGATGCGGCCGCACACTCGCGCTTGCTCCTCGTCTCTCGGTCTTGTTCCGCTACCGTTCCTGAATCTCCCACTGTCCGCCGGCCTTGGCCGCGTCTCGCCCTTCTGGCCGCCTTCTCCTCCACCTAACTCTCTACCTTCTCCTCCACCTACCTCTCTACCTCCTCCTCCACCTATACCTCTCTACCTCCTCCTCCACCTATACCTCTCTACCTCCTCCTCCACCTACCTCTCTACCTCCTCCTCCACCTAACTCTCTACCTCCTCCTCCACCTACCTCTCTACCTCCTCCTCCACCTACCTCTCTACCTCCTCCTCCACCTCCTCCTCGGTGTTGTCACACTCGTTATCTTCCAGCGTCATTAGTCCCTTCAGCCTTCCCCCTTCGCTCTACGCGTCGACAACGCCACCAAACTTCCTCCGCTGTCCTGTGGGAATCGCCCTTCGATCGGAATCGGAAATCAAGCGTGCGGAATGATGTTTGTGCAGCGCTACCGGCCGGGGGCGGCCGTGGGGGCCGAGGCAGGCGCAACAGGTGGCTCAAAGAGCGCCGACGACACGCCACCGGCTTGACGTACTAATTCGTGGAGCCGGGCGGCCGCCTGTTGATCCGTGACGCTCATTGGCCGACCTCGGGCTTCATGAGAAAAGTCCCCCGCCGCCGCCGCTGCCTCCCCCTCCTACCTACTCCTCTGTTTGCTTTGGTGGGTATAATTGATGGTTGCACGCAGGTGAGCCCTCTCGGTTCTCCGCCGCCGCCCTCCGTACGCGACAAGATCCAGATCGAGAGGTCGATTCTGACGTGGCGAGACGCCGCTTCGAGCTCTCTCCGAGACCGTCGGCCGTGCGCGGTCTTTAGTGCAGTCGCGCAGCGCCGCCCTGCCGGGACACCTCGCACTGGCCGCCCCCCACCCCGGCTGCTGTGGTGGATGGGGTGGCGACGGCTCGGCGGTGACGACAGTCGGTGTTCCGGTGGCTGGTCAAAGGCGGCGGGGACGGCGACGGATCAAAGGGGACGCGACCAGACAATAACAATCAATAAGGGCAATCGGGGGAGCGGCGCCGAGCCGCGCCGCCATGCCCGAGGCGTCGCCGTCAAAACTGGGACCAAAACTGGTACGGGGCGTTTGCCAAAGCAGCCTGGAAAATAGGACGGCTCGTTTCGCGTAGAATTATCCAGTCTTCCCAAACAATTTTTTTAAATAAAAAAAATTATTTTTACGATGTTGTTTCCAATATGTGCATCGCATGTCGTCATCGGTTTGGAATCGTAAATTATGAGTCTAGCATGAGTGTTGAATTTTCCGAGGGAACCCCTAAGAGGGAGGGCCGTGGGGAATGGGGCAGGGTATGTGGTGACACGGCGGCGGCGGCGCCGCAGCTGTGGGAGAGGCGCGCGGCCGGAATGCTCCGACATAATTAAAAAGCCGAAAAGCGGCGGTCGTGAGGGGCCCGGCGTGCCCCGGCGTGCCTCCACACGACGCGAACCACACGTGTGGGGATCGCACCGCACTTCCCACGGCGGTGTAGTGCCGTCAGTGCCACGGCCGCCTGTCCGTCAGGGCGCCCGTCAGCGGTCACTGTTGGTCAGCGTCGGTCTTTCCAAATTACCCACGGAAAAAAAATTTGAAAGCACCCCGAACTCTTTATTTTTTTTTAGAAAAGTCTAGTATTTTTGTCTGGGCTCAGATAAGTTTTTTTAAAAAACCAGAACATTTTTTAAAAAAATAAGTGGAGCTAATAAATACACAATTTTATTGGAATATTTAAAATAAGATTTTTTTTAAAAAAAATACAGTATGTGGTATCTGAATGATCGGCCATTGGGAGGCCCCGACACCCGATCGCCGACACGCACGGGCTCATTAACATTGGCGACATCGTTACCGCACGCGTGTGCGCGCCGAGCCCTCCGTGGGACTACATTAGCCCCGGAAATGGAATCGTAAACGTTGATGGGATGTCTGGTATACGGCGGTGGCCAGGACCCCGAGCACTTTCCTTTTGCAGAGAGCGTCGCGCGCTCTTAGGTGTTGATCAAAGCCTTTGCTGGATACTGTCGGCTGCCGAGTCGGGGCATCGGCCGCGGGCCCACTGGCGGCTTCGGGCCTGCCAGCGTGTAGCGGCAGCAGCACCCGGGGCTCGGCTGCAGAAGCCCGCAGACCACTCGCTCCGCTGACCCGCTGACATCTTCATGGCGTCGCCTCGGAGGCTACGCCAACTGACATGGCCGTGCTCCTGGGAGAGCAAATGAGTCCGGATGGACTGTGGGATTAACCCGGCTCTCTGCGTTGTGCCCGAAAGGGCCGCCTGCTCAGGGCCCAAAGGCCTCGGGGCAGCGGGGAGATCAGATACGCAGCAGCCTTGAAAAGTGTTTCTGTCAGTCGGGGCCCTTGTGCTGCCGGCAGCCAGCCAGACCGCCGCGTCCAGCCCGGCTGGACTGGGTCAGCCCAATCAGACGCCCTGGCCTGGCCGTTCAGCGCGCGCCCTCTTGTACACGGCGATTAAAACATCTGACCGTATCGAAAATTTAAATCAGGCAATAAAACAAAACGATGAAGTGATATGACTTGGCGCGAGCACCGAGGGAGGGCCGGGCCTCCAAATATAACTCAATTTACGAAACGTCCGCCCTCAGAGGTATCCCCTACAAACATAATAACAATGATGAGACAGCAGCCGGGGCCCAGCGGGACCAACGGGGCACAGCCAAGGCCGCCAGTATGACCGTACAGTTTTAACCCTGTCATTGTTGTCAGAGGTGGTAACGACAGCGCCTTGTGCGCCGCTTCCTCGGCGTGTGTGTGTGTGTGTGTGTGTGTGTGCAGACGACAATGGCGGTACACTCCCAAACTCTCCGGCAACAAAATCGATTACAAAGTCACGTGACCACCTGCGCGAGCCCCTCCGCACTGCATCCGGCACCTCCTCTGCTCTGCTTCCTCCCCCTACTGTCTCCGCCCCGCCGCCTCCCCTTCCTCGCTCCTCTTTGTTGTCCCCTGACTTGTTGGTTATCCACACCCCTAATCATCCCCTCCTCAACAGTTTCCGACCTCCCCGGATCCCCGGTTCACCTGAGCCGATTCTCGCACGGAGGCCGTGCAACCCCCCGCGGAGCCGCGCGGCGCTTCTGGCCGAAAGGCAGAGTCATACTTTGGCGCGTCGTCACAGTTCAGTCAGCAGATATTGATTCGGCGGCGCCGCCTCCGGCCGCCTCTGCCCGCTCCTGGACGGCCCCCGCCGGGTCGGGGATCCGCCGGGCCCCGCAGCCTCGCGCTGAGGAAGTCATCAACTCTACCTGACCCCGGCCAGCCCAGGTGGGATGCCCTCCCCGAAATGATGCGTCCACGCCCACAGCCCTTGTGTGATGCAGACATCACTACCGTGCAAGGTTGTTAGCCTCGGCGCGGCCACTGCAAAACCCCTGCACTCGATATTTATTTCTATATCGACATTCATCTGTTTGGTAGCCCGCGCGCTGTTGTGCGAACGCAAATTCTTACTTCACTGTCTTGCAAGGCGAGCACACGCCTGTCCCGTAGTCCACCTTCCCGGAGTGTCGAAAACACACTCTCCCACACGTCCCTGATGATGTTTCCGTCCCTCATTTTTATACCTCTCCGAGTCACATCTTCATCGTATAGCAAAGCAGGTCAGCGGCAATCTGCTCGTGTGTAATCACCGCCGCTGAAATTCGCCACGCCCAACACCTGTTGGGACCCCGGAGGGACGGCGGCGGTTCACCGTGGCCCGCCGGATGAGGGGATATTACGTCAGGCCGATGGGAAGAAGAGGGAAAAAACTGCCGGCTGCATTTAGAGCCCTATCTCCTTCAATTACACGACGCGGTCCTCCTTTTTCATTGAGGCGGCCGCTCCGATACGACTGCGAACGCCCGTCAGACCTATGTTAGGCTGAGCCGCGGGAGCTGGAAGCTCAGCCTGAGGATATCCCACTGTTCACGTCGTTTGCAACGAACTCCCCCTCTCCCCCCCCCCCTCCTTCATCATTCTATGCCTTTTCAAATCGTGGCGTCTCTCCCTCCATTCAGCCGCGCCTCTCTGACCCCCCGCGGGGCTCGGGTGGTCTCCGAGGCAGCGGGGCATTAGTTGTCGGTTCGCCTTTTATGGTCTAATATTCATCACAGGTTAACACGGGGATCGCGAGGGACGGCCCACAGCGCTGACTTCCTTTGAGATCTCTTTTTATTGTCAACCGCCTCCTCCCTCATCTGAATGTTGTCCTCTCTCTCTCTCCCTCTCTGTCTCTCTATCACCACAGGTGACCCGTGGCCAGGACCCTCGGTCCACAGGCGTCCCGGCCAGACCCATTATGGATGCTGGGGACATTTTTATCGGGCGGAGGTATCGTACAGGCGTGCTAAGTTTGGACGGGTCGCCCGCTCGCAGCTGCCGCTGTACCTGTTTATGGTGGCTTATTGGTCACCTGTTGCCCGGAGTCCCCTCACACGCCGCGGGCAACTCGACGTAAACCAACATCACCCGTGTTCGCCCAGGTCCTCCCACACATGCGTGTCTCAGTAGTTGACAATCTGAGTCGGTCTGTTGAGCTTCCGCTGTCGTTCATGGTCCGCCACGTGACACTTGCAAGAGCACACTGCGCCTCTGAGCGCTGACAAGTTCAACTGACAAGTGCTCTCATTACCCGATGGATGGCCGCAATTAGGGAGACGCGCAATGAGCCCTTCGACGAGGCCAGATTGAATGCAATTGTCCGACGAGTTTGGCGCTGGCCGCCGACAAGTCTCCTAGGGGCCACGACCTCCGACGAGGCGTCCTGCCGGGTATAAATCCCGGCGGCGACTCGGCAACGCCTTACTCATGTTTCCTGCCCGGTCCCTTCGGCCCTGCGACAAACGCCTCTTGCACCTCCTGCAGCTCCGCATGCAGTTGGTCCACAGCCAATCCCATTGAGCGTGTGTGTGGGAAAAGAATGCGGCCGCGACCCCAGCCCTGGCATTAAAACTTATTTATCTCGCGACGCGGCGCCCGCTGAAATCAGGCTGTGCTTTCGGGGGGGCGCTTTCCATTCAGTTCGCGCGGCGGGTCCCGAAAAGTGCCGCCTCTTTGTCTGACTAATTCTGACGCACGCGGTGCGAGTGCCTGACCAGCAGGAACGCCAACTCTTCCGCCTAAAAAAAATATTTTTGAAAAATTATTTTTTTTTAAATTAATTTTAGTTAAAAAATATGAATGTTAGGTGGAATTTGGTGGGAAGAAAAATGAAGCTGCCGCGGCTGGGGTTTGGGCTGCTGGCTTCTTGAAAGGCGTGACTCCGTACTGAGAGTACAATCACGTGACCAACAAACGCGGCGTTCTGTGCGGCAGCCACCGGCTGCGTGTTCAATTGGCCCGACGCTTTTGTCCCACCACGGCGTGTTGTGTTCCTCGGTCTGATCCCAGCGGGGTTAGAAAAGGACGGAGCGAGCGAGAGAGGCATCACACGGCGGCGACCCCCTGCGGAGACACACGCCGCGGGCCCCCAACCGCATTGTTTTGTCACCAATTACCCGCCGCGCGTCGACTTTCCCCGACTGTTGTCATATCCGCGTCAGAACTGCGGCCGGTCTCTCCGTATAGGAAACAGTGGGGGGAGGAGCCGAGAAAAAAAAATACCGCGAGGAGCATCGCTGGTATTCGAACCCGGGCGACCCAGCCCGCTCTCATCGGCGGCGTGCCGCCCGTTTCCGCCGCTGCTATCTCAATCTGGTTCGATTAGTTCCACGTCGGGGGTTGTCACGGTGACGTCAACATATTACACCTGTGGGCCCTCCCTGCGGGGCCCTGCGGGGCCCTGCGGCCCCTGCGGGTGAGGCCTGCCGGGCAGGTGTCGGCAGACAGGTGAACACATTGTCACCCCGCCGCGCCTGTGCCGGGCCCCACGGTCACGCCACATAAATTGTCGCCAAAATCCTCCCCCCATTTTTCTCCCCCGCCCCGCCTTGCGCCCTCTTCGCGCCTCTCCTGTGTCGTTTATTAAAATTCAAATTTCGCGCCGTCGCCGTCACCGCCGCCGAGATGTGCGTTGACCACGACGACCCGCCCGCGCCGCTCACCGCCTTCCTTCGCGCCGGTTTGCCGCCCGTTTCGCTCACGGCGCGACCCCGACTCGCTTCCCTCCTGTTCTCTCCCCCATTCTATTTCTGCGCGTCTGGAAGGAATGCCCCTGCAGATGGGGCCCTGGCAGCGGCCGAGCGTCCACGCCGCCGCCGCAGCCACTGCCAACCGACTTCGCTCATGTGCCGAGCTCGCACGACAACAACAACAACAACATTTCGCCCGCGCCGCGCGCGTTTCCACTCGATCCGCCCGAATACTACGCCATTCCCGGCGTGTCCGAACAACAACAACAACAAGTGGCGCATTTTGACGGCGCTAGTTCCGTTCGCCATCAGTATGCGAGGATGGGGTGAATGGGCGTGTCGCGTGGGCCGTGCCAGGATGTGCGACGCTTCCCTCCCTCACCGGCGGCGGCGGCAGCGGCGGCGGAGGCGGCGGCGGCAGCGGCGGCGGCGGCACTCGACGTGCGTGGACACGGCTGCAGTAGCGGGGAGGGGGAGGGGAACTGCAGCCGCCCGTTTTGATTTATTCCGACGCATCATCACGTCATGAATTTCAATTACTCTCTTCGTCGTCGGCGGCGGCGGCGGCGACGTCGGCTCGCCGTCGGTCATTGATTCTCTCTCGAAAATCCTCTCGAGATCAGGACCGGACCGCCGCGAGGGACTCAATTTCCCACACGACTTATAAAATCGTAATTGTTTTAATCTATATTTTGTCGTTTTAAATACCGACTGTTTGCGCTGTGTATGAGCGGTCCGGTATTTTCGTCGGGTCGGCACACCGTGGAGTATCGACGTCATCCGCTTCCGCCGCGGGAATTTCTCATACTGGCGCGCCCCGCCGCCGGCCGCCGACAGACTCCGCTCGCAAACCACTTAATCTGACAATAATTGGCGGCGGGGGACAATGGCCACCAGTAGCAAAGCAATCTGGTCCCCGTCTCTGCCGCTGTCAGCGGCCTGCAGCGGCGGCTGGCCATGAGCGCTGCCGTGCCGACGGGAGCAGTGGGGTTACGCCTCCGACAAAAATCAGATCTCTAGGGCAGCTATGGCATCTCCAGTTACAGGCTGTCTGCGAGTCCGGTGTCAAGCACAGCTCTAGGTTGTCTTGGAGCTCTCGTCTTCGTCGGCTAATTTAAGCTAAGACACATTTTGACAAACATTTTTGACAATTTGGCGAACAAATTTGACAGGGTGTATCAGCAGTCGCCTTAGGACCCCCCCTAGAGTTGTAACCTTAGAGCTCGAGAGCTGCAGAGGGTTCGTACACCGCGGCTCTCCGGCGCGGGGCTACAAACCCCATTCCACCGTTGATGAGCTGGTTGTGGTGTCGTCTGCACCGCGTCGTCTGCAGCGCACCGCCTTGCTGCGGTGAGGCGGGGCGGGCAACCTCTGACCGGGCGAATAACAGCTCGGGCCGAGCAGCCCGCCGCTCCGCCCCGGTCGAGTTAGCTGCGGTGAAAGTTTCGCCAAGCCACCGCCCCCATGCAGCTGCCGAGCGCCCCGATGCAAACAATATACAGTATAAACGCGCGACCCGCCTCGAATTTCTCCCGCGCGCGGCACTTTGTCGCCGCGAAAAGTTCTCCCCCCCCCCCCCCCCATGACTGACATGCCTTGAGAGTACACACGGACGCGGCGGGAGTGTGTCGCCTCCCAACGGGAGCTTGCGGTTCTCTTGTGGCGCTCGGTGGGGCCGCGCCCCCCCCCCCCCTGCCAATCATCATGTCTCAATCGTGTCCGCCGAACACAGCGCGCCGCCGCGGCGCGGGAATGCCAAATATTCGCCTCTATCTGTCACAAATTGAGACCGCGGCCGTGAGTGCGTGTGTGTGTGTGTGTGTCCGCAGACAGTAAGCCTTTCCTTCTCCCTCCCTCCTCTCTCTCTCTCTCTCTCTCTCTCTCTCTCTCTCTCTCTCTCTCTCTCTCTCGAAGGTTGTTCTCGTCACCGCTTTGGATTTTGTCGTCGTTTTCCTGTCCCGCCTGACGTCGTCCTGGGCCTTGTTGTTTCTCTCTTTCTTCTTCTTTGCGTTTTGTCCCGAGCTTGTTTCCGGACTTTGTGTGTGTGTGTGTGTGTGTCTGTGTGTCGTTTGCCGTCCTCTTCTTATTTCTGGTGCTTTGCTCGTCCAATTCGCGCTGTGGCGATCCCTCATTCAGGTCACCGAGGGATCACCAGGGGGATCACCACACGGATCACCCCGAGTTATCACCCCGTTATCACCGGGGGATCACCAACGGGATCACACCAGGGGATCACCAGGGGGATCACCACACGGATCACCCCGAGTTATCACCCCGTTATCACCGGGGGATCACCAACGGGATCACACCAGGGGATCACCAAGGGGATCACCACACGGATCACCCCGAGTTATCACCCCGTTATCACCGGGGGATCACCAACGGGATCACACCAGGGGATCACAGGGGGATCACCAGGGGGGATCACCAGGGGGATCACCACACGGATCACCCCGAGTTATCACCCCGTTATCACCCTCCGCGCGGCTCCCTTGGCCCGCGGCCCGCGGCGGGGTAAATTGGGCGGCGAGTTTTCACTTAGGCCTCGCCTCATCAGAGTCCCGGGGCCGCTCTAAATCGTCCTAGTCCGGTTCGGGCGGGACTCGACGGCACCAGACGGGACCCGAAGGGACCCTCGGACTGGGAATGGGCGGTCGACGCCCCAACGTGTTGTATCTTTTCTCTCTCTCTCTCTCTCTCTCTCTCTCTCTCTCTCTCTCTCTCGCTCGCACTCCCTCGGAACAGATACATCCTTCTACGATGTTCTCTCTTTTCACCCCCCGCCTCTCTCTCTCTCTCTCTCTCTCTCTCTCTCTCTCTCTCTCTCTCTCTCTCTCTCTTCAGGCCCGGCGAGGCGGCGGCGCTATCGGGTTAATTGGCAGAATATAGCTGTGGACAATCAATGGTTCGGCTATCAAAACACTATCGTCGCTCCTCGGAGCGCCCCATCCATTAACGCTGCTCTGTCTCTCTTGCTCTCTCTCTCTCTCACTCTCCGTGTCTTTCTAGCAGAGTATGATGACCTTTCGCTTTGCTCCCATTATCCTACTATACCTTCAACGGTGTTCTCCAGTTAAAGAGAGAAACAGAACACTGTTGCTGTCCTTTTTCTAGCTCGCTGAAATTCTATAAAACCGCGCGCGCCCGCTAGGGGTTTGCTGCAGCGTCGTCCCCTGACAAATTTCTTTTGTTTTATTATTTTTTTTCGCCTCCGACACTTCGGCGGGCATAAGTCACGGGGAAGGTCCAGGTGTCGGCCGGCGGCCACCGGGGCGACGACACGGAACCCGACTAATAGTGCCGTGTCGTCCAGCGGGATCGTGGTGCCGGCCTGCGTGCGTGCGTGCGTGCGTGCGTGTCTGCTGCTGACGCGGGCACGCGGACACGCACACACACACGCACACACACACACACACACACACACACACACACACACACACTTGCCGGTCTCGCGTTCTCCGCGCTCCTGAAAACATAATAGCCGAAGCGGGTGGAGACTAAACAAATGTATGACATTTTAGAGCCGGCGGGTTGGCAGCGCCCGTGTGCCGTGGCGCGCCTCGCCCGACACGGCCGCCAACACGTCCGCACTTTTTCATCACTTTTGCGCGCGCCCCTCCGCTTGCCGTCTTGTATTTTACCGCCGCCGCTGCGTTGCCAACCTTCGCGACGCTAAAGTCTGTGCGCGCGGCGCGGCGGGCCCTGCTGCAGCTGCAGCAGACTGTGTTGGCGCGCCTGCGCGGAACACACCAAGCGCCGGCGGGGTGTGTAATGAGTCGGTAATAGCAATAACAATAACGGCGGCGCCACACGTGTGGTCGTGCGGGCCGTTATATTTGTTTGATGACGCCGGGGACGCGGGAGCCGCCAAAACGCGCGTGGAGCAGCGGGGCGGCCGTGTGAGGAAGACACACACACACACACACACACACACACATGCGCGCGCCTGCTCCATCCCCTTGTCCCGCCAGCGGCCCCCGCCGCCCCCGCAGCAACGGCGGCACCATGACTTCTTTTTAGTCGCCCAGCGGTGATGGTGTGGAAAAAGAGAGAGAGAGAGAGAGAGAGAGAGAGAGAGAGAGAGAATAACGCCGAGTATTTTGAGTCATGTGGGCCGGCGGCGCTGGCTGGCGGGCTGCGGCCCCCTCCCAGGCCGGCGCACAGTAGGCCTACAGAGCCCCCGCCGCCGCGGGCCCCACGCGGCCCGGGGAATGAGCGAATTCCCTTAAATTATGTTGTCGTCGGTTCGGTGGTCCCGGCCCCTCCCCGACTCGGTACGGTGGTCCTCTCGGCCCTCGCATGCCGCCGCGGCCGCGGCCCGTGCGCAGGAATTTGTGACGCGCCGCCGATGTGCAGATGGAGGACGCCGACGTCGCCCACGGAGGACGTCGTCCACGGAGGACGCCGTCCACGGAGGACGTCGTCCACGGAGGACGCCGTCCACGAGGACGCCGTCCACGGAGGACGCCGTCCACGGAGGACGCCGTCCACGGAGGACGCCGTCCACGGAGGACGCCGTCCACGGAGGACGCCGTCCACGGAGGACGCCGTCCACGGAGGACGCCGTCCACGGAGGACGCCGTCCACGGAGGACGCCGTCCACGGAGGACGCCGTCTACGGAGGACGCCGACGACGACAGACGTCAACGCGGCACACAACTGCCTGCCTATATATACATCCGTGTGCAGCGCCGCGTGGACGCGTGAAAGCAGCAATTAAATTGATGCGCTAAAGCTTGCGGCAGGGTGCCCGGGTGGCGGGGGGAGGAGGGGGGGGGGGGGCGTGTCGGCCGAATGTCGCCCGCCTGCATCCCTAATGAGATCATTTGATATCGGCCCCGGGGACTCTCAGGACCTGGCCGGCTGCCGCTGCCGCCTTGGGCTCCCGGCCGGTGACACCGGACCCGAGTGGTACCGGGGGGGGGGGGGGGGGGGGGGGGACGTCACGGTAGAGAGGAACCGGCTCTCCACGACGCCGCCGCCGACATATTTTGCGGCTAATTTGCGACACTATTGTCGGGTGGGATAGAAAAGGAGCTCGAGGCGACGGACGTCGGAGGAGCCGCTGGAGCCGCTGGAGCCGGAGGCGGGCCGGCAGGGGCTCCGGCAGTGCGGCCCGCTCCACAGCCGCGTCCGGCGGGCTGCCTACCCCCGCCTCGTCGGGCGCTCCGCTGCTCCGCCGCCGTCCAGTGCGCTATCTCCCGCGGTGTGATACAGCCGGTGCGCTATCTCGCGAGCAGTGTGCGAGGGGTGAGCGCTATCTCATGGACGGGAAACACACGTTCGTTCTGTTTCTCACCTGCCGAAGCCGACAAAAAAAAATCCGTATATTATCGAAGCGTGTAGAATTAGTATTATTATTGTAAATTATTTTGACGTTTGCCGCCTCGCGCGTTTTGAATAAAACTGCGAGGCGGGGCGGCCACCGCCTTGCTGCCGCCGCCGTGCCGCCACCGCCGCCCACGCGCGCGCTGCCGCCTCACACCTCACACACCGCCTTCACACACATGTGCTCACGCATTTACGTGACGAGCGTAGTCAAACGCATCCTCCTTGCGTAAGCGAACATTTTGTTTTTGTTGTTGTTGGTGTTGTTGGGGTGCATCCTTTTGCTTTCGACACGTGGCGCGCGAACGCAATTTTTCAAAAACTGTTTTTTGTTTTTTTTTAAGTTTGCAGTTTGTGCCGGGTTTGCCGGCGGTGGCCGTCGCTGTCCGGGGTATGAGAATAAATGTGAGAGGAAAAAAAAACAAACGGGAAGTGAAGGAGAGAGAAAATGTGGTCGTGGAGTCAATTTTTGTGTTTGCAAGTGCACGTTTCCCCCGTGCCGCGCGTGAGTGTGTTCGGTCGTGCGTGCGTGCGCACGAAGAAAGCGCACGTGTGTGTGTGTGTGTGTGTGTGTGTGTAGGCGCATGAGAATGTGTAAGAGCAGGTGCCGGCGGAGGTGGTGCCACTACATGAATATGGCCGACATGGGGGCCGGGCGGTCATCCGTCTGAGATATTCACTAGAACGGTCACGTAACCGCATAACAGCACGAACAACAACACAAGGTGTCGGTGTATGCTCTCACGCGGCGTGTGGTATATTCGTATTCCCGGCTCGAACCGCGCTCGCTTACAAGGTGGATCACCACCAAAAGTGATGTCAGCCCCGAAACAGAACGGAGTCGGAAATTTTGGTCAGCTGCGATTTGTTTATTGCCGTTCATTTGAAAATACGTTTTTGATTTGTTGTCGTGGCCAGACTGTCGCGGGCGGAAGTTTACTTTGGGGCATCCGCCTCTTTGAACCTCCCGCGCAATATGCGGCGCTCTTTACTTCCGGTTCTGCGAAGCTCGAAATAAGGGATGGTCGTCGACAGTCACGCGAAAATCAAACACTTTTTCAGAATCCTGAATTTCGATTTTCCCTTTGCCTTTTAAAAAAAATTGTTTTCTTGGCGCTGCGTGTGCAATGGCGGTGATTTATGCAGTACTGCAGGGCCTAAAGCCCTTCGCGTGGCTACACGCAGAAAACGTTAATTACTGCTATTTGTCATTATCTCGGGCCGTCATCGCCCTCCCTCTCTCTCGCACCCGCTGCCGCGCCGCGGCCCGATGCGCAGCCCCCCTCCCTCTTCCCTCTCTCTCTCTCACACGCGCTGCGAGATCTGCCCGCGAGATCTTGATCCTTGAGGCCTTTGAGGTCAGCTCGCCGGGATATAAATCTGTCAAACGAATGGAAAGCCGGGGGAACTCTTGTGGTCTTCGGGTACCACCGCAGCCCTCGCGGCCCGCGCAGACCCCACCGGGCCGCTGCTTTCAAAACTCCCGCCCGGCGTCCTGATTGGTCACCCGGGGCGCAAGGAACTACGGTGAAACTACGGTCAGCACTACGGTGCCCAAACTGCGCTGTCCCACAATCTGTACTGCAGTCAATGCTGATAACTATGGTTGTGTAGCTCTAGTTTTCTGTCCAAAAATGAAAACACAGCGGTACTGTAGTTTGTTGGTGAAGTTCACACTGGAGGCGCTTTCTCCCGGGGTGTGCAAGGTGCTGAAGACAGGGGTTATGTGGAGCGGCAGCTCGGCCCGTCGTAGCTCGCCACAGTCAGTCCACATGTTCACGGGCCGGGCGGCGGGGGCTATTTTTCAGTGGCAGCTCCCGCCTACCTACACTACCTCTCCGGGGCCGGGCGGGGCCGCCGGCGGGGCCCTGCGACGACCAGTGGCGCGGGGCGTGCTAGCAGCCGCTACCGCTGCTACCGCAGCTACCGCAGCCGCCGCCGCGCTGCTCACCGACTGTACTGAAAGGTCGTTGTCGGCGGCTCGCACCCTCTCCGTCTCTGTCGCACCAACGGCCCCCGGTGGCCGGTGGTGCGACAGAGACAGCCGCAGCAGCGCTGCCAACACAACAAAGAGCACACGCGTGCGTTCGCTCCGAAAACAAACCGCGTCGCTGTCTCTCCATCTCCCTCGCTCTCTCCCTCTCTGTCCTTCTCGTACGCGGCCATACCTGGACTGCACAGAGAGAGAGAGAGAGAGAGAGAGAGAGAGAGAGAGAGACGCGTTTCCGGACGTACCGCCGCCGTGTCTGGGTTTTTCGGAGGCAGCCCTGGAATGCCAGCAGGTGCTCCAATGAATTCATTCAGCCCGCTGCGAGGGGCTTGTTAGGGCGGCCGGGGCCTCGTAAAGTACACTGTGCACGAGAGGTGTGTATACCCCGCGCTCGAGCGCCGTGCCGGCGGCGGTCCTCGAGCGCGGGGTATGTACGCACGAGTGCTCGCGATTCCTGGCAGTGCATTTGCGACGGCCCCGGCGGCGGCTGCGTCCGACGCGGTCGCGCCGCGAGCGACCTCGCCACGACTGTCTCGAAAAGTAAAAGAATAACACGTTCGAGAGTATCGAAAAAGAGTGGAGCGAGCGTCTTGTTGCCGTTGTCGTCTTGTGCAAGAAACAATGGTGGCCGTGGCGGGCCATTGGCTGGCCGGATCAAGATGGCGGTGGCCGGGGCGCAAGTGTGTCCGGAACAGTGTTCAGTGCACCGCAGCAGAGGTGTACCCCCGGGGGACGGAAAAAAAAACTTGTACTTTTACGTGAAGATGTCGCTTGTGGCATCTGAAAGCACATTGACTTCACCTATTCGCCACAAAATAAAATTTCAGTTTGGCACTTTTGTTTTGTTTTTGCGGAGTTTTAAACAGACAGTTATGACGGTCCAATTTTTCGGACCGCATATTTATTTTTTTATGGAAATGGGGAAGAAAGTGGACAGTTATTCGGTGTTCAGCTGCCGCGCCGACGTCGCCGCGAGATGGAGTGTTTTGTCAATCGGTCGCTACCTCGCCCCGATCCGTCACACCGCGCACTTCGATTGATCGAGTGCCTCATTTGAATATCGCATTCGCGCTGTCTCGCTCTCTCTCTATCGATCTATCTATCTCATTCGCACTTGCTTATCGCGCACGCGCGCGATGGGTACGGTCGCGGTGTGTGGGTTTTTTCGAAAGCAGGAATTTGGGTGAAATCGACTAAAACAATATACCGTGTTTAATATCAGTTTTACTCTCGGACAGCCCCCATTTTACCGATTTAAAAAAATTTTTTTTAACATGACTGACTGAATTTTTGACGCGTTTTCACTGACTCATTTTCATTTCTTGTGCTTGCAGGTAAGTTCCCTGGAGCCGACGCCGCCATCGCCCCGGTGGTAAGGCAGACAGGGTGCGGGTGAAAGCTTGAGGGACGGAGAGCTCGAGAGCAGCTGGGCGCACTGCTTGTCGTGCTGCAGGAGGGAGAAGTGGCGGCGGCGGCGGCGGCCGCACCGCGCCGCGACCCTGATACACATACCGGCCTGGAGGTGGAGGAGAGAGGGGGGAGGGGGGATGTAACGAGCTGAATTAAGGTAAACGTCATGGGTTAGCGGCGCTTAGCGGCCATGGCCTGCCATGGGCTGCCATGATCGCGGGCCGGCCATCTCAATAAGTCCCCGGGCATGAGCGTCATGAGCATCTAGTGCTGTGGCCGCCGTGCCAGACCGCAAGCGGCAGCAGGCCAGCCGGACCTCGTACCTGGGAGCGGGCTTCGCGGTTACGGTGCGCCGCGCCGTGCCGCGAGGAACAAGGAAACACGATTCGTATCTTACCGTGAGCAAACAAGTATATCTATCTCGAATTTATTTTTAAAAAAATTAAACGTCAATGCAGGAGGTGAACTGATGAAGGAGATGGAACCACACATCGACCATCGGGCGCAGGACAGAAAATATTTGCAAATTTAAAAACTGTAAATAATCAAAAAAAAATGAAAAAATGAATAGAATTCCATATTTTTTGAGTTAATAAATTAGGATTTTAAAAGAGTCAAAGCACAATATCGTCCTCTCTCTCTCTCTCTCTCTCTCTCTTTTCTCGCTCCCTATCTCTCCCCTCGGTTGGCCTTGGTCTGCACACCTGTGTGGTACGGTTCAGGGCCCCTGCTGCAGGTAGCGATCGGGCCGAGGGGTGTAAAACGCAGGCCGCCGCCACGAGGATTAGCCAGGGGCCCATGGCGGGGCCCATGGCGGGGCCCATGGCGGGGCCCATGGCGGGGCCCATGGCGGGGCCCAACGGAGGCCCATGAAAACCGGCCGGGCAACACGATAAATCAACGGGCGGGAGGGACGCTAAAATAAGACATTTGGCGCGCAGGCGGGTATTGTAATGTGTCGGAGAGGGACGACGCGGAGCTTTTGTTGTCCGACACTCTCTCTCTCTCTCTCTCTCACATGTGGAATAAGTGAGGCGTGGGTGATTTGAACGCGCGATTGTTCGCCCATCTACATCACGCCCTCGTCCGTCCGTCTGACTGCCTCCCTGTCCACCCGGCTAACTGACGGCTTGCTTATGTCTCCAGTTCGCGGACGAGCCCGTCAGGCGGCGCCACCTCGGCACACACACACACACACACACACACACACACACTGACAGAAAGGGGCGTGGCAGATCGGCCGCCGACGACACCTCCCATTAATCCCGCTACTGGTCTATCCGGTTGGACGGAGATCCGCCGCACGCCGAGGTCCTGACACCTCTCGCCGCGCGGACGCCGCCGCGTCGCCGCGGACCGCGGGAAATTCAATCAGGGAAGCAGCGGCGCGGCAGCGCCCTCCACGACACCCAGTAACGGCCTGCCCCTGCGCTTTACTGCCGGACGAAATAAAAAAAAAATTGTGAGATATTTAAATGTGAGCAACCGAAAGCAAAAGAATTCTTCCAGATATGTCCGCTCATCACGTATAAAGCCATAGAGCCCCGCGGGGGTCGGTCCCACTAGCGTCCCGCCGGACTCGTACCGCCGCCCACTTTCACCGCCAGATGGCGTGCGCTGCTTGTTTTCATCTGGCGGCTAATTTGAACGTCCCGCAGCGCCACCGCAGCATCAGGAGCGGCGGCGGCGGCGGCCGACAGACTCCCGGGGACAACATTGACGTCGGGCCGACGCCGCCGCGGGTTCGAGTGCCGCGGCAGCTGCGTGGGTCTGGCGGCGGCGCGCGGCGGCGGCCGGGGCTCGAACCCGCGGCCCCGCTGCGTGTCGGGCCGCGTCGGGCCGCGCGGCGGGGGCTTGTTTGCATATCATTTTGTGTGCACGCCGGGCCTGATCGTGTTCTCGGAGTAGCCTTTCGAACCTAATCTATTTTAATGACACCCCGTGACAGCTCTCTCTCTCTGTCTCTCTCTCTCTCTTCCTCTGCCTTCCCCCACCCCTTTCTCTCTCCCTCTAATGACGATAACCTAGTGTGTAATCCAATCGCGGCGTCGCATGCATTGTGAGGTTGGCAGCGCCGTCGCCGCCGCCGCCGCTCCGCGTCCGTCCGCTTTTCGCGCGCCGCGCGCGTGGCAGCCCTGACTGATGAGCCTCGCGCAGGGTCGCCAACATTGCAGCGCGAGAGAATTATTTATTATTATCATTTTCTCAGCCGGCGCGCCAACTTTGTAAGCAGCGCGTTGTCAGTCATGTTGGCAGCGCCGGAGCGCTGCTCCGTCCCGCGGGTTGGCACCCCTTGGTCATCCCGGTAAAGTTCGCAGCCTGGCTAATGAAGCGAGGATAGCGAGGCGAGTTCGTTAGGGAGGCGGGCCGCCGGAGGGGGAAGTACGGAGGGCAGCGGCTCGCCGGCGGCGCGGGGTTGGCAGGCCCGCCGCGCACGGGAGGCGAGCGGGTTGGCCTACCCGCACGGCGCCCGACCCCGCTCCGCGCGCGCCAAAAAAAAATTTGAATTTCAAACAGTGGCGGGACGGGAAGCCCCGACAACTTACCGCCACTGTTGATGTCTTCATATCGCACGGGCGGCCCGACGAGGCACCACGGGCGGCGCCGCGGCGTTTAAACCGCAGAGCTGAGCCGCTGCCGCTGCGCAGGCGCGGCTCCCATGGACTCCGGTAAGCTCCTCGGGGTCCCCATGGCACCGGAACCGCTCGACTGGCATGAGGACGGCGGCCAGATGAGGCTGTCTCTCTCTCTCTCTCTCTCTCTGTCAGCGGCCTCGGCGTCAACCCGCCTCAGCGTCTCCTCTCTCCCTAAGCTTATTACACGTGTGTTCTGTTCTCGACTTCTCCTGGGCAGCTTCTGCGTTGCAGCCGGGGACCCAGGTTCAAATACCACCCCCGAAAAAAAAATATTTTTGCGATTTAAAAATATTACAAAATTGTTGAACACGGGATCCGTCCTCAGAAAAATAATTCTTGATGCAAATAAGCTTTTTGCCCCCTCCCAGTGCCTTGCACTTCCATGGCCGGATTAAATCTTGCCGGCGCTGCGGCGGGATTCGATCCCGCGCGCGGCCGTCCCCGCTGCGGGACGGTCCCCAAGGCCGCGCCGCCGTGGCGTTGACCGCCGTCCCCGGCCGCTGCCGCCGCCGCCGCTTCCAGACAGAGCCGCTAATACTTGGGGCCGCCGCCGCGCCGCAGCCGCCGCAGCATCCACCGGGCCCCTCCGCCCCGTCCACATACACTTAGCGCGCGGCCCGTGGGACGGGACGGAGACCTTACCGGGCCTCGCATGCCCGGCCCCCGTCATCCGACGCAAAGCGCATGAAATGCATCACAAATCTCAGGCAACCACGGTGGTAAAAATGTTTTTTTAAAAAATTCTAAAAAGAAACCTTCAGAAAAAAAATTGGCAAAAAAATTCATATTTTGAAAATGAAACATGAAGAAGCTAAAGAAAAAAATACCGTTCCCCAAAAAAATACTAGGAAAATTATTCATTTTTTTTGTGAGACCCAGAAACCGCCGTCAGTGTCGTCTTCTGCCACACACGACCGTGTTTGTGCACCCAATGATGCGCTTGTTAATTTTCTAATCACCTTGATCCGTTTCGGGGGCGCGCCTCCTGTGTGTGTGTGTGTGTGCGCGCGCGTGTGTGTGTAGATAAGTACCCCAAGATAAACATTGGACGTGTGTGCCCAGCGAAAACATTGTACGGCCCGTGTGTGTATGTATGTGTGTGTGTGTGTGTGTGAGCTCCTTCCCTGGCCAGGCCCGGGCGTGTGCATTGGATGGCCCACTGCCCGAAAATACCGGTCCCAGAGGTCACCGGCCGGGAGAAGCCGGTCCCTCGCGCCGTGAAGTACACCTCTATATACATATATATGTACCTATATAGATATATATGTATATAGGTATATAAAGATGGCCAGCGGGAGGGGGTATTTATCCCCCTGCCGGGTAACACAGTCGGAGCAAGCCACCTGCAGATCTGCAAGTCTTTTATTGCGGCGCACTTTCTTCTGGCGCTGTCCGCGAGAGCAACGGGTCGCGGTGTGTGTGTGTGTGTGTGTGTGTGTGTGTGTGCACATGCATGTCTCACTCCTGCATACACTGTAGCCCCGCACCAGCCGCGGCGGGCCACTCCGGGACCCCGCACCGCACTGCGGCAGGGATGTATGAGCGCTAAACCGTCCGGATACTTAATACCCGTGATTCGGCCCCGAGTAATGCCCTTGTCCCTGCGGCTGCGAGAGCGCAGTAAATCCCCCCCGCGGCCTCGGATCCCCGCGGCAGAGCGCGGACCCTGGTCCTTATGGGTCCGTGGAGGACCCTGCTCGGTGGAACATTTGACAGGTCCTGTACACCCTGGGGAGATATTCGTGGATCCTGTACGCGGTTACTCGTCGGGCCCCGATGCTAAGAGGATCCCTTGAGCACACCCTTACATTTTCTAGACAGACCCTTGACAGGCCCTGTA
This sequence comes from Megalurothrips usitatus, assembly GCA_026979955.1. Lineage (NCBI taxonomy): Eukaryota > Metazoa > Arthropoda > Insecta > Thysanoptera > Thripidae > Megalurothrips > Megalurothrips usitatus. The sequence continues at coordinate 6,963,279 of CM049605.1, forward strand.
CACCCTGGGGAGATATTCGTGGATCCTGTACGCGGTTACTCGTCGGGCCCCGATGCTAAGAGGATCCCTTGAGCACACCCTTACATTTTCTAGACAGACCCTTGACAGGCCCTGTACACCCTGGGGAGATATTCGTGGATCCTGTACGCGGTTACTCGTCGGGCCCCGATGCTAAGAGGATCCCTTGAGCACACCCTTACATTTTCTACACAGACCCTTGACAGGCCCTGTACACCCTGGGGAGATATTCGTGGATCCTGTACGCGGTTACTCGTCGGGCCCCGATGCTAAGAGGATCCCTTGAGCACACCCTTACATTTTCTACACAGACCCTTGACAGGCCCTGACGCGGCCCTGCAACGATCGCCACGGGTCCTCACGAATCCTTTGGGGGCCGCGCGGGTCCTGTGTGGGGATCCTCGGTGGGGCAGTGATCCGGACGGCCACAGGCGCGCGCGGCGCTGGCGGCGGCAGCGTGGGGCCCGATCACGTAATTGAGACATTACCGTGAGGGCTGCCCGCCCCGGAGAGATAATAATTCGACAGAATGTGGCGCGGCACGGCTGCTCGCGCTCTCCGCGCGCCGCTCAAGGAGCCCGATCGGCAATCATTTTCCATACCGTTTCCGTCCCCGGCACGACCGCCGGGCGGGGCCTAGGACCAGGCAGTTTCCTCCCATTCCCGCACCACATCTACCCTCACACTCTGCTCACAATTGTTTTTTTCGTGTTCTTTCCTTCAGGAGCGTATGCTAGAAATTTTTTTTCTGTGTCCCTTTGCTTTCCAAATAACAAAATGGCGCTCGATCCTGTGTGTGTGTGTGTGTGTGTGTGTCGTGTGCGGAGGCCTTCGGCCTTACGTAAAGTGTCTTACATAAAGCTGGACGCCCTTATTGGCTGACTTGGCGATTTACGTGCGTCGAATGTCGAGCGCTTAGCGACTGTCTGCAGTCCCCGCCTCGTCCTTCTTCTGTCTCTCTCCCTCTTCCTCTGTGTCCGTCTCTGTGGCTCTTCCTCTTGCTTTGGAATGGTGGCGGCGACGGTGGTGGTGGGGGACAGCAGAGGAAAGAGAGAGAGAGAGAGAGAGAGAGAGAGAGACAGAGAGGGAAAGAGAGAGATGGGATGCAGTGAGGTGAAGGTGCAAGCGAGCCGTCAGCGAACAGGGCCATGGAAATGGACGCCGCACACCCGTCGTACACAAAAACAAATACATATAACAGATACTGTACATTTGTACAAACAAACTACAAAAATGAAATTGCACACTTGGTGGTTATCTGTGCCCGATAAGGCGCTGAGATGCAGTTGGCCGCCGCCCTGCGCAGCACTGCAGGCGGGCACCGCTTGGGCCCGCCCTCCTTTGTACCCCCCCCCCCCCCCCACTTGCCCCCCTTTGTTTTGGCTCGAGGGCCCCTCATGACGTACCGGAGCCCTTTTAAACCCATTACGGGGAGTACATTGTGTGATGCTTTACGTCCGTTCGAGGAATCATACCCGCGGGTCCCGTCTGGCACGTCTGGCTGTGGTGTGGTGGGGGGCGGCCGCCGCCGTCCCCGTCGACACACCGCGCTCGAGTGCCGGCCGCCGGCGAGCGCCTGTGGCTGCCGGGGTAGGCCGGCCCGCACGACACGCGTGCACGGCGGAGCCGCGGCTGCCTACCCGCCAGGCGTCCGGCGGGCCGAGCCGGGGGTGTGGCTCAGGAGGTGCGGAGTGGGCCCGGGGATGGAGTTGTCGTACAAGGTGTTTGTTGTGAAGTATGGGGCGGCGGGGGCCCCGGCCGGCGAAGGGCATGCGCCCGCGAGAGAGAGAGAGACAGGGATAATGAAGGAGGAACGAGGAAGAGGGGCGCGGGAGAGGCGGAGAGAAGTAAGACATTTCCATTTGGCCGGTGTGCCGGCTGCTCGGGCGGGTCGGCATGCCTGGCCGGCGGCTCGGGCTGGCCGGCGGCCGGTCCGCGGGCGCAGCGATGCCGGGGCCTGCGCAGGCTGCGGCCGCTGTGCCCGGCTCGGCAGGGCAGGGCCCGGCCGGGGCCCGGCCGGGGCACGGCTGCAGGAGATTGGTGGCCTCCACTTGGGTGGTCCCCTCCGCCCTCCGCGCCGTCCGCGCCGCCCCGGCCCCCTCCCCCTCCACGCCGCCGGGCCGCCGGGCCCAGCGCGGCCCGCACGCTCGCGCTGCGCCTTCAGTCTGTCTCTTCATTTCTACTAAACCACAACCCCTTGTCGCCGTCCGCCGAATACCGTGTGTCTGTGCCTGTTGCTCCTTCTCCAGCTCCGTGGCCTTGTTGTTGTCGTCGACGCGATGCTGGCGCCGCCGCCGCGCCGCCGCCGCCCCCCGCGAGGGCGTGAGTGTGGTGTCCCGCGGCCGGAGGCCGCCGACGACGCCCCCCGGGGCCGCCGTCAGTGAAGTGCTCGCCAGCCCCCGGGAGTGCGCAGTGCCCGTGCAGTGCAGCAGTGCCTCCTCGGAGGCGATGTGATAGTGCCAGTGCTCCCACAGGAGACCCGCGCCCCGAGTGCAGTGACAGTGCCGTGTGGATTATGGAAGCGCGACCCCGACACTCGGATACCCTCCCCGGCGCCGCGGGCCGCGCCGCTCTCACAGGTGACGTTCCCCTCCGAGCACCTCGCCGTCGTCGCCGCCGCGGACAGGTGCGGCCGCCTGTCATCGGCCGAGGTCGCCGACGACGACGCCGCACCTGCCAGGAGGGCAGGGGGGGCCTGCGGGGCCCGGGCGCACGCCTGCTGCACGCCCGGGGTGGCCAACCTCGCCGTCCTCTACCTGCGCCGCCACTTTCAGTCGTTTGCTGGCCGGCCGCCCAGCCCGCGCTGAAATCGTACGTCCGGCGCCGGGCGGATCGCCTTTCATCGGACAAATCGGCGCCGCCAATGTGTGTGTGTGTGTGTGTGTGTGTGTGTGTGTGTGTGTGTTTCGTTTCGCCTCCCAGCCGTGGCCGACAGTTTAGCGGCGGCGCTCTCTGACCCGAATTGGCACGGACCCGCGGTCATTCCCAGCACATCCGAAGAGCCCGCCGCCAACAGTTCTGCCAACGTGAGAACAACGCCAATGATACGCGTTCCGTCGGCACCCGCGCGTACCTTTGTGTGTGTGTGTGTGTGTGTGTAGTCGTTATGACCATTGTTGCCAACGCAGGCATGGGAAAGTGGGTGATGTTGGCAGCACTGCACCGGGGCGGAATGGCTACATTTCCGCGTTCCTCCGTGTCTTCTGCCCTCGGCACACGCGGCCCGCTCGATGGGACAAAGCGCCGGTCGCGGTATGAGAATGTGACGTGCACGCACGTTCGATGGGGTGCGGTGGGCCCCCTCTGCCCATTCATCCAGCCCCGGCCACGCTTCACTCGCCCGCCGCCGTTGTTTGCCCGTGCTGTTTACAGATATTAATCTGGGCGTGTTAGACCGTGTGTGTGTGTGTGTGTGTTTGACTTTGCTCTGCCTATACTGCTCGCCTACTGTATTGGCACTGGGCAAACCTTGGCGCTGCGCCTCGCCTCCGTGTGCAGGTGCAGCAGGAGTCTACACTCCGGGCTATGAGTATTTGGCGTTTGAATCTCCCGCGCGCTCCGGAGTGCGTCCTGTTTTGTGATTGGTCGCTGGACCGCGCCAGGAAGAGAGGATCATGGCGGTATGAGAGAGAGAGAGAGAGAGAGAGAGAGAGAGAGGCCCTCTCTCTCTCTCGCTCCGATTGAAGGCGATCGGCTGCTTGGGGGGGGTCTCTAATTAGGGGGCTCGGGGATATCGTTTTGGGAGGGGCGTAAGGCGGCGGCGGCGGCCGCGGGCGGGCGTCGAACCCGCGTATCTCCGGCGGGATTCCGACGCCGCTGCCCGCGCGGCCGCGGGGCCGTGGCCGCCGGGGCGTGCATCCCCGGCGGTGGTGGTGCGGCCCAGCGTCCAGCCCGTATTCGATTATACAGCGAAGGTGAGGTTCCGGTAATGATAGGTTCTGGTATCGCGATGCACCGGGCGGGTCCAGGCGGGCTCGGCACGGCCCCCACGGCCGCCCCGGATAGACACCCAAGATGGCGACCAGCCGCCTGCCCGCCTCCGCGGCCGCGGGGCCCGCGGGGGCCGCGGCGTGCCGAGGTGGGTGCTGCAGTGTCGCCAACAGCTATTCAATAACGCACGTCCATTAATAAAAATTAACCCAATCCTTTGTATAAGGACAAAGCCGAAATATTTTTCTTTTATCCGAACCATTCATCCTTTTCGGTCTATTTTTTTTTCGTGTTTTTCTTAGTTTTAATTTTTTGTTAATTATTGTTTGCGATCGAGTGTAACGAGACTATAATAACCCTCGACGCCGCAAGTGCGTGCGTGAATGCAGAACGGCACGGCACACGCACGCACACACACACACACACACACACCCCCTTCCCCTTTTCTCGAAATAGCGTTGCGGTTTCCGCGTGCTGCAGGAGGCTAGGCAACGACGCCCCCTCTTCATCGACTTTGTGTGCGCGCGTTGCAGCAGTTCTTTTTTTTTTTTTTTTTGGTTGTTTGTTTTCGAAACTTTGCCACCACTGGTTTGCGACTGTTTTTGAGGTTGGGTCCGGCGGGGCGGCCGGGCGCCACTGGACGCAGACATTGCGACCAGCGCCGGCCAAATCAATTGATTTTATTGGCCGTTGCGTCGACATGGTGAGAGTAATGGGGACGGCCGGCAAGTGGCCCCGGGCCCCGGGCGCCGGGGAGCCGCGGCGGGGGCCTTGGGATGATAGTTAGTTGTCAGTGAATTGGACAGCCGAAAGGACAGATTGGAGAGGCGCGGAGCCGAGGAGCATCACCCCGTAGAGAGGCTGTCTCTCCAGACTGCCTCTCTAGGCTGCCTCTCTCGCCGACCTCTCTAGCCGCTTCCCGATCGTACTTGACGCTACATTTTTTCCCCCGGGTGATCAGTGGGTCAGCACCGTTTCCCGCAGAATTCACCACCAACCCCCCGGCGGGAGTCGCATGGGAACTTTTTGGGGCGTTTAGGGCGCTGTTGTTGATCCGCCGCCGGGGTGGGCGGTCACGACCTGGGGGCCAGGAGCTGCCGCAGCTCTTCCGCAGCTTCACTAAGCACGTCTGGCGGGAGGGGGAGGGGGCCTCTCTCTCTCTCTCTCTCTCTCTCTCTCTCAATCCTGTTACACAACCCGAAGGTCACAACAGGCAGGCCGCTATGCTTTCCTCCCTTTGAGAGCGGTAGCCAGCAGCTAGCCACGGGGAAAATAAAACAAGCTGCCCAAATTCGACCCCCTTAAAAATACAAATAAAATGGACTTTTAAAAATTCTCTGCTGCGGGCAGTCACCACGACTGCCGTATTTACCTTTCCGCCGGTCAGCTGATAAGAGATAAGGGGCTGTAATTAAACTGTCGCCCACGGCGTCGCGGCGCTGTAAACGCTTAGCGACGCGCTGTCGTACGCCTTCATTAGCCGCCTGGCCCGCCGCGGAAACGGTTCATAACGGCCGAATTATGCCGCCAAAACACCCCCGCCGCGCGCCATAACCATAAACTGCGAATAACGCATGCCTCCAGTTTACACAGGGTGTTACACGCCGCGCTACACGAGAGCGAAACCCGCGCGGGGGGGAGTGAGAGAGATGGATGCGCCGGAGCAGGAGGGGAGACAGAATTAAAAGTGAGGGGGGGAATGTAATTAAAACTTCCGGTGACACGTCGCGGCGCGCGCTTCGGTGTTCGGGCCGGGCGCGTTCGAGACGACGGCCGCGCCGCGCGCCCTGCGACCGCCGGCGACCGCCGGAACGACCAGCTGCGACCCGGAGGGGTCCTGGATGAGAAATAATTCAGCTGCGTTTTGAAAATGTATGGGACTCGGCTTGGCGCGAGTTTTTAAAAAATGGGGGTCGCAAGTGTGGGAGCTGGCGCACAGCGTGTGGAGTGTGTGGGGCCGGGAAATCTTTGCCTTTATCAGGTTGGTACTGTGCAGCTCTATTTTTCAACTAGACAACAGGCCGCGAAGTGAGAGCGAGACGGAGAGTGCCCGCATACGCTGTGGTGCGAGTGAGAAGGTACCCAGACGGCGTTATGCAGAGCTCCAACACACATTTCTGCGCCGCGAGAGGTACTGAAAGAAGGCCTTAAACGGTCATTGCGCTTAATTACCACATTTCCACGAGCTTGCTGCCTTTGTCCGTCTCTCTCGCCCCTTCCAGGGCTCCTGCCCCGGCGGAGAAGGGGGGAGAGAGATAGCATCAGCTACCAGATCACGTGATTAAATGCCCCGTGCGTTGTTTCGTATTTTGACCCAACAATTTTTCTCCGTGAAGTTATGTGCCATGAAATTCCTGTATCATCTGATCTGAGCGGGCGCGCGCGCGCGCGGGGGGGGGAGAGAGAGACAGAGCGAGAGAAGACGAACGCTCGAAAGTGTGTTCTTTCCTCCCTTTTTTTTTCCACCTTTGCGCTCGTCCTCCTGTAGTGATGAGAAATTCCCCGCTGCTCTAGAACAAGCGACTGCTGCCTCGATACAGACGAGGAGGAATTCGACTCCGTATAGTAACACTTTGCGCCGGGCAGGCGGCGGCGGCGGCCGTCAAAATGAAATTAAAACGAGTGTATGTAGGAAGAGCGGGCAGAGTCACCCGAGAGGAATGCAGGTATCCATTACACTCCAGTGACAAAACTAAACTGCGCCCGACCGCAGCAGCAGCGAAGCGCATGGTTTTTGGTGCCACCACGGGGAACTCTCCTCCATGGTCATGCTAATGTCTCGGCCGATTGCACTCCGCAAGGCGTGTGTGTGTGTGTGTGTGCGTGCTGTCGGAGCGGGCTGTGTGTAATGCAAACGCACGCACAAGCCAGGACTTTATATACATTTTAATCATACGCCAAAATACAGTATTTTTTTTTTAGTTTCGTGGGAGGCAAAAAAAAATTGGTCACCGGTGAGGTTGTTAAAATTGACGGTAAAATAATGTTTTTCTAGTATAGTCTATTTTCGGAATTCACACAATTTTTTTTATTGAATATACCATTTTTTTTAGAGGAATTGTCTTGCCCTAGACGACAAAATCGCCACCGACGTGTGTGTCTGTGTGTGTGTGTTAATCGATGCTCCCATCCAGATGGATTGGTGAGCCGCGCAGCTAATGGGCACGCAACAGTTGCATGCCTGGCCTGACGGTGTTTGTGCGCCGCCCTGAGGGACACAACCCCGTGCGTGTGTGTGTGTGTGTACCGTGTGTGTGTCGCAAGCACACAAGGCGATCTAATTTGCGTCCACTTACCGCGCGCGGCCGGCTGCAGAGGGCGCTGCCGCTGCGCCGCATTTCATGCGCTGCCGCCCATGGGGCTGTTCGGCGGCGCCGCCGCGTCCGCCGCCGCTGATTGGCTAATTAATAGACGACGGGCGTTTACACGTGTGCCTCACGTGTGCCTCGCGTGCGCCTCGCGTGGCCGCGTGACGGGGATGCGGGAGTGCGTCGCGGTGAGTGAACGTTTTTATATTTCAGCGGGGAGCAGCGGTGGTCGGACGCGGTCGGATCGGGAAGCACCGTTGTTCTGGAACGGTTCCGCGAGGCATTTCGCGCGCTCGTTTTGAAAACCCTTTTTTTTTTTTTTTCGTTGCGATAGATTTCGGAATGAGGAGCCGCGCTCGGTTCCCATGGCCGCCGGGTGACGATGGACTCCGCACAGACCGACGCGCGGCGACGCACGGGGCTGCGTTTCCGTTTATAAGTAGACGACAGCTCGTTAGGCCGGGCTCGCCAAAGGAGCGATAAAAAGTGTAACGTTAAACGGCGCGCTCGTAAAGCCATCGGAAACGGACCTCTCTCTCGCACTCACGGCGGCGGCGCCGCGTCGCACCGTGTCGGGTTTATGCTCCGCGGCCGTCGGGGCCCGCCGCCCGCCTGATCGGCCGAGGTTAGGAATAGGCGGCCGACACCATACCAAGACAACCAGGATTCAGATTCGGATTCGTCGTGACGTCGTTCTCGCGCCGGCAAGACCGCCAGGATTCAGATTCGGGTTCGTCGGGGCGTCGTTCTCCCGGACTTTGTGCTTACGAGGAGCTGCGCCCGCGGCCGGGGGGGGGGGGGGGGTTATAACGTGGCCGACAGTGAGGGACGGCCCCCGAGGACGCCGTCGGAGTGAGTCACTCGTGGGGCCGGCGGGGGCCGCGGGGGCCGCGCGGCTCCAACCGGTCGTGTGGGACTTGTCCGTGGACTTGTCGGGGGCCCCGGCCGCCGGCCCGAGCCCCCCGCCGGCCCCCGCCGAGGGGCGTCATCGGCTATCACCCCGGAAGGGAGACAAACATCGGAGGGCCGACGCTGCAGTCACGCTCGGTGCGCCAGTGTCGCCACCTTCCGCGAGCCAAACAGAGCGGGAGGGGCCCCGCCGCGCAGCGCTACCAACCCTGCATGCTCCACCACGTAAAAAAAAAAAATAAAAATTAGCTCATCAAAATAAAATATGTGGAGTTTCTGTCTGGGCCTGACGGCTGCGGTGCTCGCGCCCGGCTGCCCGGCTGCCCGGCGCCCCCGCCGCCGCCGATGGCTGCCGACAAGAGCGGGACAGGTGCGACGCGGGTGCTTTCACTTTTACAAGGAAGCCAAGCGCCCCGCCACAAGCGAACGGCGGCGAGAATACGATACCGCAGCGGCCGTAAAAAAGCGCTCTGAAAAACGGGGCGATAACGACTTGATATTCGGTCACTAAAAGCAACCACCCTTTCGCGGAGTGTACCGTGGATATATACCTTTTTTTTGCGCCTCCCTTTGGTTTATATTTGCCCTCATCTCACCTTTCCTCCTCTGATTCTCCGTCCTCGTCCCCCCCTCGCCGCCCCCGTGCTCGTCGTCCCTCTCGCACCCCCTGGCGCCCCTGGTCCTGCCGCTTGCTGCTCTCGCCTCTCCCGTAACTCGAGCCTAATTTATGGGCGCCGCCGGTGCGTTCTGCTCGGGAAGGGTCAGGAGCGCGACCCCGGCGGCGGGGCGTCTGCGGGGCGTCTGCGGGGCGTCTGCGGGGCGTCTGCGGGGCGTCTGCGGGGCGTCTGCGGGGCGTCTGCGGGGCGTCTGCGGGGCGTCTGCGGGGCGTCTGCGGGGCGTCTGCGGGACTAGGTCAGCACCGCGGTGCACTACTGCGAGGCGGCCGGCGCGCGCTCCGGCCCAGCCGGGGCCGGCCGCCTGCGGAACACGGATAGGCAACCCGCCGAGCAGCGCTGCGCCGCGGCACGGCAGGCGGCAAGGCGGCGAACCGTCCACAGACAGCGCCGTAAACCCGGTGTTACTGCACTGTACTGTCCGAATGAGAATCGATAAAAAAGAAAAGAAAACGGGTCAGGAAAAATAAATAATAAAATGTCCCTTTTGAAAAATACAAAAAAAAATCTGCAATAACGTTAACATGTTAGTTTAAAATAGAGGCACCAGATAGAAGAAAAAATTCTAAATTTTCACAAATTGTTTTTACGTTTCTAGTGGGAAGCGAGGCGAGTGTGACGTACAGTGCGGACAGTTGGCGCCGCTAGTGCCGGGCGCCACCTCCTGTATCCTGGCCGCGGGGCGCCGCTAGCTGAAGGCGTCGCTGCGGAGTGGTGGTGGGGGGGGGGGGGGAGATTCAGTTACCGCGGCCCCCGCTTCCGCCGCGTGCTGCGACACCCCCCCTTCCGTCTGGTTTCCGTCTAGGGACTCGAGTCTAGGGTGTCTAGAGTGAGTGCGTGCCGCGGCTGGAGTGCCGAGCCGAGCCCCGGCGGCGGGCCGGCCGCTAACGAACACCAGGGGAAGGACCGCGCGGCCCACGGTCATCGGCCTGGCCAGCGCGCGCCGCCGGGGACAGCCCCAGGACCGCGATGGCGGCGGCCAGGGTGCCGTCTGCCCCCCGGTGACCCGGTGACCCTGACCGATGACCTTGACCCGCATCCGTGGGCGCCCCCCTGTCCTTGGAGGAGGCCGCTCGGCTTAGCTGGCCGCCCCGGTCAGTGACCCCTGCCAAACTGGCCGCGTCCCTCTGTCTCCCTCCCCCTCCCCTCTCTCTCTCTCTCTCTCTCTCTCTCTCTCTCTCTCTCTCTCTCTCTCTCTCTGACAGCGGGCCAGCCCCACCCCTTGCGGATTACCCCTAGGTGGCGGTGTGAGTTCACTTGGAATACGCCCCCCTCATCGTCGCCGTCGCATGCCGACTCCTACCTTCTTTTCTCCTCTCTGTCTCTCCCCCGCGCCGCCACGGCGGTGCGACAAGGACAGAGAGGAGCATCTCCTGCGCGGTGGCTTCCTGCCCGCCGCCTGCCGCTGCTGCTGCAGGAGGTGGCCCCCGCGGCCCCCGCGGCCCCCGCGGCCGGCTGCAGCGGATGTGGTGAAGGGAGGGGAAGGGTTTTGTTGTCGGCGCTAAACAGAGGCGGCTCACGCCAGATTTACGAGCCTCGCCGCGACGCCTGCCTTCGCTCTCTCTCTCTCTCCTCTCTCTCTCTCTCTCTCTCTCTCTCTCTCTCTCCCTCCCCTTCTAGCTCATCACCAGACACACACGCCCGGCCCCCCCGTCTGCTCCGCTGAAGACGGAGAGAGAGAGAGAGGGGGGCACAGTACTTCGCGGCCCGACTCACCCCATTGGAAATTGAAATCTTTTCAAGTCTCCCCGTCAGAGCCCCCGAGCTGCCCCCGGGGCGGAGGACGTCGTCGGGGGCCTCGCGAGGACGCCGCCGTCCTCATGACGGCCGTCCTGAGGACCCCGATGAGGACCCCCGAATACATATGGCGGAGGCGTCGCCCGCTGCTGCAGTTTGTCTTGGCGGGGGAAGTCGCGGAGCCAGAGAGAGAGAGAGAGAGAGAGAGAGAGAGAGAGAGAGAGAGAGAGAGAGAGAGAGAGAGAGAGAGAGAGAGTACTCGGTGCAGTATTTAAACCTGCGCACAGTTCCGGACCCCCGAATTATTATTACGCCGCCTATTGATAAATCTGTGCTCCCTTGTGCTTTATATACAGTGCACTCGCGGCTCTCATGCGCATGTCCGTGCGATGGTATCGCGGTCATAACTTTGGCACGTGTGGCCGTGTGTGTGTGTGTGCCGCGAGTGTGTGCGTGTGTGTGTGTGTGTGTGTGGGAGGGGGTGTAACTCTCCAACGCGGCGACTGTCTGGAGACAAGGCCGTAGGGGTTCAACCTTTTTTTTTATTGCATTTTTATAATGTTGCCGTGCTGGACGCGCGCGCGGTTTTCAAAAGCAAACACACACACACACACACACACACACACACACACACACACACACACCTGCGATTAAAGATAATAATGAAATGGCACGGCGCTGCCACACTACTTTCAAAAGCCTTCCCCGCACATAAAACGGCCCGAGGTGTACGCAGCATCAAACTTAAATATTTTTACAACGAGTACGGGGCAAAGCAGCATTTTTCGATGCTTATCCGCGGAATAAGCTTCGAATTTATTTTTTTTTACTTTTTTAAATTATTTTTTTCCCTAGTAGAGTGCATTGCACCGGGCTCGCCGCGGCGGCTTCTGCAAAAGGACCCTTGTCTTTCATATCCACCTTAACACGCGAATTAAGACACTAACGCGGCGTAGAGCTGCTCTGCATGCACACGCACAATGTGGAGAGGAATTTCGCGCGTGCGTGTGTGTGTGTTTGTGTGTGTGTGCGCGCCCAGATCAAGGTTGCCGCCGCCAGTGGCACACTCGCAGTCTGTAAAGTATTCAATTTTGTGTGTGTCTATTTAGTGTGCGCCTCGCGTGTTTGCGCGCTGCGCAGATATGTAGATGCGTCTGTGTGTGTGTGTGCGTGCGTCGCTGACAGGACAGTGTTGCCCTCGGAACAATGCCTGATTACCAGCCGTATCTGCATGGCGAGGCGTGGCATAGCGGAGACGTACAGTACCGCGCGTGTGTGTGTGTGTGTGTGTGTGTGCTCTGACAAGGGTCGCTTCGCGAGCTTCGCGCGCGCTGTGTGAGATGTATAATACAGGCGGGAGGAGTCGTGGAGACCGCCTGCTCACTTATAATTAAAAAAAAAATTAAAATCCGACATTTGAGTTTGCGAGATGATCAAGTCCGATCACGGCATACCATTTTTAAAATCCTATAGCTCTCGGCGACGAATTTGGAACAGTAAGATTTCGGTGGTTTTGAGACCCGCATGAGTCACATGGCCGGTCACGTGACGTCACGTAACGCGCCGCATTTTAATCTCCGACCCCCGCGGCCCGCGGGCGCAGCCTGCAGAGGAGGCCGCGTGGGTGCAGGCTCACATCCTGCCCCTCCAGGACCCCCCGGAGGCCCCCCTGCCGGCGGCCCCCACCACGGCCGACCGTCCTGAAAGGCCCCGGCCAACAAAACGGGCCTGTAATTGTTGACGATAATTCACCTGAATTGAAACATATTGTGCGGTGCAGGTAAGGGCGGCCTGGCGGGCTGGCGGGCTGCAGCCGCCTGTGAATAGCTAGGGGCTCCTCCCCCGCCGGGCCCCCGCCGCGGCTGCGTCCGGGACGGCAACCCCCCGGGGATGACTTCGGGGCCCGTACGGAAGCGCGCTACGCGTTGCCGACCGTCGCCCAGAACCCCTCGCCGCGCTCGAGAGTAACGTGACTTATGCACGGCCCCGCCGCGGCACTGCGGACGCCACCCTCCCCCTCTCTCTCGCTCTCTCTCTCTCGCACTCCGCCTCCGTCCACCACCCTGTGCTCTCCCATCCAAGCCGTCAAGGCATCCCTCTCTTCTCATCCCTCACAAAACGAGCGCGAGTTCGAATACCGCCACAATACGAGGCTCGTCTGACCCCTCCCTCTTCCTCTCTCTCTCTCTCTGTCCCTCGCACACACCTTGCGCGTGGCTGACCCCCTACCTCTCTCTCTCTCGCACATATATGTTGACGTCATAATCGGGATTGTATGCTTAGGACCGGTCTACCGTGTGGGATGGCGTGTCCCGGCATTTGTTTGCACTATCGCATTTTCGTTCCTCAAATAACTCCCAAAGGCCGGAGCCGTTGGCGGATTCATTCAGCAGCGGCCATTCATTCATTTATTCATCGATTCATTCATTCAGCGGACCCCGCCGCTTCAGCGGATTCAGCGAATGAACCGCTCAGGCCGCGTCATCTTGATTGCTCGGAAACGTAGGGACGTGTGTGCCGCTGGAGAAATAAAGAAATTAGAGGGCGAGAGGAAGGAGTTGTAGGGGCTCCGGGGGCTCCAGGGGCTCCAGGCATTCCTGGAAGCGGCCCGGTCCGCGCCGGAGTCGCCACCTTCTGGAGAAGACTCCGGCTTATCTTGATGTCGCCCACACCACCTCCAGAGCCGTCGCCGGAGCTGTTTATGGGTTAGGCCGTCGCGCCGCGCGGCCGCTCCTCTCCAGCTCCAGTACCTCTTACTCCAGCGGCGGCCCACCGGCTCCAGCCGAGTCATCGGCACAAGAGCAAACGGGAAAGGCGGGAAAATCATTGTAAAAAAATTTCCTTTGAAAAAAATCATTGAAAAAAATTTCTTAAAAAAAATATTGAAAAAAAAATTGAAAAAAATTATTGAAAAAAAAATCTTTTAAAAAACTCATTTTAAAAAATTCCTCACGTAGTCCTTTTTTTTGAGCGCGACTTTTGTCTGGGAGTGTACCTTCGGTGCGAAGAAATAGATATTTTGACCCCCTCCGGCTGCTGCTGCTGCTGCTACCGCCGCCGGGCCCCGCCTCCCACACATGCGGTAGTGCCGGCCGGCTCCCGGGAAGGTGTGCGCGTACTCTGCTGTCACGGCGGGGCCCCGGCCGGCTCATGTGTCGCGCCGCTTTGCCGCCAACAGGTGGCTGCGCCGGGCTTCGCAGGGCCGCCCTGCCCCCTGCTTGCCGCTCGCACCGCTAGCCGAACCCGGCCCCGCGGTCGTGGACCTGTTCCCGGGACGTTTGCACGATCCTTCAATAATATCATTTTTTCGTCGACGAACTAACAACAAAAATATTCACGCAAGTAACGCTCTAACGTTATTCTCCGGTAAAAAGGTGAAGCCGACAGTGTTCGAACCCGGGCACGGTGTGTACTATTTCCGTGGGGGTTATTTGGGGGTCGTCCCCCCCCCGCGTTTACTGCGTCTGATGCGTCGCCTGTTCCGTTGCCGCGTGCTCTCCGCTGCGGCGAACAGACTGTAAATCGCTCCATACAGTCTCCTCTCAACTCTCCGAAAAATAATTAGTCCCGGAGAGACAAAACCGACGGTGTTAAAAAAAAAACAAACGGAGCTGAACTATATTTGTGTGCCGCTATCCGACGGAAAAAGTACCTCTCGGCACACTTTCGGAAAAATTACATTCGGCACATGCCGCGTGTGTGTGTGTGCGTGAGTACGGAGCCGGCCCGGAGCCGGCGGATAATAGAGTTATTAAATCCTGCGGGTGATTAAGGAATAAACATATCACGGCTTGTTGACTTGCACTCCGCCTCCTTCTCTCCTTCTTTTTCGTGTCTTTCTCTCCTCCTCCTTCTTCTTTTTCGCCTTGTTCACAAGGTCCCCCCCAGCAGAGAGAGAGAGAGAAGAAGAAGAAACGAGGAGGAAGGATTCCCCCCCCCCCCCCCCTCTCGTCCCCGCCCCGCTCCCCCGCCGCCATATAGGACTCACAAAGAGGCTCCTCGGTAGGGGCTGTTACCTGCTGCAGTTGCTGTTGTTGCAGCGGCGGCTGCAGCGGCGGCGGCGGCTGCGGGGGTGCGGGCTCTGTAACTGCCCCCGCAGCCCCGGCCGGCTACGTGCTTCTGGCCGGCGACACCGGGACGGCGTTGCGGCGGTGGCGGTGGTAGCGGAGGCGACTTTATTCCTGCGGGTCCTGGGTGATCTGGCAACGCCGCCGCCGCCGCCGCAGCCGCAGCCGCCGCCGCCGCCCGCCGTTCGGTTCTCTTCTGCTCACGGCACCACCAAACTGGTGGCTGCCGCTGCAAGACGACGACCCAGGCCGTGTTCCGGGTTCGAATACCACCGGCACGTCGGTCCGCGGGTTCAAATACTACTCGCCGCGTCAACCCGCGCGCGCGGCACGCCCGGAAAGGTGCCCCGAACTCACTCACGTCAGAGAGAAAATGTGCAGTTTTAAAATTATCGACTTGGAAAAATGTGATTTAGAGAGTTGTTTTTGACAGCGTGATGCGAGAAAATTAACATCTCTTTTTTTTTGGCGTGGTGGTAGTGGTGGTGGTGGCACTGCGGGCGATTCGTTTGATCGCTTTTACTGGGCGATGCAGTTGACAGGGAGAGGTGTTGTGACGGAAATAACGTGTTCACGACCAGACCCCTGCCTCCCCCTCCCTCCCCCCTCCCTCCCTCCCCCTCCTCCTCCTCCACGCCCCCACAGCGTGGCGGCAGCGCAGCCAGGCGGGGGGCGGGATATACCGCTGAACCGCGGCGTAACATCTCACGGGGAGTGTGTGTGAGAGAGAGATAGAGAGATTTAGAAGGGTTAGAGAGAGAGGCAGACAGAATGGAAGGGGGGAGGATGAGAAAGAGAGATGGGCCGATGCAGAAAGATGGTGGTGTTTGAAATGACAGATCTCAAGATTTTCTCGCTGAATCCGCCGAGAGAAGTGTGAAGTACTAGGTATATAAAGGGGAAGAGGGTTGTATAATCTTCGCGAGCGAGTGACGTTAGGTTAGGATAGGCTATTACGCTCGATCATGTGCAAAGTGCCGTCGTATACAGCTCGAATCACACGCACACACACACACACACCTCGTCTCATAAAAGTCGCTGAATTTTTCATGAGCGTCATTGAAACATGCAGTCGACACTCCGGGTATGAGGCGCGCATGAGTGGTATATCCCGTAAGTATTAGCACATAATGCGAGCAGAAGGGGTCAAAAAAATCATCAACAGAGTGATATGTCGAAGCGTCCAGCTCATGAGGCGTAAAGGTCTTGCAACAGCTAAGACTTTTTTCTAATTTTTTTAAAAATAATTTAAATATTTCTTTTTTTAATTTTTAAAATTTTGAGACTCTAGAGAGATTCCGTATCCTGGCGGGCGTTGACCACCGCGCCGCCCATGACTGACTACTCCTCGTTACCCGTGGCCATGCCCAGCGCGCTGCCCCGCGGCCCTGGCCGCATAGCTCGTGGCCATCGGCCGTTGCCGGCCGAGCCGCCAAACACGACGCCGCGGTAGCATTCGAACCCCCCGCGCGCGCGCGCGACGGAAACTCTATGGCCATCACTCACAACGAGCAGGCCGCCCTCCAGCCGGCGGTGTCGTCTGGGAGGCGTCTGGCAGCCTGCTCCGCCGAGACGTCTGCCCCGCGTTTCCTGAGCGACAAACGATGCTGCGGTTCGCATGGCGTGAGGAGGCGCCACCCTCCGGAGCAGGCCTCTGTCCCCGGCCTCCTCCAGCCGACACGGCAGCGGGGCCCCTGGGGAGGGAGCTGCAGAGGCCCCCGCACCTGCCGCGTGTGTCGAGGGGGCCGAGAGACTCCTCCCTCAGAAATCTAGCGGCCGGAAACGACGGCGAAAGAGTTGCGGCGCTGTGACTGGCTGTGAGTGTCGGGGAAGCATCGCAGCGGCTGGATTCTGGTGTGAGCGAAATGTAAACTGAAAACAGGACTGCTAAAAAAAAATCTAAGAATATAAAAACCCCAAAAATTATAAAAAAAAATAAAACCAAAAATTTAAATATACTGTAATGTGAAAATTAATGACGAACTGTTGCAGTGTGCCAATTTTTTTTTTCAATCTGGCTTTGGGATGCTGCGGCTCTGCGGCCAGGAGTCGCTGACAGGGTGCGCGCCGGGCGACACAATATATGCCGGCGCTGACAGGCGACAAGCTTTTCCAGGGCAGAACAGCGTTCCGGGGCCCTGCGGGGCCCTGCGGGGCCGGCTGCGGTCGCCCAGAGCCGCAAATTAACGAGGGAGAAACCTTTTTCGTGCACCTTCCACACACGCACACACGCACGCACGCACGCACACGGTGCACACGTCCATTAGCCAGAGTGTGCCGCCATCAGGCGCTCGCGGGGACCAGCGCCGCTGCTCTCCTTAATTGTGTCATGTCTCCCCTCCTCCTCCTCCTCCTTTTTCGGCAATAATTTCAAGAGGTTCGCATCCTCCCTTTCTCAGAAACGACGACTGGGAGCTTAATTTTTCATCCCCCTGGGGAGCACTGCGGGGCGGGCGCCGCCGCGCTTCCTCCGGGCGCTGGAGTATAGCCACCCCTCGGGCCGGTACCCGAACCACCGACAGAGTACTTGAACCCGGTACCCGAACCACCGACAGAGTACTTGAACCCGGTACCCGAACCACCGACAGAGTACTTGAACCCGGTACCCGAACCACCGACAGAGTACTTGAACCCGGTACCCGAACCACCGACAGAGTACTTGAACCCGGTACCCGAACCACCGACAGAGTACTTGAACCCGGTACCCGAACCACCGACAGAGTACTTGAACCCGGTACCCGAACCACCGACAGAGTACTTGAACCCGGTACCCGAACCACCGACAGAGTACTTGAACCCGGTACCCGAACCACCGACAGAGTACTTGAACCTCTCTCTCTCTCTCTGTGCACAGGTTGACGGGATCCGGCTCCAGCCTGCCGGAGCTGCAACTGCTGGCCGCCCGTCGCGCGGCGGGGGCGGCTGCCGCGGTGGGCGGAGCGGGGGCGGGGGGCGGGGCGGGGGCAGCGGGGGCGGCCGTCGACCACTTCCACCCCGCCTACCGACTCAGCCCCTACATGGAGCACCTCTACTCGCCAGCGGCCTCTTTACATGGTGAGTAAAACATCATTTTCAGATATTTTTTTTTTTGTGTGTGTGAATTTTCGGCTGACTACATTATAAGATATATTTTTCAACTAAAAACAAATGAATCGAAACATCTCGTGATGGTGATGACGATGTCTCCGGCCCGCTAATGACGATGACGGCCACACGTGGCGGCGCCCACACGACACCCTTCCGGTCACGTGGCGGTCACGTGTCGGTCACGTGGGAGGAAGCGGGCGCTGGGAATACGCGATGGCACGCCGTGACGTATTAGGGATGAGCACCTGCAGTAACGCGCCGTGCCGCCGCCGGTACAACCTCAAAGGCACTTACATTCACATTCACAACATATAACGACCGTCATTATTCCAAAAAAAAGAGATTCTTTTTGGTTTTCAGTAAATTGCAAAAAAAGTTAAGCTATTTTTTAAATTCAGAAAAATATGTTTCCATTAAAAAAATTAATTTATCGAAAAAAAACACGAATTTTTTTATAGAATTTTTTTAAAAAAAGTCACTCGATATTTTGAGTGTCGCGCATTTGAACGTTGTGCGCGACGCCGCCCGCATGGCGAAGCGCACGTGATGCGGCCGTGATTCCACACGTGATCCCTCTCGCAAGGCGGTGAGATAATGTAAAACAAAAAGCCTTTCTCTTTCACCCGCATATCCGCCTTGCCTCGCTTCCTTTCTTGTTGTTGCTGCTGCTGTTGTTCCCTTTTTTTAGCCGCGTCGTATTTTTATTAATTTTTTTCTTTCGCTCGCGCACCCGTCACCTCTCGCATCCGCCGCCCGGATTACTATCAGCAAGGCGGTGCGTGGCGCCCGACGGTGTTTTGTTTTTCTTCTATAATCCAGAGCAAGTCCACCGGCAAACCGTCCCGATTAGCATTGACCGACCACGTCGCGGTCTGTCCGCCTGTGTCTGTCCGTTCGCCCGCGCCTCACTTAGGACCCACTCATCATCAACTGTCGGTGAAATAACGGCTTCACCAAAGAGGGCCGCGTCTATCGGGCGACCCCCTCGATCGCGGTTTCAACGCTTTACGCCCGGCCCCCGCCGCAGTCGCGTCCCGGAGAACTGGTCTCCGGATAAGTGGTTTAGGGCGCTCGCCTCTCCCGTGTGTCCCCCCCGCTTATCGGGGGCACAAATGCGCCACGGGGGAGGACCGAGGGGGCCGTGTTCGGGGACGCTGCGTGAACACCGGGCCGTTCCGAAGGGTTTAGTGCAACGGCGTCGTTGACAGGAGTCGACGAGCTCGCCTCGTGTCGTGTCCTTTAGGCGCGTTTAATGATGTGACGCGTTTTGTGGACGCTCTTCTGATCAGCCGTGAAAAAGGCTCCAGTTTATTGGTATGGACATTAGTGTAGATTCAAAAAGCCCGCGGTTTTTTTTCCTTTAGTCGCGTCATTCTGTATCGCGCATCTCCGGCCCGGCGCCGGCCGACTCTCTCATGGCATATCGGCAGCTACAGTCGCACACTGAGTCATGGAGGAGGCCGTGCCATGAGGTGCCCCGCGCGCGCGCGCCGTCAAACTGTTATTGCCTTTGGCTCGTGTTTGGTCTCCGGTGTGCGACCAGGCCGGGCCGCGCGACGCTGCCCACACACACACACACACACACACACACACGCGGCAGTGGCGTGGGTCCTGTCTGAGACCGTTCCAGTGATGCAACAACCCGCGACGGCGCCAGCCAGAGGGTGTGTCTGTCCAGAGCAGTGGCCGCCAACGTTACACACATCCATGCTGTTATCGCAAGTGCAAACAAATGCTACATATTCACGTAATACACCTGTATTTTCAAAAAAATGCAGGTGCATTTAGTAATTTTTTTTCGTGATATTAAACACCTTTTTAAATATTTTCGGTTAGAAACTTGCAATTCCCCAAACAACAACAACAAGAGCACGCACATGCGCGCGCACACACACACACACACAGTCGCGTGCGTGTTGCGTACGGTACAGAACGCTTTGCGCTCTCTGCGGTTATTTGCTCCGCATTCCACGAGCCAGAGGGAAGGTGCGTGGAGAGAGGGGAAAAGGGAGGAGGGGGGATCGAAACCAGTCAGCCAATCATCTCTCTTCTTTCCCTTCTCTCCCTTCTCCTCCTCCTCCTCCTCGTCTTCTTCTTCGCAGCGCGCGCCTCGTGTCTCGTGTCCTTTAAAATAACCCTTGCCGCAAAAGATACGACGTTGTTAACAGTAGTGCGCGGCACACACCGCTCTCTGCGCGGCCGTTTGCAGCGACAATGGGCGGCGTGATTGTGATTGGCCGGCGGGCTGCGGTCACGTGCCGCCCGTCCACCAATACCGTAACGCCAAAGTAACTTTTCGGCGAGGGTGCTCGATATATTTTTTTTTTCGTTTTTCCTTTTTCGTATTTCCCGTTCGCCCCCTTCTCGTTTCCTTTTCCCCCTTTTTTTCTGCTGCCTCTTTTCTCCCTGTTTCAATTTTTCTTTTCCATTTTTCTTTTTTTTTCCTTTTTTCTCTCTTCCCCGTTTTTCATTTTCCGTCCTTTTTTTCTTTTTCCCAGCCCCACCCCCCTTTTCCAGTGTAGTGTGGCTGTCGTCATAACCCCAGTCTAGTCAGTCCGTCTCATTCCCGTTTCCGATCCAGTGGTCCCCGACAATGGTTGTCACTGATTGTCCCCCCCGGGGCCCCCGCCGCCGCCGGCCATGCCCCTTTTCGAGGTCACGCCGACAAAGACGCGGTCGCGTTGCAGGTGCCAACTGTCCCGGGTTCAAATACCGGCCAGATGCGCGCGCAGCGCGCCTTCTTTTTTTTTTATTTCGTCTCGTTCTCCTTCTCCCTCCGACGCGCTGCTGAGGCGGCCCCGGAGACTATGGTCGTCTCTCTCTCTCTCCCCGCGGCACGGCAGCGCGGGCAGCGCCTCGAGCTGCTCGAGCCAATAAATTGGTTGCTGCTAGACGTTTACGCCCCGCAGTGTAGCGGTCATGTCGGAGCCGCGGGGGGCGGCGCCAGCACTGCAGTCGTCATGGGAGGGGCCCGCGGGGGGCCGCGGGGGGCCGCGGGGGACCGCCACATCTGCCATCTCAGACAGTCACTTACTCAACTCAATTTTGTAAAATTTCGACGCAGACCGAAAAAAAAAACAGGAAACTTTCGACGCTGGAAAGAAATGTAATAACGTGCCTTGTTACATTTCTCCGGGCGTAGTATTATATACAGTACAGTACGCGCAGGAGAAATGCTTCTCTGTAAAGGCAGCTCGTGCGTGAAGAAGAGCCGTCGTGTCCGACGCTTCTGGTGAGGACTGTACACACACACACACGCACACGCACACACACACACACGCACACACACACACTCTCGGGCTGTGCGGCCGGCACCTCAATCACTGCCTCATAACAGATTTCTTGTTCGATTCCGGCATCGAATTATTTCATTGCTCTCCCCCGATCGATAATCTCGACTTTGATGACTTCTTTTTCGTTTATTAATACCCAGGGGGGGCTTAGCGTGAGGCGGGCACGCTGCCGCTGCAGCGCCACGGGCCCCCACGGGCCCCCACGGGCCCCCACGGCCCCCACGGCCAGAGCTACGCGCTCTCCCCCGGGGGCAGACCAGGCAGGCCATGAAGGATGGACGTGGCCGCGGCTCTAACTGAGCCACCAGTTTGTGCCCGTATTTTGTTGTAAAACTGTAAAATAATACATTTTTTAAAAAAATTACTTTCATAAAACTGAAGAAAAAAATGTGGAGCTCCGGTTACTTACGGAGCGTACTACGGAATGTCATTGGACAATTTGGTTGAGGTAGTTACAATAATTATTTGCAAAAATATTTGAACCAAAAAAAAACTCGCAAAATTAAAACCACCCCCAAAAATAATTTGGTAAAAATTAAATTCGGACTATGTGACAAAATGCTTGGGGGGAGAGCGGTGTTAATTCTCCGTGCCGGTTTCTGGCAGGGCGGTGAGGCTGGTGGCCCTCGCCACACCTGGGGCCCGCCCCTGGGGCCCGCCCTTGGGGCCTTGGGGCCCGCCCACCACCGCCCCCCGCCGGCTCTGCTGGGGTCCCCCGATGACCACCGCAGCCGCCGCTACGCCTCCTCCATCCAGTTTCCTCTTCATACTTCTTCTCTCCGCTTCGTTTTCTTTTTATATTCCTTATTTTCATCATCATTACGCATTGTTATTACTATTTTTATTTTCCGGGGAGGAAGCGGCGGCGGCCGCGGCGGCGTGGAAGGGGAGGGGTCTCATTTACCGCGGCCCATGGCGGCCCATGGCGGCCCATGGTGGCCCATGGCGGCCGCGCCGGCTCCTAATAACTCGTAGGAATGTTTTTGTGTGGAGGGTGCTCGATATCTGCTGCCTGCCGCCGCGGTGCTGCCGGCTGACACCGCCGTGTCTGCCCCGTGCCGGTGCAAATACTGCTGCGAAATCTGCCGATAACCCAAACTGTCTGCGTATAACGCTGTGTGCAACTCTCGACAACGCGCAAAGGATTTCGTAACCTTTCCAATCAGTTTGTTTTTGTGTTCTCCTATATAGGGGGAGGGGGGAGGAGGTGTGTCAGAGAGAAAGAGACAGACAGACAGACAGAGGGAGAGAGAGAGAAGAGACGGGCGGCAGCCGGTGTAGTATAGTAGGACGCTCGGGGCACAATATTGATAAAGACGTTTTGTACCTCTCATTTCTCTCTCGCCCGCCGTCTCTCTCTCTCTCCCTCTCTCTCTCCCTCTCTCTCCTCCCTACGGGACCCCCGAGCCCCTCGGTGCCCCGCGGCTCTCCGCCTATGTAGTATCTCCACGCCCTGATCGACCGTGGCCTGTCCTGCTTGTCCGAAGGGCCTCTAGGCCTGACCAGTTTCGGGAGGGGTAGGGAGGGAGGGAGGGAGGGAGGGAGGGAGGGAGGGAGGGAGGGGGGGGGCGTGACGGCCCGTCATGTTTCCAGAAAACCAGAGCCAATAAAATTCCGGATGTTGTTCTCCGGACCAGACCGGCCCCTCGCCGCTGCTCACCGCAAGACGTGGCTTTCGGACGGCCCCCGTCGGCACCGTCGTGTTCGGAGGCCCCAAAACGGTTGGAAATTGAGACATTAAAACGCGAGACGTAGCGTTTCCTTTTTCTTTTCGAGTGCACGCCGGTTTTTTTTCTTCTTGTTGTCGTTTGTTTTATCTTTTTTTATTATTCTTATTATTTCATTTTTTTTTTCTTCTCTCTCTTTCGTGTCGTTTTTCGGCCTTTATTCGGGTCGCGCAAAACTGTTTGCGTGGAGTCGAAGCATAACAGCTGCCAGGCGGCGCGACAAGTCTTATAAATCAGGTGCCCCTTCTGGGGTAACGACCTAACCCAGCCGGCACCGGGCACCGGCGGCGGCGGGCCGGCGGCAGCCACGCACGCACGCACGCAGCGCGCACGCCGCGCACACGCGCGGACACGCACAGGGCCTCCATCACGTACTCGGGGCCGCCGATATCCCCACCGCCCTCCGGATGGCGGCGGGGACGACGCGCGGGCGGTGGCGGCGGCGGTGCGGCGGCGTGCCGACAGCATCCTCTCTCTCTCTCTCTCTCTCTCTCTCTCTCTCTCTCTCTCTCTCTCTCTCTCTCTCTCTCTCTCTCTCTCTCTCTCTCTCTCTCTCTCTCCGTGCAACATTTTTATACCGCGCTGTAATTTCTCAATTTTCTCTGGCCTGAGCACGCGGGCCGTGTGGCGGGGCGGCTCGGTAGTCCGTTGTGGACCCGGGGCCCCGGGCCGCCGCCACGCCCCCTCCCTTCCTCAAACACAAACTCCCCCCCTGTAATCGCCACCTCTGATCACAGTATCAGTCCTGGCCCGGCCGGGAGGTGCGGGAGGACAGCGCAGGCCCCGCCCCCGATGCCTCACTCAGTACAGCACTCGAACCCCGCGCCGCCGTCACCTACGCTGGCGGGCCTTACATTCGGATTCAGATTCACGACTGACCCGCACGCGCACACGTTCAGGTTCACGTTGGCGCGCGGGCGCGCCCATGGCAGACGGCCCATGGGCGCGCTCGGCCCATGACGCTGCCGCTGTATAACATTATGGCGTGATGTCTCAAGTTACCCGCCGCTGCCGGGGCCCGGCGGAGCTCAGAGAGGGGGGCAGCGGGGGCTCAGAGGCGGCAGCGGGGGCAGCGGGGGCCCGGCGGCGGCGGCGGGGGCAGCCGAGACCTATCCACCCATCCGTCCCGGACAACGTGTTATTGCGGCGAGATGAGCGGGCCGGGGCGGCTCCCGGATCAAAGGCACACACCCGTGAGAGGAAGAGAGAGAGAGAGAGAGAGAGAGAGAGAGAGAGACAGAGAGACACAGAGAGAGGTGACGCAGACGATGACCAGAGGACTACATCGTCGACCGCCAGGACCGCGACGACGAAGGCCAGGACCGCGACGACCAGGAGCAGGAGGAAGTCGTCAGAGAAACAGGACGACGGACCGATGCCGCGTGCATGACCAGGGGGAATGCTTTCTCTCTCTCTCTCTCTCTCTCTCTCTCTCTCTCTCTCTCTCTCTCTCTCTCTCTCTCTCTCTCTGCCCTTCCCCACGAGCGTGATCTGGACCCTGTGTGTGTGTGTGTGTGAGAGAGAGAGAGAGAGAGAGAGAGAGAGAGAGAGAGAGAGAGAGAGAGCGAGAGAGAGGGAGGGAGGGCAGCAGGATTCTGGGCGCTTCATCTCAACATACCAATTACTGCGGCGGTACCCGCACCCGGCGGTACCCGGGGGGAGGCCACGCACGCCGGCGGCCCCCCACGAACAGTACCGCCGGCCTCGGCGCGGCGCTTCGTCCCTCCAGGATGACCGCGGCTCTCGCGTCCTTGGCCGGTGGCGAGGGTTCGCCGGGACGCCACCCGCGCCGAGGACGCCGAGGATGCCGCGGGCCTTGACGGCGACCTCGGCCTTGGCTCGGTCGCTTTCTCCACGGCGTCGCACCGCGGACGGCGGCGGCCTGACCCAGTTCGGCGGCGGCGCCGCGCACCCCCGCGGCCGAGGCCCCGGCAGAGCCGCAGCGCGGTGACTTGAACGCGGGAGTGCCTGCAGAGCGACAAGCGGCGACCTCTGTCTGTCTCTGTCTGGACCGCAGGGAGGCTGCTGGGATGGGGTGCCGCCGCGGCGGGGCGGAAGCAGGGTCCTGCCCCCCCTCCCTTCCTCCTCCTCCTCCTCCTCCCCTCTTCCGTGTTCCGCCCCTGCCGCATGGGGAGGCACTAACTATAACACCTGACTGGTTGATTACCGTAGCCAAGCCGAAAGGTAGGGGGAACGAAACCAACAACCAACGATGCTTGATTTCTTAATTCGTGTTGTCCTCCTCCTCCTCCTCCTTCTCGGCCCTCCGCCGCCTCCCCCCTCATCATTCTCTTCCTTCTTTACCCTGTCCTCGCCGCCCCGCCCAGCCGCCGTCCCCCTCCCCTCCCCCTCCGCCTTACACTCAACGCATCTTTCTTCGCACCCGAGTCCCTTCCTTTCTCCCCGTTCTTCTCTCCCGTCTCACTCGCTCTCCTCGCGCTTATTTATTCTCCCTCCTTCTTTCCGCATTTTCACGACACCTCCTACCTCCCCTTTCCGTACACGCGTCAAATTCAAATGTCTTAATTTGACTTGCGGAGAATCGCTCCCAAGCCCTTGCCCGGTTCTCGTCCCTGCTTCTCTCTCTCTCTCTCTCTCTCTCTCTCTCTCTCTCTCTCTCTCTCTCTCTCTCGCGTGCGGCGCTGCGCCTCATCTCTGCCGCACAACTGGTTCGATCTCCGCCCAGCGCCGCGGCCCCGGCTCTGCCCTCTGCCCGCTGCCGCCGCCGCCGCCACGCCCTCCATGATTTATCAAACGAATATTTCAGTAAATAAAAACGGGCTCAGGTCTTAATTAAAGCTCACCTCACCTGCGCCGCTGCGTGTGCGTGTGGTTGTCTGGGGAGGGGGGGGGGGGGGACGTGCATGTGGGTCTTGTTGTGAGCCCAAACAGTGACTTGCACGTCCACGTGCACCGCCGCATTGCATCTCCCCCTGCCTGTCTGTCTCTCTCTCTCTCTCTCTGTCTCTCTCGCGGCGCCTGTGATGTCGCTGTCCCGTTGCACACCCCCGGCCCGCTGCACTATTCTTCCCCCCAAACGGCCTCGCCCCGCTGCAGCCGTGACGTGCCGCACCGCGCGTCGCACTCCGCTTCTCCACCGAGCATTTATCATATTTATTATGCTTATGAGTCGCACTAAAAGGAATGCCAGCGGCGGCCGGCGGCGGCGGCCTGTGGCGGGGCCCTCCCCGTGCCGTGCCGTGCACTGCCATTCCGCACGGCTTTTTCCCCGTAAAAGTGTTGTGGTGTAGCACACTGAATTGGAGGGCACCGCCTGCGGGCTCTGCGGGGGGGCCGCGGGGGAGGGGGTCGTCCCTTCCTGCCTCCTCCTCCTCCTCCCCCGCGCCGCCGTCATTCCTGGAGCCCCCCCTGGAGGCGGCTGGAGGCGGCTGGAGGCGGCTGGAGGCCTGGAGGCCTGCTGGAGGCCCCGGAGGCGGCGCGCCACACCATTCGTGCCGTTGCCGTTGTCCTCTCCGTCTGCGCCTCCTCCTCCTCCTCCTCCTCCTCCTCCTCCTCCTCCTCCTCCTCCTGCTCCGCTCGATGCCCCACCTCCCCCACCTCCTCGGGCGTCGTTGTCTTCTTGTTGGGGCCCCCCCTCCCCGGCCGTGCGCGCTCCGCCGGCCGGCCGGCTGCCTCGACCTTGCCGTGGATCCTCCGCCGAGCCCCCGGCCGGGGCCCTCCCTCCCTCCCTCCCTCCCTCCCTCCCCCTCCTCATCCTCCTCGCCTCTTCCTCCTCCTCCTGTCCTCCGGCCGCCAGTGCCCGCTCAGCCCTCGGACGAGGAGGGTGCGTTGTCCTGATCGCGGAGCCTTGCCGAGCCCGATCTCACGTGTGTGTGTGTGTGTGTGTGTGCCCCGTGTGGCTCTCTGTGTGCGTGTGTGTCGTGTGTGCGCGACACATGTGTGATCGCCTGAGTGATGATTGAGCCCCGCGGCGGTATGATGTGGGCCCCCAGAGCCATGGAGTACTGCCACCCGCCCGGATACCAGCCCATACCCCCGTTCTGTGAGTGTTACTCCCGGATATACCCCTCGCCCTCGGCCCCACTGGATTACTGCCGGGCTCCGGCGGCGACACCGGAATTCTGTGTGCCGCAGCCGCGTGGTGCAGTGATATGTGTGAATTAGTGAAGTGGTGCGGTGCCGGGTGCCTGCTGTCTGGGGACGTGGACGCTGCCATGCCGGTGGAGCCCGCGATCGCTCCGTCCGCCTCAGTGCACGGCCTGGACGTATCTCCAGCGTGAACTACACCGAAGAACTACAGCCAAGCCGTAGTTTTTGTTCACAAAACTACAGTTCCGCTAGAGGAAATGTACCAGATAGTTCGGACAAACAACAGTTTCCCGCGTGACCTCTGGTTCAGACATGGTGCAACCGTAACGAAACTGCAGTTGGCGGAGCAGAAGTTTACGACTGTAGTTTCACGGTAGATCCCTCGTGGTGCGAACCAACCCCCTGTCCAGCATCGACCCCCCCCCCCCCCCCCCCCGCGACGCCCTGTCCCGCACCTGGCGGAGCCCGCCACCTGCAGGTGCCCGCCACCCCCAGCGGCCACCCCCCGCGGAGGTACCTGTCGCGGCGCGGACGGCACGCCACCGGCACGGCACCGGCACGACACGGCACGCGATTGTCCTTCGACTACGTGAAGCACGGACGGCATTCACCGCCGCCTTGTCCGTGCGGTGAACGCGGAGTAAACTCGGCTTTGTTTCGGGACACAGTGATTTCGAAGGAGACGGCCGAAAATAGAAACTAATTCTGACAAAAGGCGCGCCCCGCGCCGCGCCGCGTTGTCCTGCAATCAGGCTCGGTGCAGCGTGCGTCCGATTGGCGCAATCAGATACGCGTCGTGCGCGATGGCTGTGTTAATTTTTTTAAAAGTTAATCTGGCAGGTAGCGCGCGCTGGTGTTCGCTGTGACTGTGCTGGTGTTTCGGCGATACCCCACGCACGGGGCGCCGGCGCGCGGCGGCGGGCGCTCGGGCGCGGAGTGTAGCGGCGCGCTTCTAAGCTCGCAGGGGGGCCGCGGCCGCCACCCCCTAGATCCTTGCCGTGCGCCGCTGGTTGCTTGCTGTTTCGGTTTTGCAGTGTTTGACCGGCATGTGGCCGTGTGTTCCAGGGCTGGGGTTGCCGCCGGACTACCTGGGCTCGCTGCAGCCTCCCCCATCCACCCTGGCCAGCACCGAGTTCCCGTTCTCCCTCGACGGTGAGTAGCCGCGCTGCCGCCGCGGAGCGCGGAGCACGCAAAGAGCCCCGAGCTCTCGGACACGGACACAATGGCCCCCGTCTCTGTCCCACTCGCACTGGAGACTCTCTCTCTCTCTGTCCCACTCGGTCCCGGTCGTGTTGAGATTGTCAACAAATCTGCTCCGGGGAGCCTAGCCTCGCCTCCGGGCCCTGCCGCCCGGACCCGGAGGCCCCCGGAGACGGACAAAGGCGTCTTCGACGTGAGTCTATTCGCGCAGTGATCAAGCGGTAATCCCCGACGCGGTACGGCACGGAGCGGACCGGAGCAGCCCGGAGGAGGCCACAAGTGGAATGCGTGGGCCTCCGGGCCTCCGGGCCTCCGGGCCTCCAGGCCTCTGGGCCTCCGGGCCTCCGGGCCTGCTTATAGAGCCGTCCCACAGACACGGCAGGACGTCCACACTGGACGCCGCTGGGTGTTCAGACAGTCACTTTCCCGCTTAGGTGCATCGTTCTTCTGGCGCACAGGGAAAACGCGGCATCAAGCGTTATGCATTTAATTATCTATTTTTTAAAAAAAATAACAATAATGTTCATATGAATCTGTTTCACGAGAGAGTACCTGGTACGCTCCAAACGTACTGTAAAATGTAATGCGCCACCTACGCGATTGGAAAGCGCTTACAATTATCTGCTTACGATTCTGCGAGGGGGGGGGGGTATAACGGTACAGGCCTCGGCTCACGCAGGTTGGGATATGGATGTGCTCCTTTTGTCTATACCCGGATAATTTGGCAGAGTAATACTGAGTAGACACGTCACATTGTAGTACCTGACAGGCCCCGCATCACTAAGGATGAGTTCAAGTAGCCGTCTCTCTCTCTCACACACACATATACACCTCTCTGTCTTACTCACTGTAAACCACCGTCTCGTGTCGGCCTGTCTGAAAGGGGGGGGGGAAGCATTTTGCGGGGAAAGCGCTGCTTCCCAGCGCGCTTAAACACGTCGCGAAAGAGTGGACTTTTTTTTTGCGGTGCACTCGCAGGGGACAGGGCGGGGCACGCGGGACAGGGGCAGAGCTTTTCCGAGAAGGAAGAAGCAGGGACTGGCAGGCACGCAGCCGGACGCCCACTAAAGCCAGACCAACCCCCGCTGGCAGGGCGGCCGCCTCCGAAACGGCCCGACACCCGACAGCGGCCGGCCATCGCCGCCCGGTTGTGCAGTTCGGCGTCCCCTAGGAAAAGTCGCCCTTTTAAAAATAATAAAAAGAAGAAGGGAAAAATAGGTTGCTGGAAGTGACGCAGTGCCGTGCGGCTTCCCGGTAGTCGGTCGCCCCCGGCCAGGCGGTCACACAGGTGTCCCTCCAGCTCCTCCAGCGGGACGCGCCCCGCTCCTCCAGAATAACTTACTCGACGATTTGCTGGAGCGGCTCGGATCGGCGGCCCCCGCGTTACTCCCCGGCTGCCGAAAATTAAATCCGTCGCGAAAAACAAATTCTATAATTTTTGGCAAGTGTAGTGTACAGTATTTCAACCCGCGGCGACTCTCTCGCCGGGGAAGACCGGCAGCTGCCCCCGTGGCTGCGCTGTGCCGTTTGCCGGGTGCTTTGCGATGCTGCACACACACACACACACACACACAGACGCACACGCACGCACGCAGGCCCCGCCGATCACCTTACTGTGTGCACATGAGCATGCTTGAGGCGGCCGGCGGCGGCGGAGACCCCCAGAGGACCCCGTCGGACCCCGTCGGACCCTGCCGGCCGGCCGTCGGTGTGGTGCTGGCGGTGGTTTTGCGGGCCTGGCGCCACCAAGCGGAACTAATCCAGCAGCGGCACACACAGGCCCGCGGGCCGGGCCAAGCAGGGTGGATAATGCAGGACAATCGGGCCGGCAGCTCACAATTAGGGTAGGTTAGGCCGACAGAGAGAGAGACAGACAGACAGAGGGACAGAGACAGAGAGACGTCTTGCTCCCGACCGACAGCCGCCCTCTACAACGACGCCCTCCTTCTCCTCGCAGGCTCCCGGCTGGCCAGCCCCCGGCCCGGCAGTATACGGCAGAGCCGCAAGAGGGCGCTGTCGTCGTCGCCGTACTCGGACTCCTTCGACATCAACTCGATGATCCGCTTCTCCCCCAACTCCCTCGTCTCCATCGCCCATGGCTCCAGGTCGTCGTCTGCCAGCGGCTCCTACGGCCACCTCTCCGCCGGTGAGTCTCTCCGCCCGACGGGTTGCCTACCCTCCCGACGCCGGGGGGGGGGGGGGGTCCCCTTCTCAAACACTGATTCGAAATCAAAATTTGACGTTTCCTGACTGTATTTTCCGTTGGTGCTGCAGGCGCCATCAGCCCCGCGCTGTCCATGCACCCCGGCATGGCGCCGCACCTGCAGCAGCTGCAGGAGCACCTGCTGCGCGCCTCGTCCGGCCGCTTCCAGCCGCTGCTGCCGCCGCTGCAGGGCCTGCACCACGCGGGCGCCTTCGGGCTGCCCCCGCACCCGCTCGCCGCCCACCTCGCCGCCCACAAGGCTGACGTGAGTACCCACAACGTCCCGGGCGCCGCCGCCGTCCGCGCGCTCCAGCCTCCCCGGCGGCCCACTGACGGCGTCCTTCTCCCGCCCCTCCAGATGCAGCTGCAGCTGGACAAGAAGCTGGAGTCGCCGCCGGTGGCCGGCAGCGTGACGGCCGAGGCGGACACGAGCGGCCACGGCGCGGGGATGTCGCCGCGGCGCGCGCACCGCATCAAGAGGGACTCGGGGTCCGGGGCGAGCGGCGGCGGCTCGCTCGCGCTGCACCACAAGAACCACCCGTCGCCGGGCGGCGCCGAGTGCAACGACGAGCCGGCCGACGACTTCATCGAGACGTTCTGCCACTGGCGGGACTGCGCCGCGGGCAACTTCCCCTCCCAGGACGAGCTTGTCAAGCACATCAACAGCGACCACATCCACGCCAACAAGAAGTCGTTCGTGTGCCGGTGGGAGGAGTGCTCACGGGAGGAAAAGCCGTTCAAGGCGCAGTACATGCTGGTGGTCCACATGCGGAGGCACACGGGGGAGAAGCCGCACAAGTGCACGGTGAGCACCCAGTCCCGCACCCCCGCCGCCGCGCACCCCCGCGTACCTAACCGACAACCCTTTCTCCCGGATTGCAGTTCGAGGGCTGTTCCAAGGCGTACTCGCGGCTGGAGAACCTCAAGACCCACCTGAGGTCGCACACGGGCGAGAAGCCGTACATGTGCGAGTTCCCCGGGTGCAGCAAGGCCTTCAGCAACGCCTCGGACCGCGCCAAGCACCAGAACCGGACGCACTCCAACGAGGTGAGTACCGGCGAGTGCCGCTGCCTCCGTCTCTCTCCGACGCGCCACCTAACTGCGTCTTTCTCTGTCTCTCTCGTTGCGATGCGTTGTGCGGGGACGGACCGCGGAGGTAAGGGCCTTCTCCTCCGCCTCCGGCACCCCCACCTCCTGCTCTGCACCGCGCCGCTCTTCTGTCTCGCTCGCCCCCCCGTGTCGCTAACTGTTCCCTCTCGCACCCACAGAAACCGTACATCTGCAAGGCGCCGGGCTGCACCAAGCGGTACACGGACCCGAGCTCGCTCCGGAAGCACGTCAAGACGGTGCACGGCGCCGACTTCTACGCCAACAAGAAGCACAAGGGCGACGGCGCGGGCGACATGGGCGACGACGGCATGGGCGGCATGGGCCTGGGCGCGCTTAGCCCCAGCCGCTCCGAGGACCTGCTCAGCGGCAAGACGGCCTCCATGTCCAGCCCGAGCGTCAAGTCGGAGGAGGCCGGCTCCCCCGGCCAGCAGGGCAGCCCCATGGGGCAGCAGTGCTCCGACGTGCCCGTCAGCGACTGCAACGTCACCACCTCCACGGCCAACAACAGCGTCAGCGCCGTCAACAGGGCCGCCGCGCTCGCCCTGGCCGAGGCGGACGAGTGGGCCGAGGCGGACGAGCTCGAGGTAAGCGACGAGACATTTTCTGACCGTGGTCGCTTAAGGGGCGGGATCGAACCCACAACTGGACTGTTGGCCTGTGTTCGCAGCTCCCGGAGCTCCCCGTGGCGCTGCGGCAGGCGGTGGGCCTCGGCGGCGGCGGCGGCGACGCGGTCGCGGAGGTCGGCGGCGACCGGAACGCGCGGAGCCGCTTCAAGTCGCGGCTGCACGCCAAGGGACTCGCGTCACCGAGGCACCACGGCGGCGGCCTCGGCGGCGGCCTCGGCGGCGGCCTCGGTGTCGGCGGCGGCATCGGCGAGATCAACAGGCGCATCAGCGACCTCAAGGTGGAGGCCGGCACCACCACCACCTCGGGGACGCACATCATGGACCTGCACGCGCGGCTGGCGCCGCCGGGCACCACCAGCACGGCCACCACCACCGTGCCCGACAACCGGCGGGACTCCAACTCCACCGTCAGCACCTACTACGGCAGCATGCGCAGCGCCGACCTGGCCTCCAGCCGGAGGAGTAGTGGGGTGAGTCGCGCTCAGCGCTGCACGCCGTGCCGCTCTCGACGCGGTCCTGGTGCTGACGGACTGCTTCCCGGCCCGCAGGTGTCCGCCATCTCCTCGCACCACCCCCGAGGACACCTGGCCGCGCCCGGCTCCCTGTACGACCCGATCTCGGCGGGGAGTTCGCGGCGCTCCTCGCAGCTGTCGTGCGCGTCAACGGCGACCCCGAGGCACGGCCAGGCTCCCCACGGCCACGCGCAGGGCCCCGGTGCGGGCCCCGGCGCCGGCGCGCCCCACCACAACCAGCACCACGATCTCTACTCCACCTCCAACCTCGTCCTGCAGGTCAGTACCCGACGCGCGTTCGCGCTGCAGCACCTCCCCGTCGACCGCCCCTCTCTGACGTCGGCCCTGTCGTTGCAGACGCAGAACATGTCCCTGCAGCAGAGCGCCTCCATGGCGTGGAGCCCCGCGCCCCACCACCAGCCCCCCGCCACGCCGTCCGCGCACGACAGCCAGGGCCGGCGGATGTCCGAGCCCTGCCGGGTGGGTTTGGCCGCCCCCGAGCCGCAGCAGCCGCCGCGGCCCCACAGCACGCTGTGCCTGCCCATGCCCCTCACCGGGCTCGCCGGCCTCAAGCAGGAACTGCACCCCAACCAGGAGGTGGCCCTCGAGGAGGTGGGCGAGGGCGAGATGCTGGAGAGCAAGCTCGTCATCCCGGACGAGATGCTGCAGTACCTCAACCAGGTCAGTCGAAGGGACACGGTTAGCGTCACCCGCAGCTTCAGAATAAATCAATACGGCTGCTGCGGCTGCAGTTCTCATGAGGGGGAGGGGGGGGGGTACAGGCACACAGGGGTTGGAATCAAGCTGAAAACCAAGATGGCGGCCAAATCAGGCCGATGGGGGTGGAAATGAAAGAAAATACGCGTATCGGTCGAGAACCCGCCTACCCCACACACCGCCTCACACCGCGTCAGAAGAGCTCTTACCTTGCGCTGCAAAATCCTGGTACTCCTTCTGTTGGAGCGGCCTCGGAGGACGACGCAATGGCGTCTCGCCGGGCCGCCCCGCCAACCACCGACACCCTCACTTTGGGGACGTTGAAACACTCGAACCACAATTCACACACTCGCGTCCGCTTAGGACAGGACTCGTCGCGGGCGTCCGCATCGCAGCGGCACCGGCTCGATTTGTCCGTAAGGCGGCACGGTAGGCGGTCATCACAAACCACACGACACCGAAAGGAACGATTCAAAACGCGGTTGAGAACGCGCAGACTGCTGACGATATGAAAAGTTCGTCGTGGCCCTGCGGTGGGGGAAGCGGCGAAGCGCGCGCGGCAAAACTATCGATAGTGCATATTACGATAGTATCGAAAGCTTTCGATATAACCAATTTATATTACAGGAGCCATTGCGATACATTATCCGGACCCAAAATTGCAAAAGTTTGTTTTTATCGATACAGTGTATCGGATGAAATTATCGGCACTTCGATATTATCTTGTCGAATCGGGCATCCCTTGCGTCGCGTCGCGGTCGTAACAAAAATAGCGTTGGGAGTTGACAGCGGCTGATTTTTCATTGCAGACTTGGAGTTTTATTTTATTTTTGTAACTAACCAAGTAATTTTCGGTTCTGACCAGGTCGCGGACGTGCCGATCTTCAAGAACGAGGAGCAGTCCAGCTGCAGCTACAACACGCACTCGCACCCCGCCGCCGGCCACCACCATCACCACCACCATCACCAGGCGCAGCAGCGGCCGTCGTACGCCCCGGGACACGGCCCCGGCCCCGGTTCCGGCCCCGGCCAGCACGGCCACGGCCAGGGGATGTCCTACCCTCGGAGCATGCCCAGCCCCGGCATGTGCGTCCAGCCCTCCCCCGCCGCCGCGCCCGCCCCCTGCCACGGCCAGTGTCAATGCCCTGGGCACGGCGGCTGCAGCGTGACGGCCGCCCCACAGGGCATGCCCAGCCCGCACCACCCACCGCCCGTCGCCAGCCCCATGTCGTGCGCGTCCGTGCCCAGCCCCATGTCGCACTGCCACAGCGCACACTGCCAGCCCAGCCCGCAGGCCCCGCCGCCGCCCCCGCAGTCCTGCCACGGCTACATGCCGCGGAGCCCGGCACGCGCGCCGCAGCAGCAGCCCCAGGACTACATGCAGTACCACCACCACCACCACCACCACCCCGCGCCCGCCCCCGGCCGCGTCAACATGTGCGGCCAGTACGTGGACGGCGGCCATGGCCACGGGCCGCACCTCAGCCAGCAGCCCATGACCTCCCCCGCGGCCGGCACGCCCGCGCCGCCCTTCGCCTCCATGCAGCACTCATCCATCCACCCGTCCATGCTGACGGCGCGGAGCAGCAGCGCGGGCAGCAACACCTGCTACGCGCCCTGCAACGGCAACACCCAGCCGCACACCCACTCGCCGTGCAGCAGCCAGGTGCTGGCGCCCACGCCCGCGCCGGCCGCCCCCCCGGGCCTCCCCCACAACACCTCGGCGTCCTACTACTGCGGGAGCAACGCCGGCCCCGCGCAGATGCCGCCGCACCAGCACCCCCAGCACCTGCAGTCCGTCCACGGCGCCGGCCAGGCGTACCCCGGCTACCAGAACCACGGCCAGCCCCACAACCACGGCGGCGCGGGCTGCACGGGCTGCGCCAACCAGCAGCAGCACTCGGTGCCGCAGTATCACACGCAGCCGCAGCCGCAGCACCAGCACCAGCACCAGCACCAGCACTCGTGCGCCAACCCCTGCGGGCCCTGCGCCTGCGGCCCCGCAGCAACGCCGGGCCCCGGCGCCACCGGCGTCGCCCAGACGGAGATCCAGTGCCAGGACATCAGCCAGTCGACGGCGAGGCAGAAGGCGGCCACGGCCGGCGTCGCGGCCCCGGGGCCTAACCCGGGCCCCGCCCAAGGCCCCGGCCAGGCCGGGCAGCAGCCGACACCCGCGGCCGCGGCCACCGCGCCCGGGACGGCGGCGGCGGCCGGGGCGGGCGCGCACATCCGCGGCATGCGGCAGGACACGTACCAGCGCACCCTCGAGTACGTGCAGCAGTGCCAGAACTGGGCCGACAAGGGGGCCACGGGCGTGGCGGCCGCGGCGCCGGCGGGCAGTGAGCCCGTCACCAGCAGCACGCACCCCCCGAAACAGCCCGCCGGCGCGCCCGCACCCCTCAACCCTCCGCCGGCCCCGGCCGCGCCCCCCGCGGCGACCGCCCCCGCCCCGCCGGCCCCGCCCCAGTCCAACATGGTCATCAACGACATGACGTCATCGCTGACGTCGCTGCTGGAGGAGAACCGCTACTTCCAGATGATCCAGTAGTCACGGAGGTCCGGCGGTCCCGTGGCCACGACAAGCCCGGCCCTGATAAGTCTGAAGCAAGAAAAGCATCTCAGTAGTTTTACGTCACTGGCTGTCGTGGCCAGGGGCCCGTCCCGCGGCCTCGTGTGTTGGAGAGAAACTTGCATCTCATACCTTCGCAGGCGTTGCAGCATTTCACCCGAAATCTGCTTCCTCTGATGGCCTGCTCGCTGTGATACATGCTCATTTTATTCCGTTGTAAATTATCTGTAGACTGTGAGCCTGTCATGTTATGAAGTAAAATTATAGTACAATTACTTTAATTATTTAATTAATTTGGTGCGCCCTTGGGTCCCAACTCTTTATAAGTAATGACTGTGACTTTTATGTAAGTATATTTTTTGTAAGTGCTGAGCTGTGTTTTTGAATATCTTTTGTTTCTATCTTGCAAGATGTGTGCAAATGAAGTTTTCTTTATACTGTAATGTTTAGAATAATGTGACTGTTTTGACAATAATTCTGTTTCAATTTTTGTCCTTTATTTAATTAGATCAAATGTACAGTTATTGTCTGTAAAATTTCTATGTATTGTTGTGCTAAGAAAAATAGATATTTTGAGAAAAAATTAAACAATGAAACATGTGGTCATATTTCTCTTCTACTTCACTTCCACTTCTAAATTTACAACAGCATAATTAATCAATTGTTCAACCCTATATTTCTTGCGCTCCAGCTCCACCAATCGAAAACTCAAACTTTGTCATCAGTGATCAGGTAAGATTGGTAAAACAAAAAGGAACACAAGCAAAGAAAATACTTAATGACGTTACCGAGAAGAGGTGGTGAGAACACCAGCAAGCGGCATCATGTATATAAATTTGTTTCATAAATGACTTTTATTAATACTCTCCC